>JAYJMJ010000433.1:1078018-1090286 GCA_036873875.1 Laminaria ephemera | reverse complement strand
GGGAAGTGGGATAGGGGGGGGGGCGCCGTGATTAGGGGAAGGTTGGGTCGGTCAGCGTAGTAATCAACAGAGAGGTCATTGATGAACCGTTTTGCCGAACCGAAGCCAAGTGGAACTCGAACGTGCATCATGTCATCATGCCTCAAAAAAAGCGACCTCTTCGCCACTGCTGCTTTGTCACTTTGTCACTGTGCTGCTGTGTCACCCCGTGTATCTTGCACTTATTCACGCACTTTGTTTCACACACAAGTGCTGCTGTTTCTTCACGCGCCGGGCTTCTGGCATACGGCAGCACGAGTATGCGACAAAAACGATTGCTGTTCGGCCATAGCGTTGCCGCAGTTACTTACGCAAGTTGAAGTGAGATTCGGATATTGATGAGACCTGTCCCGGAAGCAAGCACGTACAGTTAGTAGTCTCCAACTGGGTCCTTCCGCAGTTTGAACGGCGAAGCTGCCGCAACGCACACGTGGAAAGATACTTCGAAGTATGATATACCTCGTGTATGCTAAGCGTAGCGCTCTGCCGCAAAACAACTTCGGGGCAACATCATCTGTGGTGCACCCACTTTGAGCCAACTTGAAAACGCAAGTTTGTTCACCTCAGTTTGTGTGTAGAGGCATGTGTACGTTCTGTATTATTTCCCACGTTGCTCGCTCTGCTGACCCCGATCGCCTCTCAACGATCAAACAATGAGAACGGTATATATGTTTACCACGTAAATGCTATTACTACGACGTACATCATGATGCACCAGCAGTGGTGGCTTGAATGTCGTCGACACAACGTAACTTTTGACGTATGATATCACGTCCCTCCCCAAAATCCCAGAAACTCGCCACGTAGATCAACCGCATTACCTATCTCAGTGGAGGCACTATTTTTTGCAAATCAAATCTTCACATCGTCGAAATCAACTGCAAAAAAAAAACAATACAACCAGAGATGCGCGGGAAAAGGAGTAAACGTTTACCAAAATAAAGGGCTACCAGCAAACGGAACAACAACCGAAAACAACGAAACCTAGCTACACGGGAAAAGGGGAAAACATTCACCAACATAAAGAGCTACCAGTATACACTATTTTTCAATATTAGCAAAATGCCTCGGTACCACGTCCGTCCGTTGACAAGGCGACTCTTCACACAAGCCAGCACGCACGCTGGCAAGAACACTTCAAACCCGGGGCGTAGACAAGGGCTTAGGCCCTATAGGTGAGCCGCAGCCTCATGGGTGATAAAGTTGGAGATCTTCGGGCACAAATGTTGGAACAGGGCCAAGCTCTCGAAGTCTTACATTGCCCTGGGTATTCATAGGGATGGGTTTCCTCTCGCCATCATGGGTGATTTAGGTCATGGAGTTACCCTCAGCTGCTGGCAGCCTGTTCGCCTTCCAGCCTCCCTTCAGTGCGAGCCCTCTTCACAATTCGCTCGCTGCCAACGTCAATGTGCTCCACTCGCCCGGTATTCTCTTCGGCCCGACTGGCAGTATCACTCAAATCGCGCTGCCCGTGCTCATTGCCGCCAGTGGTCCTCGGTGACACAGTTGCTTTTCGTCCGTCGCCTGCGGCCGTGCTCACTAGCGATGCAGCTTCACTCGAGCCGTTGCCGAAAGCCTGCGATTGCACCGGGCCCTTGACACTTGCGGCTTTTGATGCTCTGGGTCCCCGTGCACCTTTCGAGACCCCCGGTCTTGCTAACCTTCGCCGCAGACGGTGGCGCATGGACCTCCAGTGATTGGCTAGCGTGCTTGGGCATCCGAGCTCTTTCAATAGAGCGTAGACCGGCATCTCCAACTGCAAGGAATCGAGAATAAGCGGAGCGTGTCAAGAAGAGTTGCGTAAATACTACCAGTACAGTACGCACCACCTTTGAAGTTCGCGATGTGGGTGATGCCAAAGGAGGTGAAATATGCCAATCGACAGGCATCCATCCAAAACGCGCTAGCCGCACCAAACAATGCGTGCCTCGCTACACACAGAATAGCCCACCATGCTCCTTCAACTACATGATTTGAGAGAGTTGAACTATTGCCAGGCACAGCTCTGGACGGAAATGTAACGGCTGTTTGGGAATTCGTATTAATACCTCAACGGTCTCTATATTTCCGTCCAGTACGGCATATACTTGGCATGGATGAGATGACAGCCCCTTCCGCCCGATCCAAAGCTACGCCCCCCCCGCCCCCCCATCGGAACAGTCAAGCTAACAACCCCTTCACCTTGGCCTCCCACCCGCCCACACCGTGCTCTTGTACGCTTTTTAGAAACATGGCTCTGCACTCTTGCGCGTTAGTGTGGTCTCCCGTCGCGCCTGTTCCTCCCGCCTCCTCATCTCTGTAGGTCACACTTTCATGCGCAGAGAGGCGGGCCAAAGCTGTCGCTGCGGCTGCATCAGCTTCGACCAGCATGAAGCTCTCTTTCGTTTCTTTCCCGGCGTCACCCTCTGGCCCCGTCGCGGATTCCTCCTATTATTATCAGTAATCCAAAGGCACGCAAAAGTGTGTGGGTTTAGCCTCGTTAGGTGTATATTCGATGCATATCAACGAGCAGTGGGAATGCTCAACCCTCTGCGCAATAAAATGAAGGTATATGTATACCGAGGGGGAGAACGAACAACACCTGTGACCACGGCTTGTTCAGAAGATGATGAGTAAAAGTGACGATAAAAAAAAAAAAAAAGAAAACAAGAAACAAAGAAAACACAATCGGTGGAAAGTGTTTGCGAATACGGCAGTATTGTAAGGGGAGGAGGGACGGTCGCATCTGCAGCAACCTACAGTAGAATACCTGTTAACAAATGCCTGGTACAACGCAGTGATGTCGCTCGCGTCATGCTAGTCTGCACACCCTACTAGCACTAACACTCCACAGCACGACTCGCCAACAAGGGTCCTTTCTACGCAGCACGTCAAGTTTAGACAGTCTACTACGAGACAGGACGCATGCACGCCATGGTTTGGGGTCGGCCAGCACGTTTTTTTTCGGCCAACAGTTTTACTTTCCAGCTTATCTCGCATGTTTTTTTACGTTCGGCGACTCCCTGGACAAACCGTGGCCACAGGTGTCTACCGTTCCCCCCCACGGTGCACGCCTTGACGTTTATCGGTCATAGGGTTCAGCATTCCTACTGCTCGTCCATTTTCATCTTTTTTTTTCCAACTCACGTTCTCGCGCTTTCAGCGACGGAACAGATCGTTTCACCAGGGTTCGAACATCCGAACTTCCGGCAGCAGGAATGACAGTCTATCAGTTACCTGAACATTATAACCCTTTCACCACTGCAGAAATGACCCTACTCTAAATGCAAGTATTTTGTACCCAAAAACGAGGGTGCCGTACTGAAGGATCAGGGGCATGCAAACAACTTATCATTTTCCACTCACTCGCGCCTTGGCCTTGCTGTCCGCCCTAGCCGCCAATCTAGCTCTGGCCTTGGCTCTTTTAACGTCGTTGTCCTTGATGAGGCGGTACATACTCTTCACCAGAGGCGGGCTTCTCATGCGTAAGAGATGCTTGTATTTTTCGTCGGTCATCATAGCGCGCCAACCGCATTCGCCGTACCTATGCCGTCCATCGTGCCCAAATGAGACAAGGGTAGGTAGGGGGCACTGCCGTAAGACTTACGTCAGCCTCTGAATATACCAGCCTCTGTACCCACGCCGTGCGTTGTGATGCCTCGAGACTCGAAACGGATGATCACGATAACGCCAATGGTGCTATTCATACCGTAGTTCAAACTGGTGAGACTGCGGCAGACAAATATGAAGGTTGGAGTCTACAACAAAAAACACATGTACACTTTCGAAAAGAAAACTAACCCCTTTAGAGCTGCATCCTCGTTTTTGGGAACAATCTACTTCAAATCAGTTTGGGAATACAACGCAATAGTAAAAGGGTTAAAACACCCGCGGACATGAGGCGTAGACGAGGGTAGACACAATTGAAATTATACACAAGAAGGACCTGTGGCACGAAAGGCTAGCAGCCTCCTCTTACTCACTCGTTGACAGCCTTTTGCAACTCAGCGAGGTCCTCCTTTCCCCATGGGCGATTGTTCAACTCTCGTTCTGCTTCCGCCTCTGCCTCTTCTTCCGCCATCACCCGCTCTCGAGACCGTTCCACGTTCGTCACGCTGGCACCTGCACCTCGCTTATTGCTGTGTCCGATGCCGGCGTTGGCTTGACCGAGGTATCCGTACATCGCTTGACGTTCATGGCGCCGTTCTTCCTCCGTAGCCATGCTGGACAATAAAAAAGACTCGGGGTGAACGTTCGGGGTATGTACGCCTTGCAAATCATGAGTAGATCAAGTACGTTTATTACGTGTGGAGCACGTCTTGCGGTAGACCCTCCCCCTTATCAAACACGTTTTCAGCACGTCCAGAACACACTCATGGGGGAACGTCGTCCATTCCACCACTTTCGGGGCGTATCATGTCACACAAAAACGACGTATTACAGCTACTGCTGTAGCGTCGTCATGGAATGACTAACGGGGATGACCATTGCCGATACGGACATTAGGCATCACACGAGCCCATGTGATTAACCACTTTAGAACTGCACCCACGTTTTAAGGGTGCAGCAGTAAAACTTGGGATTTGTGTCGGATATTTTTTGTAGTAATGTAGTATGTATACGATAGTATCATAAAAGGGTTAACACTGCGTGGACTCACCATCTTCGCTCCTGTTCGATCGAGACAATCTTCTGCTTCACGAACAGTTTCGCGTTTGCCTGAGGGGCAGGCACAGCAGAAGCGCGACAGCTCCGATTTTTAGTTTCATGTTTTGGTAACCAAACAATCGTAGGAACAGGTGACGACTGTGACTACTGGCTAGATTTCAGGCAAATTAATCAATGTGGGAACATCATCATCAATGCAAGAGAGATAATGGACCTGGGTCGAGCGTCAAAAACTCTCGAGAGTACTCGGCAAGTCCACCACGTAGAAAAAGGACCAACCGCGACGCACGTTGATTTGGGGTTATAATGCTGCAACTTTGTTTCTGGGGGCGGCAGCGGGAGCGGTAGCATGTTAAATATACAACGAAAACACCAAGAACCATCGAAAACGAGTGCATCGCGACTTGAAGGCTTCTTGTTCTTATTGACTTGAATGCTTCTTGTTCTTCTTGTTCGCGGTTACATCCGGGCGGAATTGACAAGGCTAACCACGCAAACGTCAACGTATAGCCCTCCTGACTCTTACCCTCGAATCCGGGGTGTGGTGCTTCAGAAGGCACATTGGACAGCTCCAGTCGTTCTGCAGACATCATGACAATCAACATGCACACCGAGGAGCGATCAACCAAAGAATGGAGCAATCATACCAGATACATAAGAACGAAGCTCATTCGATGCTGGCCCTCGACAACAGCGTCTGCACTGTGCCGAGTATATATGTACGCTAATATTTTAATCGTGCGTTAGATCGTGCGTGTAGCGCACAATTTTGGCCCGGGCACTTAACGTTTACATCGGGTGAGATTCGAAACGAAGCATTCAATGCGCTCTCAAAACTACAGCAGTTTTATTTGATATGATCAAGTGAAAAATGCAACTACTTCAAGGCCGACCAGATTCTGTGGGCAACATTCGCACTCGCAAATAACGGCTAGAGCGCGCTGTATTGAACCATGCACTCCCTATGTCGAACGTACCAGCGGTGGCTCTTCAAGGGGTGGGCTCAAGCAGTGCAGATGAAAAGCGAGGCTGCACGTGTCACATAAAAGAAGCTCCCCTCCCTCCTCGCAGACTTCGCAAATCTCCTGGTGGAAATCCGGCCAAGTCTGCACAGCCAAATCACCAACAGGACGAATGGCAGTATATACATACACTGTTAGTAGGGCAGTATAGCTATCGCTAGGAAGTCTCCCAAGACATTTTGTAACCATCGTCAACTTGTGTGCATTGGCGGTCGGTGGACGCCTTAACACATCTTATCTCGAAAGGGATCCCTTGTTTTTGGCATAGTCAAAGTTAGAAACTTGCATTCCCTCGTAACTATAAAAGTGGCAATTTGCACTGCTGTCATGCGCACCCAACAAGCAACCCGTAACGAAATTGGCGGCATTTTACACTTGGCACGTACAGAAAACGGTACAAGGGTCCGAGCTGCAAACAGGCTCGTGGAAAATGCGGCGTCAATTCCGGATGAGCACCACGAGTTACCAGGCCTACTTCGAAGTACCTGGTATGTATATGCTACCAGGAATCTACTGTAGTTTGTATATACTATCTACTGCAACCTGGTATACTTCGTATACTATTCATACTGTGCTGCATCTCGAATCCCTGCCACCAAGGCCGCCGGCTCTAACTGCGTCCGGCCGAACGCTGGCTGGTGTTATCAAAGCAGCGGAATGGAATGTTTACACTCTTTGGCTAAAAGTCAAAAGGCGAAAGCGTCCTCTCGATCTCTCCTTGTTCCTGAAACAAGAACAAAAAATCTACAGTACTATCTGGGACAGGCATTGGTGTTGACGCAAGGCGTACCGCGGGATGGTTTCTTCAGCACGCGTGTGAATCCCTAGCGATATTGTTCACTGCTCACCAAAATAATGTCCATCTGACGCTTGGTGCACTGCCAGCGAGAATAGTCCGGCTCGTGGAACTTCCAGTTGTAGTAGAACTCGATGATGTCAGCGTGACATTTCGTTGGAAATTCCGCCACCACGTCATTCATGTCCTTGTGCTGCAACAACACCAAGGGAGCAGCGGAGTAGGGCGATACTGACAAAAAAGCCATAGATTCACGGACTAGTACGGTCGTTCCCAATGAACAAAACAAACGTCACGAATCATGAGAAAACAGCGTGACCCTTTCGCGAATCGTGATTCTTGTCACCAATCTTGACAATGAAAACTTTTGAATTTTCCATAAAAATGGATGCCACCTCACGTGTCGTGTGCAGGTTTGTTCATAAGCATCACCTAAAAAACGCACAGAATAACATGATACTAAAAAAAATGAGTAGACACACGGGACGGGCACAAAAAAAACGCGGCGTCGTATTTTACCTTCTCCCCCACATGCGTCAAGAACGCAGCTCGATCGGCCTCGGTCCAGTCTTCCCACCGGTTATCCCTAGACACGTGTTTTGCGCTAGTTGCCGATGCACTGCCCTGCCCTTTAGATCCACCGCCTTTGCCATTACTCTTTGCCGCCCCTGTCGTAGCCGCCGAAGCTGCCCCTCCTGTCCCTCCTGTCCCCCCTGACCTCGACTGCTCCGCATTGTTCAGCTGCGAGTTGCGTGCCTCGTTGCTGGCGGACGCCAAATTGTACCGCAATTCTCTCCGTCGATGAAGAGCAACTAGCGACGCCTCCGCTGACGCAGGGTCGTATTTGCAGCGGTGCAGAGTTGTCATGATATCCACATGAGTCAGGAGACTAACCGGTCGCCTGGAGTTGTCCTTCATTTCGCCGATATGGAGGCGCTGAGCAAAACAACGTATTGTAACGAGGGAACAAAACGCAGACAAAGATGCTGATCAAAACAAGGTCACGAGGGAACAAAACGCAGACATAGATGCTGATCAAAATAGTTATTGTAACGAGGGAACAAAACGCAGACAAATATAGGTGAGCGACAAGAGACAGATGGGAGATCATCTCACGTCTTCTCCCTGTGCTGACCCATAGATAGCATGGATAGTTACTAAATTTTCCTCTTGCCGCGCTCGTCGAGGAAATGATAATTCTTAAATAGCACCACTCGCCTTTGCTAGCTGTGTCAAACGCCGCTCATCGGGGGCGCGAGAAGAGTCCCACAGCAAGTATTCCTGCGCATGACCAGGGAAGCATCCGCAGCGAAACGATCGGGAAAAATTGAAGAATGTTTCTGTCGTTCAGCACTTGGCACAAGGTGGTCAGTAAACTCCAATTTTCCAACGACGTCTACCATGCTTCGATGCATGCTATGCATACCTCGTAGACGACGGCGTATGATGTACAACAAACAATAAAAACGTGGTATTACAATCACCTTCTTCGGCGCAACCCTCAAGTCCTCGTGCTTGGCGTCTGCGGTGCGGCTTCGTAATCTCGGAACAATCGTTGCCTGTCACACGAGCAGCAACCGACACCACAACACGGTTGAGGAAACATTTCAATAATGCCGTTAAAAGCCAAAAACAACTCGCAACACATCAAATGACTAGACAGGTGTAAATGTAGCGATGATTGACAAGAGCGAACGCCATAACCGAAACGGTGGTGTGCGCCTTCTACAGCCAAAAACAACAACTGCGTCGTAGAATAGGATTACGGGGCGAATTATTAATATGTGCAGGAGCGACTGGTGTTACCTGGTAGTCTTCACCAACGCGAGTCTTGTCGTGTAACTTCACGGCGATGGTAGACACTTCCCCTTGACCGTCCGAAGCGCGAACCTGCTCACAGCAAGCATATATAGCAAGCATGTCACACCCTGGTACATAGGAGTTGGTGTGTCCGCATTGTTTCCTTCCGTAGAGGCAATTCGTGCATTCCGTCTAACGTGCGCGCACCGAGCGTACGATGATCGCGACAGCGCAAGTTCATGCACCTCCACAACTACGTGGGAAGACTGGCATCACCTTTGATGGTATGGTACGGTAGACGTCCCCAACGAAATCACCGGACATGAAACCCAAACTAAGATATCTACTCGTTACGAGTTTACGAGTATGGAAGGTCGCTCATGGCCTGGCCTTCTTCAATTCGATTTAAACTTGGTAGTTACATGTACCACTATGGACGGAAATATAGGCACAGTTGGGGTATTAACATGAACATCAAACGACCTTTTCGCCCATAATGGTTATAGCCAGCTAGGCATGGGCAGTGAGTGAGTCGAGCAACGGTGGTACATACGATACGCTCTTTGGAATTTGCAGCTTGCCATGTCCAGTTGAAAATCACTCACGATAAGCTCCACCATGAACAAAAGCTATAGTCTACCGCCGTACGAGAAGTAACGATTAACAAGCTGACGACATGTCGAACCGTTACGACCACTACGCCGGCATCAACTTACAATAACGCCTTCTAATTCGCGACGCCACCGAAACGTGAACGTGTACAAACATTCTGCAGTTGCTCCATCCCAAACAGCCTAACAGATGTTTTACCTTTAGGTCGAATTTCGCCCCCCCCCTTCTGATTTCGAACTCTCAAAATTGGTGCCTGTCCGACTGCCCTCACCTGACCCTCAGACATGACCACACCATGACTTCTTCTCCTCTGCTCACCTGCGCGCCGGGCGAATATTTAATATCGAATACAGTGGGGTACCCGATTCAAGAGCGTCCATGCTAAGAGAAAACGGACTTAAGAGTAGTCAAATCGGCGTGTCACGTCTTATGACGCCTACCAGGTATACTAAAACCTACCAGGTGTATTATACCGAATCTGATATAAGAACGACACGGAGATAAGAGCGGTCCCACTGGCCTGTTCCGAGGGGCTCTTAAATCGGATACCCCACTGTACTGAATACTGGTATCACATCACGCAGTACAGAATACGCCTGTTGAAGGTCGAAAGCACGCTTGCTCAATGACGAGAAACGCCACAACAAATAGTCACAAGGCCCAGTACAGACCAAGGCTGCCGACCCTTCCTGACTGTGTAGTGCACGAACGCATGAATAGAGTAGCAGTGCCCTCATCTACACAGCTGTTTGATAGGGTAGTTAGTCACCATCAGCTCTAGTATTATAGTAGCAACACAGGGCATAGTTCAGCTGTTTTGCTCGCGAAACGATACTATCAATAGCCCAGGTCTCCTTGCGATGTCAAGGGCCTGTCAGCATCTGCAACCAGGCACCGGCAACTGCTTCACACCGATCCAGCAGACACAGGTCGTGGCGCAAGATAGCAGAAAAAACGAAAGTATGTGCATATTGATACTCAGCAAGAACACGTACAGGAGTATCTGGTATCACATACAAATAAACAGCAGTATTATACGTTGTATAGTTGTCTCACCGGCTGCGTCCCTGGCCGTGTCCCCGCCGACTGCTTCGCTCAAGCTGCTTCCGCGATCCCCCGAATCATGACCCTGTGACCCAACATTGATAGGCTCGTCCCCCTCTTGCAGCGTCATGGGCGCTGGTGCCTTTGGTGGAAGACAAGGTTTACGATGGGACGGCCTCACTGCTGCTGCCTTGGACGGACGCTACGAGTGCTCGTATTGCCGAGAGGCTAGGATGGACGGAACAGAACGGGAGGCGCTCTTGTTCTCACTTCGCCGTGTCTTTCTTTCCTGTTTTCTTTCTGTTTCTTCAGTGGAGGCGTGCAGACTCGCCCTTCAAGCTTCTCGTCGTGCTCACAGTCTTGGTTGGAACTACAGTAGTAATGCTGTACCATGGTACAGGCAAGTTCAGACAGCAGTACAGCCAGCAGTTAGCCAGCAGCAGGTATTGTGAAAAAAACAGCATACAGTAGCGTGGTGATCCCGCTATATCGGGTCAAAGTGGTGACAAGCGATTTAGGAACCGCTATCCAGGGAGTTTCGCATTTCACAGCAGTACAGCAGTACGGACCTTGCATTCAAATATTTTGAAAAGATTGCTGAATTCGTTAGCGTCCGAGCTGTCATGACTACGATTTAAACTTTTGAAAGTGAGATCATCCAATGAGGAGGCACAGCCTAGGCGAATACCATCCGATAATCCATGCCTGCGTGACATACGACGCATGCGAACGCTCTATGGTATTCGCTAGGGGAGAAGCGATGAAGCGATGCAGTGATGATGCCGCTTGCTCTGCTTCCAACTCCTGGTCGATCTCGGAGTACCAGGTATACCCTGGGGTACTCTGCATTTTGGATTGGATCCGCGTTAGGCGGCATTCGCTTCATCAACCATTAGATACACACCAAACGTGAGAAGCTACGACAGCCCCCCCACTGGCTGTGGGCAATCGCCCAACGCACGGAGTCAGCCTTTTCACTCCAGACTCACCGGAACGCAGCACGCATGCGCTGGCCTTTTGTCGCTGTCGTTCGCGTAGGTGAGGCAACAGGGGGGCAACAGTATCGAAAAATGCAAGAAAAATCTCTACAAAACCCAAAGTAAACTGGCTACAAGCGACAAGCGAATACGTGCTCGGCAGCTTAGTGTTGTCGAAGGATACATCCACTTTGGAAGGGAGATGGATCCAGCAACTGCGGGTAAGTTATGGGAAGGAGAAAGTAAAGCTATGTTTACTGCGAGATTGATCTCGTGCTTTCCTCTATCCGTTTTGTGCGGGAGGCACATCCACCAGCAAAGCCGTCATTTTTTCAGGCTGGCATCAAGCTTTCGGCACTTGTATCCTTGAAAGCAAGCAGGGTTCATTTCGGAACACTTGGGCTCGAGCTTTATTGTGCACGATGCAGCCAGTATCTGGTAGATAGCAGGTTGACTGCTGATCGTCGTTTCCTTTGGTTATCCGAATGTTCTTTGAGGGACGCATGGGCGCAACTACTTGTACTTTATTCATAGAAAATTCAAATTTAAGCCGCAAAAGGGTATCGCATCATATGGATGATACCAGCAGGTATATTCGTACTGGAGTCAATATAGTACGAATGCATGCGTCAAGTACCAGGCATCTGGCAAGCGGGTCAGCTACGAGTACGACCGACCGCCGACGCGGTGCGCCTCTTCCGTCACTGCTGCTGCTCGCTTATGTGCTCAGGCGTGTTGTCGTCGCACGGCAGGATTACTTATGATAGGTGCAACACTCGTTCATAGGCGGCGTTTTCCCTTGTTATTTATAGTTTGTACCTGGTACACAGCAGGGTAGTGGACCCTTTTCGCCCTTTGAACATATTTGGTTCATAATTGGTGTGGTAGTACAGAGTAGCGTTCGAGATGATCACAAGCAGTACGGCAGCAACAGCAGCAGTAGCAGTCCAGTCCGACCGTGACTGCTGTACTGAATGTGCTGCACAGCTTATTAATGAAGCTTTGCAGCTTGCCAATTTTCCATAGCTTTTAGTGGAAAAGAGTGGAAATTGCGATATTGCGGATTAACGGCAGTTGTTAACGCAACGTATCACGGCGGTACAGCAGTGTTAGTGCTTGCGGAGTTCCGAACATGTCTAATCCCAAATCCCATTCCCAAATCCCATTCTGACACGCTTGTTGAAATCAACTTTGCATCATACGACCTGCAATCTCCAAGTTCAAAAGGTAAGTTTCCGTGCACAGTTTGACACTAATGTTGACCCTGGTGCTAACTAGTACTAAGGGGAGTCGCCGACCTATATCCTTCATGAGGACATACACAACCCGTA
>JAYJMJ010000433.1:1047125-1061033 GCA_036873875.1 Laminaria ephemera | reverse complement strand
GTCGGGTCGGGTCGGGTCGGGTCGGGTCGGGTCGGGTCGGGTCGGGTCGGGTCGGGTCGGGTCGGGTCAGGTCGGGTTGGGTCGGGTCGGGTCGGGCGGACCCGACCCGCGAGAAGTAACTCGACCCGTGAAAAAACCGTGAACAAAATATACGTTTAAGGCGGAATCCAGTGGGATGGGTATCTGACGAAACACATACACGGAATATAATAGTAAAATACACGTCGAATCCTAGCTCCGCAGTTGAGGAACCTCGTCAGTGAGAAATTTTTGCGGTAAAAAAAAAAACCGTAGCATGGGTCTAACGGGGTTCGTCTCCCGCTGAGGTGAGGTGGGCGTGGATTGCTGCTGCGAGCGATCGTTGGCGTTGCGAGTCTTCGAGCCGTCACCCGCTGGGGTGGGGCGGGCGTGGGTTGTTGCGGACCAGCCTTGCCTCTCCGAGCTTTCGAGCCAGACCTCGGCACGGTGTAGGAAACCACGGCGGTCACCGTTGAGAGTGGTGACCACCGTCGGTTTTTTCCAAATCTCCCGGAGATCTGACTCGAATTCTCGCGAAGCCAAGGGTCGTTCGCAACACCCGTCCACGCCCTCCCCACCCTAGCGGGAGATGGCTCGTAATATCGAAAAGCCGAGGCTCGTTTGCAACAGCAATCCACGCCCCCCCCCCCCACACACACACCCGCGGGAGACGAAGTCCTTCAGCGTTGGTGGGGAGCGCAAAGTCTACGCGTTACTGATGGCGAGAACGTCTTCGGCTACACTCAACCCGAGGGTTTTACCGTCGAGACTCCCGGCCCATTTTATGGGGTACTAACGTCGATCATGTGGCGGTTAAGATTGGCAACGCGGTGCCTACGATAGGCAGCGGTCTCTACCCGGGCAGGGTCGCTGGCGGGGAGCGCAGACTACGCGTTACGGGCACCGTCTTCGGCTGAACCTAACCCGAGGGTTTTGCCGTCGAGACTCACGGCTCGTGGAATTCAACGACAGCGATGGCATCGTCGTCGTCGTTGTCGTTATCGTCATCATCCACTTCCTGCTCCTCCTCCTCCTCCTTCCCCGTCGGTTGAGGTCTTCCTCGTGCTTGTCAGGGGAGACCCACCCCGTCGGGGGGGGCTGGGGACACTATGATAAGGAGTTCGTTTCCCGCTGGGGTGGGGTGGGCGTGGATTGCCGTTTCGAGCGAGCCTTGGCTTTTAGCTTTCGATCCAAAGCTGGGGTGGGGTAGGTGTGGATTGCTGTTGCGAGCTAGTATTGACTTTGCGAGCTTTCGAGACAGATCTCGGCACGGTTTGGAAAACCAACGGTGGTCACCACACGGCTAGTCAAGGTAGACCCCGTAGCCGGGAGGTGCCGAGGACGTTACAGGAGTTCGTCTCCCGCTGGGGTGGGGTGGTCGTGGATTGCTGCCGCGGACGAGCTTTGCCTCTCCGAGTTTTCGAGCCAGATCTCGGCACGGTTTAGAAAACCCACGGTGGTCACCATTGAGTGTGGTGACCACCGTGGGTTTTCCAAACCGTGCTGAGATCTGGCTCAAATTCTCGAAAAGCCAAGGGTCGTTCGCAACACCCATCCACGCCCTCCCCATCCCCAGCAGGAGACAGTTCCAAATCTCGCAAAGCCAAGGCTCGTTCGCAACAGCAATCCACGCCCCCCCCCAGGGGGAGACAAACCCCTTCAATGTTGGTGGGGAGCGCAGCCTAGGCATTATTGATGGCGCGAACATCTTCGGCTAGACCTAACCCGAGGGTTTTGCTGTCGAGACTCCCGGCTCATTATATGGGGTACTCCTGTCGATCATGCGGTGCCTAAGATTGGTAGCGCGGTGCCTAAGATAGGCAACGGTCTCCACCCGGGCAGGGTCGCTGGTGGGGAGGAGCGCGGCCTACGTGTTTCTTGCGATGCGACCTAACCCGGGGGTTTTGCGTCGAGACTCCCGGTTCGTCACATTTGACGACAGCGGCGACATCATCGTCGTCGGCGTTGTCGTTATCGTCGTCGTCCGCCTCCTGCTCCTCCTCCTCCTCCCCCGTCTGGTTGAGGTCCTCATCGTGCTCGTTAGGGGAGACCCCCCCCGTCGCTAGGGGCCCCAGGGACACTATGGGAAGTAGTTCGTCTCTCGCTGGACTAGAGTGTGCGTGGGCGTGGATTACGGTTGCGAGCGAGCGTTGACTTTTGCGAGCTTTCGAGCCAGAGCTGGGGTGAGGTGGGTGTGGATTGTTGTTGCGAGCTAGTGTTGGCTTTGCGAGCTTTCGAGCCAGATCTCGGCACGGTTTTGAAAACCAACGGTGGTCACCACACGGCTAGTCAGGGTAGATCCACCCCGTCGCTGGGGCTCGCCGAGGACGCTAGAGGAGTTCATCTCCCGCTGGGGTGGGGTGGTCGTGAATTGCTGCTGCGGACGAGCTTTGCCTCTCCGAGTTTTCGAGCCAGATGTCGGCACGGTTTAGAAAACCCACGGCGGTGGTTACCATGGAGCGTGGTGACCACCGTGGGTTTTCCAGACCGTGCTGAGATCTGGCTCGAATTCTTGCCAAGCCAAGGGTCATTTGCAACACTAATCCACGCCCCTCGCACCCTTGCGAGAGAAGGCACCTTGCGAGAGAAGGCTCGAAATATCGCAAAGCCGAGGCTCGTTCGGAACAGCTAGCCACACACCCCCACCCCACCCCAGCGGGAGACGAAGTCCTTTCGCGTTGGTGGGAAGCAAAGCCTACGCGATATTGCCGGCGGTAACGTCTTTGGCTAGACCTGTAACCCTGAGAGTTTTTGCCGTCGCGACTCCCGGCTCGTACTACGGGGTACTCCCGTCGATCATCCGGCGGCTACGATTGGCAGCGCAATGCCTATGATAGGCAGCGGTCTCTACCCGGGCAGGGTCGTTGGGGAGGAGCACAGCCTAGGCGTTACTGGCGATGAGAACGGCTTCGGTTAGACCTATCCAGAGGGTTTTGCCGTCGAGATTCCCGGCTCATATTATGGGGTACTCCCGTCGATTACGCGGCGCCTAAGATTGGCAGCGCGGTGCCTAAGATAGGCAGGGTCGCTGGTGGGAAGCGCAGCCTACGCGTTAGTGGCGGTGAGAACGTCTTCGGCAAAACCCAACCCGAGGGATTTTCCGTCAAGATCCCCGGCTCGTGTAATTCAACGACAGCGACGGCATCATCGTCGTCGTTATCGTCGTCGTCCACTTCCTGCTCCTCCTCCTACCACGTCTGGTTGAGGTCCTCCTCGTACTCTTTAGTGGAAACCCACCTCGTCGTGGGGGGGGGGCCGGGGACACTATGATAAGGAGTTCGTCTCCCGCTGGGGTGGAGTGGGCGTGGATTGCTGTTTCGATCGAGCCTTGGCTTTTAGCTTTCGATCCAAAGCTGGGGTGGGGTGGTTGTGGATTGCTGTTGCGAGCGAGCCTTGGCTTTGCGAGCTTTCGAGCCAGATCTCGTCACGGTTTGGAAAACCCACGGTGGTCACCGCACGGCTAGTCAGAGGAAACCCCGTCGCTGCCCCCCCCCCCGAGGACGCGAAATGAGTTCGTCTCCCGCTGGGGTGGGGCGGGCGTAGATTGCTGTTTCGAGCGAGACCTGGCTTTTACCTTTCGATCCAGAGCTAGAGTGGGGCGGGCGTAGATTGCTGTTTCGAGCGAGCCTTCGCTATTACCTTTCGATCCAGAGCTGGGGTGGGGCGGCCGTGGAGTTCTGTTTCGAATGAGCCTAGCCTCTCCGAGCTCTCAAACCAGATCTCGGCACGGTCTCGAAAAGCCACGGTGGTGACCATTATCTTGACCACCGTGGATTTTCCAAACCGTGCGGAGATCTGGCTGGGGAGTGCGCAGAGGTGAGGCTCGTCTGCAATAGCAGTGCACGCTCCCCCCACCCCAGCGGGAGACGACGTCCTTTAGCGTTGGTAGAGAGCGCAGCCTAGGCGTTGCTGGCGGCGAGAACGTCTTCGGCTAAACCCAACCCGAGGGGTTCGCCGTCGAGACTCCCGGCTCGTGGAATTCAACGACAGCGACGGCATCATCGTCGTCGTCGTCGTTATCGTCGCTGTCCGCCTCCTCCTCCTCCTCCTCTCCTTCGGCGCCCTCGGAGCTCGAGGAAGAGCTTTGTACGTGTGGGCACACGGAACTATTCATAGTGCGCTGAGAAAATATTTTGGGATCACGCAAATTGGCTCCAGCTTACGCTGTGCGTTGAGAAAATGTTTTGGGATGACGCATATTAAGTCCAGCTTACGCTATCAGCATGCAAGCTTAAACGTATCCCTGGTGCGCGTTTTGACTTGCCCGTGTTTACTCAACACGGCAGTTATCAGGAGTGGATTGATGGAGATACGTCTTCATAAGGGAGTTGAACCCTAGGGTAAAAATCTGAGATCCAGGCTTGACCCTCTTGGCGCTAGAACGCTATAGGGCCCGTTGAAATGGGCCCATAGTTTTTGTGGTGTTACTTGATTTTAGAGTCGTGCTCTTTGAGTGGATTTTGAATGCCCCGTTTACCACGCCAAAGCTTTGAAAAGGGATGTACTGTCTGCTGTGGTGGGCCCAAAGAGTCCGGGCTCTTTTGACATGGTCGTAGTTGATTTTAGTTTTGCGGTTTCCGAGTGGGTGCTAAGAGGCATCAGCAACACAACAACAGCAACAACAACACCCACAACAACAACAACAACAACAACAGCAACAACAACACGACAACGACAACAACAACAACAACAACAACAACACGACAACAACAGCAACAGCAACAGCAACAGCAGCAGCAACAACAACAACAACAACAACAACAACCACAACAACAGCAACATCAACTGCTGTGGACATAAACGTGGACTGCCTGTCGAGGGTCATGATTATCACGATTATCCTGGGTTATCATGGCTATCATGGGCAATCGTGGTTTTCCTTTATGTTTTTTCTTCTATATTGTTCTTCTTTTCTTTCTTCCTTGCAAATATATTCTGGTGTGCTGGCTTTTGCATATGTTCCGCATTCGTATTCATTGCGGCTGGCATTGCAATAAATCCCCTTGCTGTGTTTGCAATGTGTATTTCTGTCTTGTAGTTTGTGACCACAGAGCTCGTCCCTCTGGGAGGCATCGGCACCGACACTGGTTGTGCGGGATGTAGATGGGTGGAAATATCAGTTTTGTGAAGAACACACAGACACATGGTCACCACGGTCATCATGGCCATCATGGGTCATCATGGTTGTCGTGGCCATCATGGGTCATCATGGTTATCGTGGCCATCATGGGTTATCACAGCAGTTACGGTTATCATGGGTCATGGGGCGCCTCAGAGATCAAGCGTGCGGTACCGCCATCCGCATTGAGCAGTTTTTTTTTTTTTCCTTCCCTTTTTTATTTTTCTTTCCTTTCCTCTCGTTTCTTTTCTTTTTTCTTCTTTCCTTTCCTTTCTTTTCCTTTCGTTTTATTTTTTTCTTTCCTTTCCTTTCCTTTCCTTTCCTTTCCTTTCCTTTCCTTCTTTTCCTCCCCTTCCTCTGTTTTCTGTTTCTTGCCTTTGGTTTTCTTTCTTTTTTTTTTTCCTTTTGATTCATTTATTTATTTTTTCTTTCAATTACTCTCCTCCAAAGAGGTCGGTTTGCCGGCTTGTGTATGCTGTGTTCTATACCAGGTACCAGGTACAAAATATGTTGCAGAATCTAGTACATTGGCATGTCATTGCATTGTCAAATCTCCTTGCTGCATTTGCAGAGTACAGTAGTGGTCCCTCTATAGAGCCGGTTGCCCGCTATAGCGCCTGTGACATCGCTTGGCACAGATGGGAACAACCACCATTGGCAGAATGCGGAGTAGTGCCGGTTACCGCTATAGTGCCGGTATTTCCGGCCGGCACATACCGGCGCTATAGAGGGACCACTACTGTACCTGGTACCAGGTATTTATTACCTCTGTCTAAAAGTTTTTTTTTTATAAAAAATGAAAAATACACAACAGCTGTGAGATCTAGGATTTCGTCGAAGTTTGTGATCACAGAACTTGCGTGTCTCCAGGACGAAGGATCAGCATGGACACTGGATGTCAACGGGTAAAAATAACTCATTAACCCCACTGGGACTTGAGAGGGAAAAATGCTACAGTAGTGGTCCCTCTATAGTGCCGGTTGCCCGCTATGGTGCCTGGGAAACTGCTTGGCACACATGCGAACAACCAGCAGTGGCAGTATGCGGAGTAGTGCCGGTTGCCGCTATAGTGCCGGTGTTTTCGGTTGGCACATACCGGCACTATAGAGGGACCACTACTGTACTTCCCTTTGGGACTTGAGCGGGAAAAAAATGTCTAAACAAATACCCTGGTATTGTAGACGATTATTAATAATAGTACTAATACTATGATAGAGGTGCACCATTTTTTTTTCTCGACGCTTGATAAAAGATAATCGCACTCACTCGTCTTTTTTTTTTCGTCCCTACGCATGAGCCACTAAGGGGTATAGTATTTTACCCTTCTCCCACTCGACGCTTGACAAAAGATAAAACCGCACTCACTCGTCTTTTGTTTTTCCCGCTATGCATGGGTCACAAAGAAAGGTGTTACAACCCTTTCGGGTTTTGTTTTGGGTTTTGTACCCTTTGGGGTTTTGGGTTACGGGTTACGCGTCTAAAAATCGTTCTCAGTCGTCTTTTTTTGGTCGCCATGCATGGGCCACAAAAGGTTAAGATCACAATAAACCCTTCTCACACTCGACGCTTGATAAAAGATAAAATCGCTCACAATCGTCTTTTTTTCTGGTCGCTATGCATGGGCCACAAAAGGTTAAGGTCACAATATAACCCTTCTCACACTCGACGCTTGACAAAAGATAAAATCGCTCTCGTATTTTTTTTGGTCGCTATGCATGGGCCACAAAAGAGGTACCTGGTATAACCTATTTTAAGGGAAATAACCCTTTTGGGTGATCCCTTTTGAGTTAATAACCCTTTTGGGATAATAACCCTTTTGGGCTAAGGATGGGGATATAACCCTTTTGGGTTTGGGTGATCCCTTTTGGGTTAATAACCCTTTTGGGTTAAGGGTGGGGATATAACCCTTTTGGGTTTGGGTGGTCCCTTTTGGGTTAATAACCCTTTTGGGTTAAGGGTGGGGATATAACCCTTTTGGGTTTGGGTGGTCCCTTTAGGGTTAATAATCCTTTTGGGTGGTCCCTTTGGGGTTAAGGGTGGAGGTATAACCCTTTTGGGTTAAGGGTGGGGATATTGGGTTAAGGGTGGAGATATAACCCTTTTGGGTTAGGGGTGGGGATATAACCCTTTTGGGTTAAGAACCCTTTTGGGTTAAGGGTGGGGATATAACCCTTTTGGGTGGTCCATTTTGGGTTAATAACCCTTTTGGGTTAACCCAACCCTTTGGGGTTAAGGGCTATATAAACCCAACCCTTTTCGAGGACGGGTTAAGGCTTACAACCTAAACACGCTTTTTTTTTTTTGTCGCTGTGCATGGGCCACAAAAGCGTGGTTTACAGCCCTTCTGGGGGGCATATAAAGCGACCAAAACGACCCTAACCCCAAAAATGCTACCACTACTATCATCGTAGCGCGCGGCAACTCTCAAAAACCTTCGCAGTATATAGTTATCCCTGCCTGTGTTTTCGTAGCGATTCAGATCTGTCTGGGATCTTTATGTAGGGTCATCGCCCCTCCAAGAGACGCATCCTACGGGGTAGAGGGCGCGTGCTATTAATACGATAGAGGTAGCCCTTTTCGGCATTTTTTGTGTCTGAATGACGAGGCTCCTTATAACCCAAAATAGTCGGGATGTCGTTCTTGTTTTGCAATAAGAATTGTTTGTATACCTAGGACATGATGGGTTGAGTTTGTTCGTCGGGTTGCTCTTTTCAGTTTGCTCGAAAGCGGTTTGGGGGTCAAGCACAGAGAGCTCCTCGGGTGAGGAGCCTCGGAAACAAACGGGTGCACCTCTATCGCAGCATGCACCGTTTTTTTTTTTCTGAGGCTCCCCACTTGAACTCTATACCTCTCCCAAAACCTGATCTTGGGGAAAGACAAAAGTGCTACCAGGTACGTACCCGATGAAAAATCCCATGACCTAGGCATACAACGAAAATTATGGCAAAAAACAAAGAAGGAAATTCCGACAAATTTATGTTTAAGGAGGCCCGTCATAAAAAAAAAACGTTTCAGCGAAAATGTGTTACATTCCATCATAGAACGCGTCCAAGCAAGACTCTAGGATGAGCGCGTAGCAGCACGAGCGTCGATACGCTGCGCGCGCGTGGCACAGCTCCTTGCGTTTGCAGTTGTTCAGACACACGGACACATCCCCCAGCAGCCTCTCTATGTCCCTTCATGTGACCGATGCCGTCAAGCGTTTTTTTTTTTTTATTCGTAATTTTCTGACGGCCCAAAAGGGGGTTAACCATGTATAGCGGTAAAATATGTGAGAAAGAGGTCTTACCATCGTGTGAGCGCGCAACAAAATACGATAGATCGTGCTACGCGCGTGCCGTGCAACTCCTTGCGTTGGAGTTCGACGTAAAAAGTTATCACCCTCCAGCCCAGCAGAGCCCGCATTGCTTGGTGCGGCTGATCCCGCAATCGTCAGTTTCTCCCTCTTAACCCTCTTAGCACTAGAACGCTATAGGGCCCATGAAATGGGCCCAAATTTATGTGGTATTTCTTGGTTCTACAGGCTATGCTCTTTGAGTGGACTTTGAATGCCCCGTTTACCACGCCAAAGCTTTGAAAAGTGATTTACTGCCTGCTGTGGTGGGCCCAAAGAGTCCGGGATCTTTTGACATGGTCGTAGTTGATCATTTTTTTGCGGTTTCCGAGTGGGTGTTAAGAGGGTTAAGTTGCCGAAAACAGCGCATTCGTTGCCCTGGCGACATGGGTGTTTGGTGCTTTTTGGATAGAAACACCCGGCTGTTGACCTGAAACGTGAGTGTTGACAACTTCGTTTCTTTAGGCGATCCGTCCTGCACTTCGGAATTATGCCGCCAAAGGGAAGAAGACATCGCTTAATCCACAAGATGGCTTGTTTCTCCTCCGTTGGCATGTTTACTTCCAACAGAGTCGTTTTCGCTGAGCTGTACTGGACACCTGCTCAGCTACTGCAGGCGGAAGATCGATGTCACCGTATTGGACAGTCCACGGTTGTCAAAGTGCAATATCTAGTGGCCAAAGGGAGCTTGGATGATGCCTTGTGGCCTCTTATCCAGCAAAAGGTGGGCAAACCGGGCATCGCACATCTTTATCTAAACCATCAGAAAGCGGAGGGCACAATGGAGAACCAGTGCGATGTTCACACCATGGCGTTCGTCATCGTAACACCGAATAAAAACACGTGACGAAGCCGCCTGTGCTTCACACGCAGACTTTATAAACGTGGCATCATATCGTAAGTAACAATTGAACACAGTATCCATGTTCTCTTGATGCGCTTTTGCTGCCCTTGTCCAGGAAAGTCGGCACGTGTAGCTCGCGATAATCAATATCGCGCTACCTAAAACTATTGCCCCCGGTGCATTGCACAGTATACCCATTCTGTGTCGCTTAGCGATGAAACTGTGTGCGTCCGAATGGAGTCCGTCCGGCCAGTCATCCACATGAGCGCGCAATGTTGCCATCAACATCCCTCAAAGGTCCTACATATGCACAGTAGCATACTTGGTATCATATTAGCACAGTAGCCTTTGCGATGCTTCTCATCCCTATTTCGTTATTGT
Source organism: Laminaria ephemera (assembly GCA_036873875.1). Lineage (NCBI taxonomy): Eukaryota > Phaeophyceae > Laminariales > Laminariaceae > Laminaria > Laminaria ephemera. The sequence continues at coordinate 1,051,337 of JAYJMJ010000433.1, read as the reverse complement.
GCGCTTAAACGTGTCATCCGGCTCAGATCAAGCTGCTGGGGGAAATGGTGGAAGGCGAGGGGGAGACTAACCAGATGGAGGTGAGCAAGTCGATTCAAACCACGAAGTAACTTCTTGTTGGAAGCGCTGTTACCTGAAGGTGGCTACGGTATCGCCTGTAACCGAGTGCTGGCCTAATACGAATAATCGTACTGCTGTGGTGTTGCCATGGATCGCATACGTCAGGTGGCGTGTATGTTTTGGCTGCTGGGCATTTTGTTGCACCATTACATTTTGGTAGGATGGTCTCGTCTTCGTACATACAGTCTCTCGGGTACATGCAACAACCCACGGGGTCAAATTATCGATACAAACGTGATACATATAACATCAGAGCAAATCTCGTGCGCGCGTCTTGGGCATGTGATGACATGACACGCGCGTGCGGTGTAGATTTGTTTCCGTGTGTGTAAATATAGCACACAATCGCACCCGTTTGATGACGACTGCCACGAGACGATGAACGGGTATTAGTTCAAAGCCAGGCATAGTACGCGCTGGTTTAATGTTTTCATCATAAAATAGTAGACTAGACTCTAAATCGGTTACGAATTGGAATCCACTTTCCAACGAAAATATTATGTGTGCGGAATTTTCTCGCACACCTTGTCAGGTGGAAACGGTTGATACCAAGGAGACCGGAAGTACTTCGGCCGCCACCCCCGCTGGAGCCTCGACATCCACTAAAGAGAAGACGGACAAGCCTACCGATGAAGCCTCGACAGCTACGAAGGAGAACACGGACAAGCCTGCCGACAAGGCACCTCCTGGCGACATCGCTAAAGACAACAAGGAGGATGAACGGGCGGCATTTCAACGACTCCAAGCTTCCGTTGCCGAGAACGCACAGGTTTGTCAGCAATACTATCGTCGTGTTTCAATGTTCATCTCCGCTGACAAGTATTGCAGCATTTGAGATATACATAACATATCGGGTACCTGGTATGTTCTCTGGAAGTTGCAGATGTATTGATTAATTAATACCAGGCTCTTTTTGAAGAACTGCACTTGAATATCAGTGTTTTTGACATCAGAATCACCATGCGAAAGAGAAGTTCAATGAAAGAAAGGCGGCGAGACCTGTTTTGTGGTTGACATGCCGCGTGAAATACCATGATGGTCCCCCGATTTTGAATTGCAATTGGTTTGGTGTTTCTACCCTGCGTGTTGCTCGCTCCAGGAACTTGCGGTGGAAGACATGCGTCACGAGCTGGACGACGAGGGTTGCCGCGAATTTTTCGAAGAGCAGGAAGAAGACGCGGAAAATGCCTCAAGAGCTGGATACGAAAGGTGTGTGTAGTCTATAGTCTATACCCTGGTAGTCTATAGCTGCATGCAACCACCGAAAATAATGTTTGGATACCACACTATTGGAGAACGCAAAAATCGCCCCGTAGCTAGGCAGCGATTTTACCAAAGGTTTATCGCTCTTGGGGAGGTGTGACTATTCATACGACATCGTCATTGGGATAATCTTTGGTATGCAAGAGCAGCGCGTGATACCAGCGTCTCAACATTCCTAATCTTCCACCATGGTTGTTGCAGAGGAGGCACTGCGCTAGTATCAACGACCCGTAATGGAAGCGCTTCTCTCTGCTCATAGACTCTACTGTAATCGGTCCTTGTCGCGTTAATTTCAAGTTGTTTGCTTACAGCTCGTGTGCCCTGTCGATACAGTTTTACGGGAAGAACGCAAGACCGTGTTCGTTGGCACGAAAAAACTGAATGACTTCAAAATTATATTATAAATATCAGTAGAGTGCAATTTGAACAAAAGACACCCCACGAGAGATAACAGCTGGAACTGGGAAAGACCGGGGAGAGGGGGTCTACGTTGTTGTAGTCCTGGGTCAGAGCATGATGTCCTGGATTAAATAGGCGATTTAAGCCAAATCAACACTTCGTACGACATCTGTGACCTCTTGGTGCCGATTTGTGCGCTCTTTTTTTTGGAATTCGTGCACACGCCGCAGTGGTGGCTACAGCAGCGGCTACAGCGATGGAGGAGGCGGCCAGGGAGCTGCAGATGATGTTTACGACATCGTCGATTCTGACGACGAGGAGTACGATGTTGATATTACCGCGGGCTCCGCTCCGCAGGTGGGACCCGAATGTGGAACCTACTACTGTATACGCCCGTCTTCATGGTACACAACCGGTCGCGTCGTCATTTCACCGAGCGTTGTGACCTTAGCACGTTTCTTCCTCGGAGATGACCGTTCTTATACCCGTACGAAGGTTACCATCGTTAGAGATCTCGTCGCGGTCGCGTGCCGTGAGCTTATGAACTACTCTGCTCTGACGAAGCACGCATCTAAACGTTACTGTTGTATGCACAACTACTGTGCGGGCATCCAAATTGACACTGCGCCCGCCTTCGCTTCTCAGGAATACGGTTCGGCACAGGCAAGGGCCTATTCTGGCGCGCAGGCACCGATGCTTCCAAACCCAACCGGCTATGCTCGGAGCTGGGACGCAGGAGGCGATGATGTTGAACCGTTAGGGCTGGAAGCTGCAATCGCGGCAGCTAAAGTATCAAACGAGGCAAAGGCCCTGGCACAATTAATTGGTTCCTCGGGAGCTAATGGAACTTCAGCGGGCGGTACCATGAGACCCCAGGCATCTCCGTTGGAAGAAGTAATCGATTTGCTGAGTGGAGATGAGGAGGATGCTGTGGACAGCGGCGGGCGTGGGAAGGGCGTGGGCGAAAACGGCCAAGTCAGTCACACTGCACGTATAGCTGGAACAAGCTGCAACGAGCTGGTGGTGTTGGACGACGACACGGTTGAAGAGACCTGCGCGGTTTCCTCCCCTCACAAGAGTCTCGAACCTTCAGAAACCAAGCCCCCATCGTGTGGGTCAGACAAAGCTCCGGAATCTTCCGAAGCCAAGCCCCCATCGTGTGGGTCAGACGAAGGTCTGGAATCTCCCGAAACCAAGCCCGCATCGTGTGGGCCAGACAAAGGTCTGGAATCTTCCGATGCCAAGCCCCCGTCGAATGGGTCAGATAGATTAACAGACGCGAATGCGTCTCCGGACATTGGCGATCTGCTTCAATCGACGGACGGGGGAGAGGCTGCAACCAAACCTGATGACGATCACGCAGGGTGCGGGGATAGAGATGAAATAGCTGTATAAGTCGGACTTATAGTTTCTAACAGGGCAAACGGAGCCACCCCCGTATAGGCCCAGCAACCGCTTCAAGCTTTTCCCGCCTGCAAGAAAATCCGAGTTAGTTTCGTCTTCCTTTGCAAGTAGGGAATACCTCAGTACCTGGTGTCAGGCTGTTCGCGTTACGAAAATTGTTGGGAGGCGACAATGAACATTTGGCAGAGGCTCTGCTCGTACTGTGCTTATTTATATTGCGGTTTCGGGTATTTAGGGTCATACTCGGCGCTTTCATTTGCTAGCTAATGGAGAGGAGGATCACACCGCACCACGGGAGGGATTGTTCCATATACTGTGCTTGTTGAGGGCCGCTCGTACGTTTGAACGAATGTAGATGTTGGAAAGTAGTGCCATGTGTTGCATGTACTTTGTTGCTGTTTTTCCTTTTTTTCTTAGGCGATGGGCGAATTTTTTTATTTGCGGAAAATCCCTGGTCGATCGGCGTTGCCATCCGGGGTCGTAACGTCATTTTTTTTTAAAAAGCAAAAATTGTTCCAGATTTGCCGTGGATGACGTCGGCCACCCTTTTTTTTTTTGTCATAAGCGTAGGTTGTTTCTGCAGCAAAACATTGATTTGAGTATCTCTGATCCGAGGTTGAAAGGAATGTCAGACCGAAAGCGAAGTCGTTAGTTCTCGCATATATACTAGTTGGCGCCGATTTTGAATTGTACCTGGTAAATGGCCAAGAGGTCCTTTTTGAGCGTTGCCATCAACAAACCTAGGACGCTAAACGCAACTGTTGCGGCACACGGCTCCTCTAATCGAGTAGTTGCGCAACTGATGCACGCCGTTTGGTGGCAGTGTGAGACGCCAAGCCAGTCCATCATACTCGATTCAAACCCAACTTGGCGACACTGGACAGCAGATTAAATACAGGGCGGACCATACGTAGAACTCGTGGCCCACAATGAGTTCCAACAACCAAACCCCCTGTTGTTGTTCTCACATTAACTCTCATAATCAAGTCCGTGGTCACAGGACAGGCTCCAGTCGCTCTGGAGTGG
>JAYJMJ010000433.1:1031448-1047025 GCA_036873875.1 Laminaria ephemera | reverse complement strand
ATTTGCTATTAAACAGTTGGGCATCAAAGTTTGACTCTATTTGTAAGTTAAAAAGTGGGCATCACGCGAACTATATATAATTAATAGATTTTGGGGCAAAATGTAGGTAAAAAAGCTCAAAAGTTGGCGCTTCTAAGTTTTTGCGGATATCTCGGCGAGATAGGAATTGTGCTGCTCCGAGCGTTGTATTGTTGTGCCAACTTACGATGCCAAACACAGTGTCGGACACGCAGACAGACGTGAGGAGAACAGGGGCTTTCCGAATGTGTGGGAGAAAAAACAAAAATGCACAAAACCGTTTTTTTCGACTACCAAAATCTTAACTCTAATTTGCTATTAAACAGTTGGGCATCAAAGTTTGACTCTATTTAAGTTAAAAAGTGGGCATCACGCGAACTACATATAATTAATAGATTTTGGGGCAAAATGTAGGTAAAAAAGCTCAAAAGTTGGTGCTTCTAATTCTAAGTTTTTGCGGATATCTCGGCGAGATCGAGTCGAAATAAAAAAATGTTCAGAATTTTTCACATACTTTTTTTTGCATGTTCAGTAGTGTGTCAGGGTCAGTGTGTCAGGGTCAGTCCTTCCAATTTTCAAGTCCAAATTCGAAAAATCGGTGGCCCTAGAGCTTTACGAAAGATTATCCGTTTTTAAGCTGGCCCAGCTCGTACTCCTATCTGCAGTGCTGCTCGTACCGCACATAATAAGCTACAAATGCAGCTATCAACCGCTCCGGGTATTGACAAACTACTACAGCAGTACATGCGCCAATCGATAAATTCCGCCAGTTTGTGGGCCTGGTGATTTGACACATCTGTGCCCAAAACAAGTATACAACGAGAGCAACTGAGGGCAGGGTCTCATTATCCCAGTAACCACAGGCCAGGACGTTAAGCTATACCTGGTACTCGACACGAACTCAGTCGCCAACTATAAATAGTACAAATCGACATAATTCTTGTTCAGAGCACTAATGCACGCCCAGCGATAGCTCGGTGCTGCGGAGGCGTAGACAAACAGCGTTGGCGCATAGTAGAAAATTGATTTTATCAGCATCATACAAACCAAATACCCGCCACACCCAAACAATAAGAGGGTCATTACGTATCTGTTGGAGCTACGATATGATACCATGTGCACTGGCAGAACAGATTCCAACAGCAGTTTAGAAAATGTTTCGCTTTCTCCGCTTAGCTCCAGCCGTATCAATCGTACTCTTAATACTACAATAAAAAACTCTCAACAGCGCTAAACACCCCCTCCTCCAATGGGAAGATGGCCGTGGTCGTCCTAGCGGCGCAAACATACACTATTGTTATACCTGTGCTTTTACATTTCTTCTGCCAAAAATATGGTTTCGTTTGTTCTTGGTTTGCTATTTTTCATAATCGACGAACGAACCAAATCGAAGACAAATGGCAAGGACATGACCAAAAAAGACGGGAGTATTGTCAGCGTATATATAAGCGTATGATATCGTTGCGTATGCTCCACGTTTTTTTTTCTGAAAAACGGGTCAACAGCATATACAAATACAAACTGCGTTTGGAATACCCAAATAATGGGTCATTTTGGACGATAATAGGCAATTTTTGAAGAACTAGCTCTCCCCAGCAACTTAATGATTTCGGGCGCGGTTGGCATCGTTAGGAGCCCTGTAACCAAGTCTACTGCACTCTCAGGTCTAATTGTACAGTACAAAGCTCTTCGTTCCGCGGGCGGCATCCGCCCGCTACGCTAGCTTAAATAGAACAAAAAGTGAAGCAGACAGAGGTCCATGATTTGGTGCAACTTACCAAAAATGCCAAGAGCTCCATGGAAAATAACGCGGACGTCGCATTCACGTAGATATCACATCATTCGTGCGAAAGAGAAAGGACGGAGATAAAGAGTAGTAAGTAGTGTTGTACCTGGTATCTTACTGAGTTGGAAATAAAGGCAAGCCCTTCGCGCATCACCAGCTAGCTGCTACTATTAATACTGCTCGTCGTTGCATGCTTTTTTTGGCCAGGCAGATTTCGACGTAATATTCGTTCGTTTTGAAAACACAGCGAGCTGTAGATGCTCGACATGATGTCTCGTCAACTCTGTCTGCTTTTGCTTGCGTTATCGCACTCTAATCGGTACGTATAATACTATAATATGTGCTGTTGCTCCTTTGTACTGGGCTGATTGCGCTGTGCTGTTCTTGCAGTAGATGATGTTCGACGACAACATGCTAGCCCTAGGAGTTGTGTGTGTTTTTATGTGATTTGAGCAGAAGAAGCAGGTGCGTACATGTGTACGTACGAACATACCTGGTACCTCGTACGTATAAAAGAAAAGGCCCACAAAAAAAAAATCGACAAAAAGCGAGCTGTGTATTCTCGACACATTTTATAAAATAATTTCAAATACGTCAGCTGTGAGTTCGACTAATTGAGTGGTCGATACTCATCTTTGCAAGCCGCGTGATACTTCTGCTGCGCGTTGGTACACGACATATTATACACGTATGCTGGCTCTCGCCAACTCTGTCTGCGTTTACCCGCGTTGTCGCGCTCTGATCGGCACGAACGTACGACGTGCTTTGATGCTTAGTGCAGGGCTCATTGTGCTGTGCTGTGCTTGTGGTAGATGTTCGACGACAACATGCTACTTTACGAAGCTCTATCATACGAGCTGGGTGTGCTTTTGTGATTTGAGCAGAGGGAGCAGGGAGATGCAGAAATAACGTGTACCTGGTACGTACGACGCATGGACAAAGAATGAAGCGGACAGAGGTCCATAATTAGATGAAAACTAATGACTTGCAAATGCCAAGAGCTCCATGCTTCAGGAAAACAACCCGGACGCCGCATGCACGTGTCAAATCATTTGTACGAAAGAGAAGGACGGAGAGAAAAGAGCAACTATTGTATCTTATTGAGATTGGAAAATAAATGAAGGCAAATCCTTGGCGCATCACCTGCTATAATAGCTGCTGCTGCTTGTGGTCGTGCACTTTTTTCCTGCTTTTTTTGGTCGGGCAGATTTCGTTTCTTGGTTCGTTTTGAGAAAGAACACAACAGCAAGCTGTATAAATGCTCGACGACATGATGGGTCTCGGCAACTCTGTATGCTTTTGCTTGCGTTGTTGCGCTCTGATCGGCACGTCCTACGTGTTTCGCTCCGTTTTGCTGGGCTGAGTGCGCTGTGCTGTGCTGTGCTTGCAGTAGATGCTCGACTACAACATGCTAGCTCAGGAGCTGGGTGTGCTTGTTGTGTGATATGAGCAGAACCAGGTGCACAAATAAACGTGTACGTACGAACCTAAACCTACCTCGTACTGGTGCATATAAAAAAAGGGACAGCATAAAAAAATCGGGGAAAAAGGGAGCTAGTTGTAAATGCTCGACGACACAAACATGCTGACTCTCGCCAATACTCTGTCTGCGTTGTCGCGCAGTAGCTACTACATCGACTACGCGTGCTTTGATGCTTTGAGGGCTGAGTGCGCTGTGCTGTCCTTCCTTGTGGTAGAGGCTGGACGACAACATGCTACGGCTGCAGCTCTAAAAGAGCTGTGGGTGGGTGTGTTTTTATTGTGAGTTGAGCAGAAGAAGCAGGTGCAAAAAAACGTGTCGCAGTCTACGAACGTGTCATATGATAGGTGCAAAATAAAACGTACACGTACGTACGAAAAAACATTCGGAAAAAAAATCGGAAAAAAAGTACACCGGAAAAAATGTATCGGGAAAAAAAAACCAGCGAGATAATCGACGAAAACGAAAAAAAGGACAAAAAGTGAAGAAAATCGGGGGGGGGAAAATCTCAAAAAAAATAAATTAAAAAAACAAAAAACTATTTTCCGAAACTCCACTCAGAATCGAAAAACAGTCAAAGTTGAGCGAGATAGCTGAGAAAGACGCAAAATAACGACGAAAGGAAGGGAAAACGAAGAGAGGCGAGAAAAAATAACACGAAGAAAGCGAAGAAAGCAAAGAAAGCAAAGAAAGCCAGGAAGGGTTCTCCAAGAAGGGGAGTTAGGCAGGCGTGTTCCGGGTGGGAGCTCTGAGAGCGAAGCAAGGCCTTTTAATCAAGTAATTCAGGGACAAATTATTTTTTGAGGTAAATGTAAGTATGGTTATGCAGAGATTCCGAGATCGGTCTCAATCTATGTAAAACCCCCCCAAAAAAGCAAGTTTTCGGGCGATTTCACCTCGTCATTAACTCGAATGAAAAAAAAAAACTGAGAATGTAGTAGACACGTTGGGTCTGCAGACATACCTCAAGTTTCGGTAGCAGATTCATCCGGAATCTCCACAGCTAGGGCGTTGAAAACTTGCGAATTTACTACATTGTAATAAGTAATTCTATGGTGGCAGGAGGCGTCGGTTTATGGCGGGGATTGTTTTTTTTGGGCTGGTCATTGGCTGGTCGTTGTCACCGTTTTTTGTGGTCGATAGGCACAAAAGCGCACCTACAACTGTACACCCGCCAGCGACCAACGAGACAAAAACAGGAACGAGCATCGGTCATGCTACTGTAGAAAGACGCCAACAGCACGCTGGCATGTTATTTTGCCCACCTACGCGGGCTCATTAAAAAAAACGCTTCACCACACCTGCGCTCTCGTGTCTTGTAGGCCTCGAAGATGTTCAGGACATCATCTTGGGTGATGTCTGGCCAAAGCTTATCAACAAAGAATAACTCGGTGTAAGCCATCTGAAAGAGAAGAAAGTTACTGACCTGGTGCAAACACAGAGAAGCAGCATAATAGGCGATACGGGTTGACAGGACTGCCCACAACGCAAATATAATGCGAGCGCCAAACTGGGCTCGGCGAAAACATGTCTCAGAAGCTGCGCTACAACAATGAACGTGTGGCCTCCTTTCGACGACTGGCTTTGCGCCTCGGCCAAAGGGAAACTGCGGTCCGAGCCATTGGGTCAAAGAGAAAAACGCGGCTTCCCGAATCGCTTTCAAGGAATTTACAAAAAAGTCGGGGGTGACGGTGGAATGACGATAGACTCCTGCCAGATTACGGTAGTCGGAGGGGAGAGGATGCCTCACCTTGCGACCCCAGTCCGAGCATGCAGGCGACTAACTCAAAACACTAAAATCATTAAAGCAACGAAACGTTATCACAGATTAGCTGTGATGGGAAAGCATCGAAACACGAACATCGAATAAGCCCTTCTAATCGACTTGTCGACTGTGATTGCGCTACTGACGAGACAATAGCACCGAATGCGACCACGACGACCTACCGCATCCGGCTGACACTGTACTCCGCACGTATACTTCCGCAAATGGGGACAAAAAAACACCACATGCGGAACACATAGAAACTGGCCCAAGTCTTTCGCAAATCCGATGTCATAATTTTGTCTGCCCCCGCAACATTAGGCTAGCACGTTTCACTCAAGCTCTGCGCTTTGCCTCACCCGCTTTTCTCCCGATGTGCGAATGAGAAGGTCTGGGTCCGGCAGACCTCTGGTCAAGAGGTGCCGTTCTACGGTGGCTTCGTCAACCATGTCGAGAGGTGTTGCTCCACTGCCCACACAAGAAAGTTCAACGTTGCACACGAAAAATATCAAGGAATAAGCTTTGCCGAGTGCCCGCCCAACAGTAGGCTGCGTGCTCCAACAGCAAGTGAGAAGTATGTACAGTACAAGGTTCTGGCGACAAGCGTGCATCGGTTTCAAAGCCCGTCAGCACGCCAATCAGGATGAAAAATTGTGCCTTGGTGCCCAAGCAATAAAGCATGCAGAAGGGGGGCTGGGATAAACACAGATCTATCAATTTAACGTGAACTGGGCCATGTTGGCATTATAGCACGGGGAACACGTCAAGCCTAGCCTGAGCAAGGGTTGAGTGTATCAAAACTTGGCGCCGAATACGAGCACGAGACAATGTCATGCACGGGAAGCGGAATACTGTATACGAGTCGAAAAGCCAAAGGCGCCTTGCTTGAGCAAACACTCCGCATGGACGGTGGAGGGACGCCCTCACTTAAACGATAGGTAAACCTCAGCAACTCTTTGTCTCACAAACACCGAAACGCAAATTCAGGAAAAATTCGGGGGCGCATGTAACGTTATTTTATGCACTCGTGCTGCGTGCAGCGAGCACATCGGTATGGTAACACCGATGCACGTCAGTAGTAGTAGTGTACGGGTGAGTGTAAAGACAAGACTCCTTTCGCAGCTCGTCATGCCGTCTGATCGTATTGCGGTACGCCCAATACACCCCGCGGCGCATCTGCAACCACCGGCGTGCACCACATCGCGCAGCTTCTTACCTTGCCACTTCTCCTGCTATCTGTCGGCAAGCGTTTGCTATTTCTTGTCGGGCACCGTAGCTGAGGCAGATGTTGAAGAGAAAGCCATCGCAATCCCTCGTCGAGTCTTCGGCCTTACAAATGGCCGTCAACACCCGTTTAGGTAGCTGCATCAAACCGGGCGGCGACAGGTGGAATAGCGCCGTTAGTGCTCTGGTATCGAGGCGATTTCGACTGGAGATACATCGGCTCTACTGAAGGCAGGAGACGGTATCATCAGCTTTGCAGTAACTTCGACCAAGAGCTCGTGCGAGATCAATGGAGCAACGCTTCATAACGAGGGTGCATTTGCATCTCCTCGGTCATCATCTGTTCTCCGGAATTACGGGTCCATTGCAGTGTGGGTTCGTCAACAAAAACTTGAAACAAGGCGCTGAAATTCATTTTACGTGTTAACAGAAGCTGTGCACGCCAGCAAATGCAAGACGATCGGCGTATGTGAACAGCTGGGATACGTTGCGGGGGTGGAGCTTTGCACGCTCGCAAACTTGGTATCATACCGTGGGTGCGCACGTGGTTGTGCCGTTGTGGAGGGAAGGCGTCGCCATTTACATACTGCACGTATTATTTTTCAGTCCTTCTAACAAGACGCTGAGCCAGACTTGTGGCCACGGGCTAGATTCCAGGAAACAGAGCTATTAATAGTAACAATGTCAGAACATCATCGTCCCCAACTTCATCCTCATCACCATCACTAGCTAATGCTGCGTGATTTGAAAGATGTTTCGAGCCGAGCAACACACATTAATCAACGTCAGCACGCGGAAGAATGAAGAGTAGTGTTGCATCTGTCGTAGCAGTGTGTTTTCCAACTACAGTAGCGACGGGAGTGTATGTCTCAAGTCCAAGACCGGTACACACACCACAACGCTCATTCAAACAAAAAATGGGGGATTGTGCGACAGCGCAGGGGAGTTGCGAAGTGGCTGCATCACTGGCGAGGAAAAAAGCGTCGCAACCTAAAACGCTTCAGTATGTGCCCCACTCAAGCAATCACTGGTATTCTAAAGGGTATTACAGGTACCAAAGTAATCGCAACATAAACAATGGCAACAATCACGGTAGGTTAGCAACGAGCCCAGCGTCACCAAGATTTAAAAGTCTAGCTTATACTATTGCCTCAACTCGTCCGCAACGGTGTCGTGAATTTGCGATGTAAAAGGTATGCACGCGTACGGTTCCACGCTGAATACTACTACGAAGTTTGCGTTGCCAAAACAGTGATAGGTGATGATGGAACACGACCCAGTTTCCACGATGTGTGGTCAAACGTGAGCCCGCATAAGGGGGTCACACATTACTGTACAGGTCGTATGACGTTCACTTTTAACCATGGCATCGAAAACATTACATCAGGCCGCCCGCAGCAGTACAACGACCATTCAAGGCCCAAATGGCGCGAAGTCCAGAACTAACCTTTGCTCGATCTGATGCAAGTACACGTATCCGCATATTTTTCTTGACGGCGTCCTCCATCAGCTCTCCGCACGACTTGCACACGAGATCCATTAGCATCGTCACCTGGGCAGCGCGTAGGTATAGGTAGGTAAGCCATAATTTTTAAGTTCGGCGCAAAAGCAACAAGTGCTTGATGAGCGGGACATACCTCGTGCCAGGGACAGCGCATGCCCAAATGAAACAAAGTGGTTGCTGGCATGAGCTTCATCGTCGATGTTCCCCCCAGTGCCAAGGAGTGAATGTGAGCCATATGCGTTGTTTTTCAAGGCGACAAGAGCCGACAGCAGCACCCACGCCTGTGTCGCGTCAAATGGCCTCAAAGCGGCGAACCCCAGCCAGTGAAGGCGAGGATTTGTGATTATAACCATCCATATAAGCCTTCCGAGGCCGGATCCCATGTGGTTGTTAAAATTATTGAAAAAAGTATTTGTAACATCTTGCAAGGCGTTCTTTAAATGTAATCTAAAAAAAATCGTACTGCTCCGTCTCAGGGACCGGACCGCCAGGGCATAGTCCGAAAACAAATCCCCAGCGCTGATGTTTCCTTTGAATATATCAGTATCTTCGAGCCAGTTCTTCACAGATAGTGTGGGATAAAACAGAGGCAGCACCTCCCGCTAGGGTCGGTGTAGCCACCCCGTCGCGAAAAGGAAGGACCCATCAGCGTTTCGAGACAACCTGATGGATCTTTTTAATGTCCCATCCAGGACCTGGACATCGCCGGCGCCAAGCCCCTCGAAGGGGGGTTTGGTGAAGCCACGGCATTTGCTTGCGAGAAGACGGCGGGCTAGATTGTGAAGGTGGACAGGTCCGGCGTGTTGCCGGGCTCTCGGACCGCAGAACACAAAAAACAAGAAGATATCGCCGTGCTCGTATCCGCGGCGTACTCGATGCCTACGACCTACGAGCTCGCGGGCAAAAGCCCGATCTGATGAAAATTGCCCTCGAGCAGTAAGGCAAAGGAGGGGAACAAGCGGTCCTCCTGCTGAAGACCAAGCAGGCCCGCTGGCGGAGGTTGCGGTGTACCTATGGAAATGCCCAGACCATGGAGGTCGCACATGTCTGGTCCTTCCGCGAATCTGAGAGGCATATTTGACATGGTCAACCACACAACAACCTAACGTGTAACATCGTAGGTATCTTGGGACTCCCCTTGGTATGAGACCGTAGGCTCGTCGAGACGGGGGGGGCTGATTTTCGAACCTCCTTAAGAAAACCGCTTCGCAAGGTGGTAGAAAGACGTATTAAAAAAAAGAACAAAACATTATCACCACAGGGGACTCGGCCTGAGATAAAAGTTCTCCTGGTTGTAGCAGTGAGGAGGATGGCGAGCAGGGACGTTCCTGAGGCGGCCCTGCGCATGATAGTTTTGTTACCGACATCATCCCCGCAGTACCGACCTTGGATTTTGACGATAATATAGCCAACGACCGAACACGCAATCCAGCGTGAATGAACGCACCACGAGCACCCTTGAATACTACGAGCTGGGCCAGGCAAGACCGTGTCGCTACGGGAGATCGTCCACGCAGCGCCCAAATTTACGCAGTTGGACTTGAAAATTTGGCACGGTATTGTTCATGCACCAGCCGACACGTGTCTTTCCTGCCTTTTATCTTTCTATTTTTTGTTGGAGAGATCTGACCGAAAATATAACCCCCAAAAAAAAGAAACACGACTAAAACCCATCTGAAAAAAATATATAAAAAAGGCAGGAAAGACATAACTTGCACAGACGTCACACGAATACGGTGTTAAAATTCCAGATCGAAAATCGCGAAATTGAGCGCTGCTTCGCAGTAAATACCGTTGTTCTCGTTTTACTTGTATTAAGTATGGAATCGTGTTTATGATATCTCGCGATGGACGGCGAGTTGGGCAATGAAACTGATGTCGATATTCTCCTTGTGTCCTCAGTAACGTCTTCACCAAATTTCGCCTTGATCGGGAACGACGATGTTATTTCGGAATTTAATGTAAAGTTAGTGTTTTTGAGTTTTCGCCGATATGTCGTCGAGATCGAGTCGAATTTTAAAGATGTCATACTTTTTCATATACTTTTTTTTTTCGCACAAGCAGTAATGTGTCAGGGTCGGTGTCTCCAAATTTCAAGTCCTAGTTCGCAGTGGTTCACGAGATACGATTTTCTGATTGATAGTGCGCTTTCTGGCTGGCCCAGCTCGTACGAACGAGTTGCTGGCGAAACGATACCTATACGAACAAGCAAGGTAAACACATCAGATGACGGGATAGAGCAACTCACCTCGTGCGCATCCCGCTTCCAGTTCTCCGTCGAGAAAGCGAATGCAGTAGCCATAGCGACCCCCGCCTCCATGCACCACTGAAGGAACTCGCCCAACTTTTTGCCCCCATCAGAGTGTCCCTGGACAGATAGAATAATACGGGTAAACCTTGATCGTAAACCAAGATTACAACCGATGTATACTGTAATCTAGTAAGCACTCAGCAGATGCCACCTTGCATGTTATAGCAGTAATCCGGCTGTGGTCGAACAAGTTACAGCAATATCTGTGGTGGAACGGGGGAGGGGGAAAGCGGAAGCGAGGCTATAAAATGATTTGGCCGAAGCATAAGCCCCTTGCTGATCTGCCACTAGCTGTCCACGACGCACTACGCCAAATATTCATTAATACCCCGTGCCCGCAAACATGATATGGATCAGTTTGACAACAACGAAGGCTGACAGCACGATTCGGTACTTGAGCGTATCGTTTTGAAGCCACACGGCGATCACAACTGGAGTCTAGAGTCCGCGATTACCTTCAGTGGATCTCTGTATTTCACTCTGCCGAATCGTCTGTTGCCATCCATGATGACCGCCACATGGCGTGGACCCCCGGCTGGAACGGGAGAGCTTCCGCCCTTTGCCCTTTCTTCGCATCTTCGCCGCTCTAGTTCGCGCAAATTGTCAACCTCTGACGTATCATCAGCCCCTGGCGGCCATGGCTCTGGCCTGAAGCAAAAGAGACACAAGTGCACAAGCGCAGTAGTAACGCAAAAAACACACGTTAGAGGCATATTTGACTGCCGGCAGTATTGGCACGAACAGACGCAGTTAGCGGTGTTTGTAAAGTGGTTCGTACCCTGAATCGTGGTTAGCGAGAAAGCTGCCGTATTTATTAATAGTTCTGTGGTCCTGTCATGTCCTGTCAGTTGAGAGCTGCAAGGACGCTGCTGGTGAAGTCAAGCTCGCAACACAGTCCGTAGTCCACGCATACCGAAAGTATATCTACGACGTATCTCGCCTTAGTGAGGCCGACAAGCGAGGTGTTTGTTTAAGTACACAGCATTACGATATTCGATGCCTTTACAGTGTGTGCAGGGAGTTAAGAGCAGAAAACCTCCTACTCTCCTCGTATACTGCTACACAAGCGATCTCCGTGTTGTAAGTTTCAGCGTTAATTCTCCGCATGAACATATCACCTGCATCTATCATCGAGTCGAACTTTCTTCATCAGCATGGCAAATCGTTGCAGAGAGATTTTCGCCTATAGGTGGAGAGGGTCTGCACGTGACGCATCCAAACCCACAGCAGCTACCTTCAGCAACTGCTAAATAATTAGTACGTATTACTACTGCTAGACCAGGTACCCGTGCGTACGATTTATCGCAACAGCAGTAGTGACAAGAGCGACGAGGTCCATCGAGCGAGCGACGGTACGAGCGACGGAGCGATCGACGAAGACGTCCCAAGGTCGCCGTCAAGGTCGCCGAAAAATACCGAGCGGCTGGGTGATCGATGGTCGAGCGAGCGACGCTGTATGCGACGGTGGGACCGACGAAAGCGGCTCAAGGCAGCAGAAAACTGCTATATCGAGCGGCCGCGATGGACAGTTGTACAGTTACCACCAGGGACGGTTGTACTGTTGTGCTGCTTTACTATATTGTACCGCTGTTGTACGGCTGTTGTAGTGCTGTTGCACTGATGTACTAAATAAATAATAACACTGCTGTAAGCAGTGCGATAAAAAATAGTGGCTCTTCAAACAAAACACGTATATATTATAGGACCAAATCCAAGTATAGAAATTTCAAATTTCCACAAAAAATCTCCAAGAAAATAGTTCTACAAGCCGGTTTTGTTTGTTGCGGACACATGGACACCCTGCAGACACGTTTTATTTTGCGCCACCAGCGCGTTTTTGCCCCATATCTTCGTTGCTCATCCGGCGGTGGCCACTGCTCAACTTCAATTGGGAAGAGGCGATCAGCTGGCTGCGGACGAACGAAACCCTGCGCGCCGCGAAAACAAAGCCGTCGCGCCTCGCTATACTGGTACTCACTTGACGACTCTGCATTCCCGTGAAAGTATGTCAGAATATGGCCAGAATCGCCTGACCCTAGTGGGCACTGCAGCCTCAAAAGCGACTTTGCAAGCTCCTCCCGCAAAACCGCTTGTTGACGCGGCGCGAAACAAAGCAATACGTCTCCTCTGCCTCACCCTCTCCCTGCCCGCGCCAAAAACCGCAGCTAAAACGCCCCAGAACGGCCGTTCCCTTCTTGCCCACGCGCGGCGGCAGCGCTGCTGGTGGCAAATGGTGCTTTGACTCGCGCTCACAGAGGTTGGGCCGCGATTTGGCACGCTCGTGCCGCACCAAGCGTGGGTCGACGGAGCGCATGACAACGACAATCATTTTTCGACGTATGTTACCCACCCTCCCGATTCCCGAATGACGCCGAAAAAAGGGTCCGAAACGGCCTACACAGGCGTACCCGCAAAAAAAAACAGACATCAACATCATTAATAGAATTCAATCAGAAGACAAGTGTGACTGGACCTAAATGCAGGACGGCCATGCAAAAAAATTTCCTGGAGGACGATAGTCTGATTGGTCCAGGCTGGCCTTACCACCGCTCGGGGTTTTTCGGAAAAACGCCACACCAAAACACGACGCGGAGCTGCGCGACCGCCCCTGCCGACCTCGAGCCACCCAAAGGGTTGGGGTTAGGGTAAAGGGTTAGGCCTAGGTTTAGGGCTGGGGTCGGGATCGCCTGGGCAGACGTGCAAGATTGAAAGTGACCACACGTGTCCTGCAGGTGGTGTTTCTCAGGGCCGTCCTGCCAATAGGGAGAGCCGACAAGTGTACGCCCCGAGCACGAACACGCAGGCGTTACGGACATGACCGCTACTGCTGCTGTGTCATCGCGCCATTATCGCTACGTATATAAAGACGTTTTGCACTCTGTCTTGCTGTCGTGTTATTTCAAGGCGGAATGCTGAACTGACGAGAATAGCCACCTCTTCGCAAAAACGAAAGTTCCGCAGCGCGCAGCGCGCAGTGCACGAGTGTTTTCCGGGGTTGTAAGCCACACGGTCGTACACATGCACGCAAATGTGTACAAATGTCTGTAAAACGTAAAACGTCCACAGCGGCCAAACCCAATACGCAACCGGTGCGCAACGTTGCCGACTTGCTCCTTCCTTCTTGCGACTTACCAGGTACGAATGTGCAGACGTACATAGGTTGAGGCACGCCGCAGTAGACTACAGGAGTAGAAGCATAGCTAGTCTAAACGCTCTATGGTCTGCACGTACAGGTATGGTATGAAAACAACTGTAACAGCAGCACGGAGGTGTGAGGTGCTGTGAAGTGCTAAGAGGTGTGTCTCGGGTTCGTACCGAGGCCTGAGACGACGACAGCAGTATTCCACTGTTGCACAGATAGCAATACCTGGTCTCGTAAAGATATACTCGTAAAAGGATACGAGCGCGCTGTGGTTCTGTGTATTATGTACGAGGTCTACACTACGAGTACGACCAAAATAACGTACTCCTACGTACGATACAGCATTCGACAACAAGAATCCGGACAGTCTCACACAGTACACATTGGCCCGAAGGCACTGAAGAAACAACCTAAGGAGCCGCACTGCTGTATCAACGGGGAACCAGATGGGGCGCGAAGAAAGCTATACCAGTACCCTGTACTACTGTAGTCTACATATACACATCATATGATATGAAGGGAAGGCACACACCTTGTCAAGTGGCGATCTCGCTGTCCGTGGAAGGGCTTGAGGGCAGTGCGGAGTACACACCAGGCACCGCAAATCACCCGAGGACCAAGATCCAGGACCGAGAAACCTACGGATTGTGCAGCGTTTGTCTCCATGGAGTCTTTGTTTTCTCTCCCAGTTGGCCCATATCTCTTGGAGGATCCTTGTGACGGTGAGTCCTTCGCCGCCTTCCGTCTGAGGCACCAGTTTGCACCCAGCAAGCACGCAAGCAGAACAAGCGCCGATCCTGCAGCGGCGGAACCAAAATAGCCCTTTCCAGAGCCCTTGGCCAGAGGCCCACCAGGCCACGGCTTGCTCTGCTCTTCCCATCCCTGCCACGAATGCGTACGAGACCTATCGGTCAAGTTTTTCTTCGTCATGGCAGTCCAGCTGCTTGCTTCATGCAGTCAATTGTCCCGGGTGAAAGCACGCAAGCACACGCGTTCGTTGTTCGTTGTAAGCGTACCAGGGAGTTCGATTATTTTGTGTGGGATACATGCCTAGGGCTGAATTCATCGACAACAGCCCCTCAGTTTCAGCTGCGCACCACAACTGCCAGCAACATGGCGTCGCCCGTAGCCGCAGATTTCCTACCGAGGTCGAGGGCTGGCTCTATTGTGGACGATGACTTGGAGACGGATCAGGCGCAAGTTCTGCGAGAGTTGCAGTTCCTCCACACGTGAGTGACCTCAGTCAAAACTGCCCCCAGGAAAAGTACTTGGACAATCAGCACGTTTTGCTGAGAGGACAGCAAGCAGCAAACAGCAAGCTCAACGCAGGCATCTTCGCTACTGTTGCACGGCAGCTACATACCTGGTAGAGGTCAAGGGCTCACGAGTTTGATTCTGCACGCTGATCTATGGTACGAGCATCTGCTACGCCTTTCTCTTGATGTCGCACAGGCAGCTGGCCGAGGTGCGAAAACGGGGCGACAAGTCTGGCGGTGCTCGAGTGGTAGAGGCGGAGAAGAAGCTGATCATCTGTGCCGTCAAGAAGCCACTCAAGCTGAGCGAGCCTTCAGATGGAGAAAGCCGGGTATGCATATAATGCAGTAGGTGTTGGCTGGTGTCAAATGTTTTGACGCTTTTGCGGATTACTCTGATGTGCTATCGTAAGCAGTTGTGGCCTCTGAACATTAAACGTGTTGTGTGTTGTGTGTGTTTAGTGCTAACCCACAACGCGGAGTATCTCCGATCTCCGTGTTCATGTACGATCGAACCTGTATTCACACAATACCATACCGGTACTCGCCGTAGCTCGCAGCAGCAGTGTCTGCGTTCTACGTCTGCTGTCGTGGTGTCTGCGGGTCTCATGTCGTTCCAGGTACAGCAGTAACAGCAGGTGCCTGGTATGTACTTACAGTAGAAACTGCCGCACTAAACTACAACAGTAGACTATACAAGGCGCTTCGCTCCGCGAGCGGCATTCGCCACCTGCTACGCTCGCTCAGAAAGGAAAAATAGAAGAAATTACCGTAATATCCCCTCTTGCAACGCCCCCTGGGGCGAGCGTTTTTTTTCAATAAAACGTTGTCCCCGGGGAGAACAAAGAGGTAGGGGGACTTCGTCCAAAAAAAAAAAGGCCCCGGGAAGAAAACGCCCCGGGGGGTTCTTCCAAAAAGCAGTGTTGTCGACACATCCGCCACAGACTATTAATAGTGTGTAGCTCGCTTCCCCGCCGTCGCGTACTTCGCGCTCAATAACCTGCGATGTCGGGTCTGAACAGCATCTACGAGCAAGCACATAAGAAGCAAAGGACGGACAACACTTGGGGATGCTTGCACCCTTCGTCGGGGGG
>JAYJMJ010000433.1:1014595-1031348 GCA_036873875.1 Laminaria ephemera | reverse complement strand
GAACGTACTGCTGTATGTACTTTGCTGCTCTGTGCAGGGCCGATTGCATGCTGTTCTGCTGTGCTTGCGGTACGTAGGTACTACTATCACTGTGTGGCTGTCGGAGCTTGGTTTGTGCCTTCGTGGTGTGCGCAAAAGAAGCAAGTTCAAAAACAAAACAAAAAAGCAGAAAAGCAAAAAGAGGAAAAATAAAATCAAAGCTAGGATCGATCCGGAAAGGATAATTTCCCTGTCGGCAATTATGAGCTAAGAGTAGTCTGAGAGGCTAGAGAATTGCCGAGGGTAGCCTCCGGAGGTACCGACATTAGAGGAAGTGAGTCTATATGCATAGGCCCACGAATAACAAATAATTTTGTCTTGCGATGTTATCTACAGTGCTGCTGTTAATGCTACTCTTCATTTCGGTTTTGCTATTGCATGCCCTCGTCATTTCGGTGTTGATATTGCCTACCCTGTGATGATGTACATATTGCTACCATTATTGCTGTTGATAATAATGTGTTGTTGATACTAGTAGTACTTAGTACACGGTTATTTTTATTGGTATACTGTTAAGGTCAGAACTTGACGCACTTATTAAGGGTTGCCTGGTAGTTTCAGTGAACGAAACACCAGGTGGGTATGTTATTTTCGGCCTTTGTCCTCCTCCATACGGGTTATATAGTATCTGCACAGAATGATTATGGACCGAAATCGCCCTCGGTAAAATGGTCCTGCTGACCCTGGCAGCATCCAGGGGAGTCATTGACCTATATCCTCAAAGATGAATACATCTGTACAAACGCGCGGCCGGAGTATCACGCAGCTTGCAAAGATGAGTATCGAGCATTCAATTGGTAGAACTCACAGCCAGCTGACGTATTTGAAATAAGTTTATAAAATATCCTCGTAAGAACTTAGGCTCACTTTTTGGGGGACGCCAAGAAATTTGGATTCAGAAATCGTGCTATTAAATAGCGGCGAGCGCCACATTAAATCCTATACAATAGCTTATGCTAAAGATTCCTCGTAGTTGGTGCCACTGTAAGGTTGCAAGCCTTGCTCAGATTAGGTGTTTCTTGTTGTTCGGCCCATCCTGCTGTAGTTTACAGAATCAGACCAAGCAAAGCTTTCTGGTTATTTAAGTGCCAAGTCAGCACCAGCACTGACTCGCTACAGGGCCATGTCTTCGAAATACCACGTGTTATACGAGTATGATTCTACGTTTATTTTTCGCCCTTGGTATTTGTTTTGTGGGCGGAAGGTATTTCGTAAAATATAAAATCGTGGGCCGTCCCGATTTCGAATTTCAATTTTCCGTAAGACAAGAAATGTGGAACATTCTGCTGTTTGTATACAGCCTGCTACCAGGTACCCTTGGAGCAATATCACGCGTAAACGCACATCCAAACAAGATTGACGTGCGGCTTCCCGCTATTCAATACCTGGGATCCAATGTCCGCACCGCGATTTGATTGCGCTGCTTGTCATCTCGCGGTATCGGCTGTGCTATATACGTGCAAGTAGACTCAGTTATCGATACGCTTCCGAGTATATACTCGTAGTCGAATCTGATATTGATCTCGAACGTGCCGATGATTTTTTTTCCAGCATCACACATCATGCCCACGCCCGCCATTCATCTCTTGCTCTCTTCAAACTCTTCCGCCCGTGGCAGACCTATGAGAACAGCATGGGTGGCTTCAAGAGCGCGATAGACTCCCTCATGGGCAGCAATAGGTACGTACGGCTGTAGTTGCAGCAGCGACCAGTATGACCGAATGGTTCCGCTTTGAAAGGCGATCGATGGAGACCGACCAGGGCTTCATACACGAATTCAACGCTCACGTTGCCCAACCACAGCAGTACAGCATTCTCGCGCAGCGCTGCTTCTAGCAATAATTTTGACGACGCGAAATACTACGCTATAGTGGACCTTTCCGATGGTGCAAGTTGCTCCTTTTACACGTGGCCAAACCACCTGAAGAACGTGTGCACGATGCCTTCGTGTCGCCCAAACTTACTGTAGACGTAAGCCCCGTTCACATTTTCCGCGAATATAGTCTGTGTAGAGTAGCACAGGTGCAGCAAGAGAAGGAATGCGGAGGCGAAAATCGTGAACTACTTGTGGCGTTTGCTTTTTGCTCTTGACCGTTTTCGTGCAGGGTGCGTTGGGTTAGCTGGCTCGGTGGGGTGGTAGATCCAGCGATTCAGCCCGCTGTTCGCAAAAAGCTGGAAGCGGACCACAATTGCACTCCGGTGTTCCTCACGCAAGAGGTACGGCGACTATTAGTAAGAAAAAGATAGTCAACGTGACCATTACTGTTGTGTGATGCTCGCCTTGAGGGTATCAGTACGACCGTCATCTGCCCACCGTTTACTGCAGTGAACTACTACGGAAAGGTAGTAGTTAGTAAGATTCGGGCTTTAGTCGCTCAGTTTTATCAATTGGACGATGTTTGATAGCTTGAAAGAAAGGTATGGACAACACAATGACACTGCAGAACCTTTCATGCGGTAGATTTACTTGTAGGACGAGATTACGAGATAAACGGCAGAATAAATGTGTTTGCGCTCTCAACACGGCGTGTTTGTTCGTCGGCATGCGTGTCCAGGTGGAAGATCTGTACTACCACAAATTCACGCAGGGCGTGCTGTGGCCGCTGTTCCACTGCATCCCCACGAATTTCAATGAGGCCCTCCTCGAGAACTTTCAGAGTCAGTACGAGGTAAGAGCTCTGCCGTAAGACAAAAATGCCGTCTTGTGGAAGAGCTGAACCTTGACCTACTGGTGCATGAACTACATGGTTCAGTCGTAAGTGGCTTTTATTTACTTTTCCGGAAATACTTTTGGGACGGAGACGGGAAGCGATGGCCTGTGGCCATTATGTGACGTGCCGCGGATTGTTGCTATGCCAGGCTCCTTTCATCTGGCCCACGTTTTTGCGGCGGGATATAAACACGCACATGTCACATAAAATTGCGAATAGAGTGAGGCATCGTGCTCAAACGGGAAGTTGTATCCCAAAATGCAGGGAGCATCTCCTTCGGAGCACGATAATTGGCCCAGGGATGAAGACCTACAACAGCGTATATTACGAGCAAGTTTGACTTTGGGTCAGCGGTATCATAGACTACTGTCGTCCTTACTGGGGGTTGCGCTGGAGTTCAAATCTCGGGTGGTATATTTTCTTACGCACAGGATTTTTTGTGTGTGTTCTTCCGTCGCCGAAAGCGCGAGAGCGTGAGTTAGCAAAATTCGACTGAAAAATATGTGGTTCGGTGGCCTCGCTCCTGGTTGTTGTTAGGCATATGCTCACGCGAACAAGCTCTTCCTGGAGGCGGTGGCGGGCATCTACGAGGAGGGAGATATCGTGCTCGTACATGACTACGACTTGATGCTTCTGCCGGCCCTGTTGAGGAAGAGGCTTCCCGACATTACGTGCGGCTTCTTCCTGCACTGCCCTTTCCCCTCCACCGGTAAGGTTATCGAATCGCGCCGGCACTTGTGGCAGCTACTGCAGCGTGGGGGCTACAGGTAGTAAGTAGCCTGCAACTCCTTGCAAAGGTTTTATTGGTATAGTACAGCAGTAGGAACTCCTTGTAATGTTTTCGCAACGTATTTGTTACCTGCTTTTAGACCAACAATATTGTCCGGGTTGGGATAGGGGCGTGTGAGTTCCCTTTATCGTTGTTGGACGCGACACGTGCGAGGGAGGACCGGATTGGTTACGTAATAGCTTGCGGCCTAACGTGTGATTGGTGTCGAATGATCGTATTCATATTATACAATATTGTGCTGACCTACGTTCTTGGACACGCCGGCTCGTTTTCGTACAAACAGAGTTCTACCGCATGCTTCCAGTGCGACAAGTACTTCTAGAGGGGATTCTGGGTGCGGACCTAGTATCTTTCAACCACTTCGACTACGTAAGACACTTCCTCAACTCGTGCACCAGGTCAGGGGTGTGACTACTGTACGAATACTGTACGCACGCTTTGGGTTGGTATTCTTGCTACTGCACACGCCACCAGCGTTTACTTAAGTGTGCACACCTTCTTTTAAGTAGACTCTGATGGACTGTCGGAATTGAGGGATTGCATGGATGCGTTGCTTTGTTTTCGTCGGTTGTTATTGTGTCATAGGAAGAGAACGCAAGTTGCAGCGCACGCCGTTGGCGCTACGCTAGCCGCCTACGGTTGGGACCATTTCTGTCAATGACGAGACACCAATCTGGGGAAAACCTATAATATTTGGTGGCATTAATTAATCGCATACCCGTATTATGTGAGTGTTGTCTTCGTTGGCGCCCTAGACGACACTTGTTCCGCGCCGAGGTTGCTGCTAGTCGGAGGGAATGATTTACGGCATCATGCAACGCACACATTTGCGCCTTCCTCGTCCGTTCCTTTCGCGACCTTCGTCACGTTTGATAAGCTTGTTTTGCCGAGGTGCGTTCGGGATGCGTTTCGCCCCTTTTAACAAACGGCACCACACGCCAAAATTCCACACGAGCGGATATCGCCGCACGGTGCCTACTGTAGTCGCCATGTGCTGGTTGTTATAAGAAGCGGAAATTACACCACTTTACCCGCCTCTTCGCGCAGGATCCTCGGCCTTGAATCTTACCCCAGCCGCATCGAGTACAGCGGACGCTTAATCAGCGTGAGCATCTGCCCCATGGGTATCCATCCGGAGGCCTTCGAGATGACGCCGGAGATTGGGTGAGCTTTGTGCAGACAGAAATGGGTTGCGCCTGTGCTTTGCTACATTTCCCGCAACATGAAGGGGGTTATGCAAAGACCCCCAAACCGTGGCTGCTGTCTCGTGCTGCATGCAGAGCCGTGTATTTCTGCCCGGGTAAAGCTTCCTATAATGTTGCTTCATGAAACCCTTCAGATGTCAGTTTTGCGTAGCATAGTCTGCAATATGTGTTACCCTCGCTAGTACTTGTACCAGTTAGGTTGGCTGACCACAAGCTCGTTGGCCGTGCGCCCCTCGACAGGACCGTGATGGACCGTCTACGCCGCGTTTGCCACACGGAAGACCGTAAGGTGCTTGTGAGCATCGATCGCCTCGACCTCTGCAAGGTGGGTTGGGTGGTTGATGATTGAGGCTTGCTGCGTGTGTAGCCCCAGGCGCGGTTACACTGTTGCACTGTTGTTACTGCAAAAATGATCCTACACTAATTCCAAGTAATTTGTGGCTCATAATGTGCGTGCTGTTTTAAAGGGGTGATGTGAAGGCGGTTTTCTCGTGGGATAACATTTTACGTTTCCAACTGCAGCGCTAGAACTCTACGGTAGGCGCCGAAGCGAACACCTCTATTGCGTTACTGCACTATACCGGTACGACCGATACGTAGTCAATTTGTGCAATGCAGCGCTATTCAACGCTTTCCACGGTCGAACGAAGCGATCGTGTTGCTATGTTACTATTCTTGCCGACGCACCCATAGAAATGACCTTCAAAGAATACCCTCGCCACTGTTGGAACTCTCAGGGGATCCCTCTGAAACTGCTCGCTGTGGAGAGCCTC
This sequence comes from Laminaria ephemera, assembly GCA_036873875.1. Taxonomy (NCBI): domain Eukaryota; class Phaeophyceae; order Laminariales; family Laminariaceae; genus Laminaria; species Laminaria ephemera. The sequence goes on along the minus strand of JAYJMJ010000433.1, from coordinate 1,025,830 downwards.
CTGGAAAAATTCCCCGAGCTTAGGGGAAAGGTGATCATGTTCATCGTTGTGCGCGATGATGGTCGCCGAGGGGACAGGTGAGAGAAAACATTCCATACTTGGGGTAACTGCGCTAAGTACTGCTTTAGTGGTATACAGCAGGCATGCTTCTTGGTGGCTGGACGCAGGGGGACTCCTGAAGCGCATGCCTTGCCACATGGGGCAGCAGTGGCATATTTATATTGTATCAGGAGTTACGCCGTAAAACGTCCATAGGTGCCTTATGCCAGGTATATGCCATCAGACTGGTAAATCTCAAGCAAATGCATGTTGCCTGCGTGTCAAACCGTGCTTAACTTGTGTGGCAGAGATTTGCGAAAGGCCGTGGACGGGCTGGTTGGGCGCGTGAACGGAAAATACGGGAAAACGGACTACTGCCCCATCCAATATGTAAAGAAGAAGCTACATCACAGGTCAGCACAAGCACACAACAACACCTTGACTACCAAGCCAACCTTGTGTAGGCGGACGAACTCTACTGCTGTACGAGTAGTCTGGCTATTTGGTGATGGAGGGTATTTCAGCAGAAAGTGGAGCGACACCCCGCCATAGGCAGTTGAAAAATCGTAGAGGTAGCAATGATGCTGTTGAAAGTTGAAATTCGGAGACATCCCGCTACAAGCAGTTGAAACCTCCTTAGAGGTAACAATAATGCTGTTCAAATTGTCGTTGGTCAGACCATTCACTTTGACCCTCGACGCGATGCTATATTTATACGTCCTACGTGATATTCGGCTGCAGTGAGATGGTGGCGCTGTGGGCGTTGGCTGACGTTGCCTTGGTGACGAGCCTGCGAGAGGGAGTCAACCTTGGAGCGATGGAGTTCGTGGCCTGCCAGCAGACGTCCATGCATGGGGTGCTCGTCTACAGGTAGAACAGTCTCATTTACTCGTAGCCTAGCCTAGTGGTTCAGTACCGGCGTAACTACATATTGGTCCATTTTGGGATTGGAGATAACTCGCAGTGTGAGCATAGCCATAGTACGATGTCCCCGCTGAGGACTTTGGTATATCGAACTATTGACGAGGGCGTGCGCGAAGAGTTGACGACTGATTACCGAAAACATATGGTGCTGACAGAACAACTTGTGACGAAATGATGCTCACGCGGATGCCGAGCGTGGGATCGGGAAAGGTTGACGATTTGGAAGTGCTCCATCCGCGGACTGCTCTTGTCGTTTCATGTCGCTTCTGTGTTTTTCGAGGCACTTGTGGTGCTTGGACTGCTCTCGTACGGCTTACCACCGCACCCTTTCGTGTGCTTGCAGTGAGTTTGCAGGTTGCGCGCTGTCGTTTAAGGGAGCAATGCTGGTCAACCCATACGACCCCGACAAGGTCGCGGAGTCCATCCACACAGCGCTGGCAATGCCGGTAAGGGGTACGAAGACAGCCTGGCCATTTTGACGTGTTTCGTTGGGTAGCTCTGATAGCAGCCTTCGCAGCTGAGTACGCAACGACGCCCCACCCTTAATTCTCTTGGTGGCATGTTTGCGTTGATGGCCAAGTGGACTTACATCTTGGGGCCCGCTCTCGCCCCCCCTTTGCGGGTGGCCCTAACAACACCACCCTGGCCGCGACACTCATTTCTGCTCGTTTTTCATGTGAAGCACTATTATCACCATTAGTGTTTCATATCGTATCGGACGTTCCGATAAATCGGTATTCACACCGGTAATCTCATCGGAAAATAATGTGTCCCGATTACCGATTAACGATTACCGATAAGTTGCCGCATGTTTGCCAGGGGGGAGCGGGTACAGCTGTGTGGCTGCCACTAGCTACCCCCCCACGCCAAACCCATCACGGACCATAGAACACGTACGGCCCACGGCATAGCACAGCAGGACGCAGGCACGCACAGCTAGTTTGTTTTGACTCTTTTGTTTGCGTAGCCATTAGCTAGTGGCCATTTTAGTGGCAATACAGTGGCGGCCCGCATTTAAGAAATATGTTGTTGAGAAAGGAAGGCAACTCTTTTTCATAAAAATAAGAAACTGGGTGTAAGAAAGACAGCTCAAACTGGGAAACAAGATAAGAAACAGTAATACAAGAAACTGCAACGGTCAACGCCCACCCGAGAAAAAAAATGAGGTCGCTCCGGAGCGTAGGGCATAGTAACAGGAGATATGCCGAAAAGGGTTACATATAAGCCGAGAAAAATCAGAAACCGTCATTTAAGAAATGTAGCTCGTGAGGGCACCCAAAATAAGACTTAGGCTGGACACCAAATTGGCGTTGCTTAACAACGCGCCCCCACTGTAGTCTACAGGTATACTAAACCTCAACAGAGCCTGTTACTGGTACAGCGGAAGTTGTAGCTTTGCACCGCAGGTCGCATTGCTTCGGGGCAACCTGGTACCCTGGCACCAATTATGAATTCCTGGCACGTAATATATTATGTGTATCATTGGGGGGGGTTGTCTTCATTTTTCCTTGGGTGGCGATGGCGGCAGGACTGAAATCTGAGGTCGCTGTCGACGGGAGTAGGAAGGAGGGGTGGCAAACCGTTTGGCTAGGTTCCCGGCTCGTCTATTAACTTGCCCACGCAGCGGTCATCATGAGCTAGTACTGCTGCTGTGTACCCGGGGGTCGCCATCGTAGAGCCTGTTGCTCTATGTCTTCTATTTTGCAGCGGCAACAGGAGTTGTGGGTATTGCAGTGTTGCAGTGCCATGGTGGTTGTGTGTTTCCGCCTTGCTAATCGTTTATCGTATCGGGATCGGATGTTTGTGCGATCCGATCTGATCTGATAAATATCGGACTATTTATCGGTAATCGGTTTTTTTTGTCCTTATCGGATTGGAATCGATTCTCGTTCTGATATGCAACACTAATCGCCATCGTATCCAATTTATCTGCAATTTATGACACTACCCTGTGATTTCGCACACACCGATGATGACAGGTTATGACCAAGAAGATCAGGCATCATCAGCTTCTGAGGTACGTGAACCACTACACGAGCCACTTGTGGGCAAGGAGGATCATCCCCTCGCTGCTGCTGGCCGGGCAGAAAGCGCGAGAGTACAATCGCCTCCAGAAGCTAGACACGGGCTACCTCCAGGTGCGGCGAGATATGACCGAATGACCGCGGTCGACCTAATGCATCGAAAGACATGCAATACGTCAGGTACAAACTGCAGTATCTCCGGTTTGTACCGTTTCTTCTGTGGTTCAACATACGCCACGTTATTCACCATCTTCATCCGCCTTTAACCCTTTTCCTACTGCAAAAATGATCCTACACTAATTCCAAGTAGTTTGTCCCCCAAAACGTGGGCGCAGTTCCAAAGAGGTTGTGTCGGAAGTGGCCTTCATTTTTTCCATCGGATAATACCATGTCATCGACGCTGGCTGTTTGCTTGTGTTTGTCCCGAGCTACTTAAATCTCGAATTTTTCACGCGTTCATCGGCGGGCGATGTGTATGATACAGCATGTGTTCTCTTCTTAGTTACGCTTCCTATTCCGTGCAGATAATTTATCATCCTCCTCCTGTTGGCATCCTGCTTGCATCGTGAATCGAACCATGATCCCGCACTTTCTTTCCTTTTCAGTCGTTCTACGGGCGAAGTCGGCGGCGGCTACTGGTGTTCGATTACGACGGCACTCTTGTTGCACACCACGCTTTGGCGCAGCTGTCAACCCCGCCTCCAGTCCTTCTGCAAGTGCTGGAAGCGCTGTGTGAGGTAATGCGATTTACTTGCAGTACGTTTCGGTGTTAAAAGTAGACATCGCGATATGTGTGGGCTGCTTAAGTGTGTATGAATGTATGGATATTCATTTTTTTCAGTTCGCACGAGTTTATGCCACGCGTTTGGGGAGAAAGGGTGCAGTTAGAATGAGACAGTGTGCACTCGGAATAATTGTGCGACACGGCTCTTTTCTAAGCCCCGTGTTTTGTTGTTGCAGGACATGGCGAACGTGGTGTACATCATCTCGGGCAGAAGAAAGTCCGAGCTGGAAGAGTGGCTGGGCGGCATACCCAGGTTTGGCGCGCCCCGGGACACATGCCTTGTGTTTTCATTGCGCTAGCTGTAGTAGTATTTTCATCGCGCTATTATTGCTGCAGTACAGGAGCTTTTGTCTTGGCGTGGCGTTACGTCGCGATGTCTGCTCTTTGTTAGCTCGAGGATTTTACCGTGGGCAGTTGAAATAGCTCGATTAATGGGTTTGATTGTTCCAGCACTTGCGACCCAGGCATACCATATCTTGATGTCGTGCTAAGGTTTTATTCCGAGAGGGTCGTTACCCGGAAGTACTGCCATGTTCCTTGTGGCGCTACGTCCTCTTATCTCCTGGTCGCCTAATGGCTTAGGTGCGCGGCGCAACCTAAGCATTGGTCCATTTTTGGATCGGAGATCCGGGTTTTTGCACCCCTAACCTAATTAACAGCGATAACCTACCCTGATGATCGCCTGCTGCTCTGTGTCCTCCTCCTCCTCCACCTCCCTATTTTACTGTACTGAGTACTGATGCTGAAATTGTTCGACTTGGCCAGATTGGGCCTGATAGCAGAGCACGGATACTGGGTCAAGCCGGCAGCAGCGCACCGCAGCAGACATTCTGGGAGAGCTCGCGGGAGCACGGGTTGGGATGAGGCGGTCGGTGGCGGCACCCCGCCGAGCCAGTTTTCTGACATTGGGGATAGAGACGCAGAAAGGGGCAGACGTGACAGCAGATTCCGAGACAGTCGAGGGAGTGGCACAGGCACACCGAGTGGAAAACACGGGTCCTCTTCGCACAAGCACCATAGCCACAGACGGTCCACTGTGAAGTCGGGAGACGGCCCCCCTTCACCGGATGACTCGTCAAGGCAACAACCGAACGAGGGAGGAAGACCGTCCGGGAGCGGAAGTGGGTGGATTCTGCGCAGCCACAATGCCGACCTCAGCTGGCGGAGCGAGGTGCTGGCTATCTTGGAGAACTTCACTGGCCGCACCCCGGGGTCCTTTTTAGAGCTGAAAGACAGGTAATGCCAAACGCGCTCTTCTGGAAGGGTAGAGTATACATACGTTTTTTTTAATCCGGAAAAGTAGGGTATGTTAAAAAAAAAAACTGGAAGAGTGGCGTATAGTATTGCGGAAGACCGCGTACCATGCAGATGTTGGGGAGTGCTTTCGTCTTGCCAGTACCACAGCCTAACCCTTTTGCTACTGCGAATAATTCAACCCTAATTCCAAGTAGTTTGTCCCCAAAAACGTGGGTGCGGTTCTAAAGGGGTTGACATCGATTTCGCGGGACGGACACGAGCTCTTATTGCCATGCGTTGGGTGCCAATTTGCAGAGACGCAGTACGGTTTTGTTTGTTGGCGTTTTGCCTGTACACGAGGTATTACTCTGCTGTATATCGAGTGCGGACCTGGTTGCTTTTGGTCGGCATGTGTTGCCGCCCGTGTGTGGATCTGTACCAGTAGGACTATTCGGAGAAACCTCGGGACGTGATGCGCAATGCGCATACCTTTTCCGAGGTAAGCCCCTCGGTCGTACGTCACACGCAGACGTGATTGATATTCCAGCAAAGGTATTTTGCTTGGAATGTGATGGAAATACCTCCCTGTTTGCCTCTTTCCCTGGCAGTGGCCTGACGTGGCACTTCCAGGACACGGATCCGGACTTTGGACAGACTCAGGCGAAGAATCTTCAGCTGCACTTCGAGCAAATGTTAGCGGTAAGGACTCGAGCACCTTGTGACTATCAATAGTTTTGACATGCAGCGAACGCCTAGAACCTCCGTGTTTTCCCGCAGACGGGGCGCAAGCTGCAGATGAAATGAGACGCGCTTGCCCCGGCAACATTAAAGGGCCTTGTCGAAGGACAGCAGTGTCGAAATGTTTTGTTTTGTCCCACGAGTGCCGCGGTTCTTAATGCAGAGTGTGAATGCTGTTACGGCTAGAGCTATATCGGCCAGCGGGAAGGTTTGATTTTGAGTTGGGTCTAGCAAAAGAATTCTTGCGTGGCGCGAAGAACTTGCCTCCTCCGGATCGAGTATTATAGTTTTTGGCGCAGACTCGCACATGTGGTCCTGTACCCGGCTGGCAGTAATTTTGATAAGTCTACAGCTAGCGCTTTGAAAATCACTGCTAGTGCTGTACGGAGCAAGAATCATGCTCGCTGCTGGTACGAGCATGCGTACAACAATGAGCCCACGTTCTTTCTGAATGATCTCATCCTGCGTGTGCTACAATGCTCTTAAATATCCTGCATGTTCTACAATGCTCTTATTCTACGTGTTCTACGATGCTGTCATCTTGCGTGTTCTACAATGCTCTTATGCTGCATGTTCTACAATGCTGTTATCCTCTGTGTTTGGTAGAACGAGCAAGTGCGAGTGGTGATGGCTCCCCTGAAGAAGTACATCGTGATCCAGCCGTCGCGCATCAACAAGGGCAAGGCACTTCTGACGATATTGCACGATGATGCCCTTGGGTTCGACCTTATCTTGGGCGTCGGAGACGAACGAACAGACGAGGACATGTAAGCGACTGCTGTGCACGTATTATTTGGTACGTGTTTTTCGTCCATCGGGATGTTTTTTTTTGTATTCATACCTCGTGGCCTTTTTTATGGCCACGGGCTAGATTTCAGGGAAATGAGCTAATGTGAGAACATCATCAAAAGCAAGGGGCGGGTGGTGACGAGCATGATAGCGCAATTTGTTCGCGAATCCCGGCCGTAAACGAGCGATCCATATTACGAAGCAGTTGTTCGAATCGCGCTAATGGGCCGATAAGCACGATCTCCCCACCCTTCGAGAACCCTTAACCCCGAGACGTATGATACTGTAAGGAGTTAAGGTGGGGGACACAAAGCATCGAGTGGTGGGACCGGCAATAATTGGGCCATTCTCTTTGTGTATGCCTCTTATTTGACCTTGTTCCTCTAAGTGCATGCACGAGGATGTCGTTGGGCGGTTTTTGACACTGTTAGGAATAGGGACTCCGCGGTCTATTTTTACACAACCAAAAACCCAACACATTATGTTGCTGGTCCGCGGCAAAACAGATTAAATGCGTGGTCTCTAACCGTTCTACTTGCTTTACTCCCCACCGCTCTCGCTGCAGGTTCGACGTGTTGCAGGGCAGCCAGTGCTTCACTTGCACCGTAGGTATGAAAATCAGCAAGGCCCAATACTACGTGGAGGACACTGATGCTGTTGTCAACATGATGCAGGTGTGTGGTAGGTGCTGGAAATGAACGGCGCGGGAAGGATAGCATCGAGGTTAGTATAATCATTTCGGCAAAAGCGTCTCGCGCAGACCTTCATGGAAGCTTCCACTGCTTCCATGGAAACTTCGATTACTTCCATGGAAGCTCCCACTACTTCCATGGCAGCTTCCATGTACTTGCATGGAGGCAAATTAGTTCCAAGGAAGCTTCCATCTACTTGCACGCAAAAAAATAATACCACCGTAGACGTTCGTGGAAATCAGTGGAAGAACTTGGAAGTAAGTGGAAGTACGAGGACAATTGTGAAAGTTTGTGCGGCCGGGCGCCCTTTTTTGTCTTGGCATGCCCAGCATCTTGCATGCTGCCGTTATGGTCAACACTTTTGCTTAATTTCGCGTCGCTGTCTCGCAAACAATGCCATGCAGGGTCTGGCCCACGTGTCCCAGCAGAAGCTGGCGAAGGAGCGAGAATCAAGACATAACAGCGACATCTATTACGCCAGCCACACCCCCAGAGGAGGGGGAACCCCGCGCCGTTCTATGGCTTCCCCGTAGATTACTGTTCCAGTACTGTATTAGTAGTAAAAATATGTAGTAATAACGTACCTCGTAAAGGAAGGTATATACCCCGTGTATGTAAACAAGTTCTGGCTGCCACCTGTGTGAACGATTGAAAACTCCAGATTTCCGAGAGCGTGCTGTTTTGACAGCATGCCAGCACCATCCATGTTAGTGGTTGATTCGGGTTGATCTTGGTTCCTCGGCGTTGGGGTCGGGAGTTGATGGACAATTTTGTGTTTTTGTCCAAAACAGGAGTGCGTATAACGCAAAACGCAAGGGGCTTGGTAGCAGCGCAAAAAAATAAACGAGCAAAACCATTAATATATGTGCAGCGACACATGCTACGATAGAGGTGAATGATATCATTTTTTTTCTGAGGCACCTCACTTGAGGATCTCTGAACCTCACCCACAAACTGATTTGGAGTAAACTGAAAGTGTAACCCAATGAACAAACCCATGGCCTACGTATACAAAAAAATCAGATTGAAAAACAAGAACGACATTCCGACGATTTTGGGTTAAGGAGCCCCGTCATTCAGGAAAAAAAACGCCAAACAGTGCTACCGCTATCGTAGCACGCGTCTTTGTGTGACGTGATGGCAACGCCGCTCAAGTCCATGCCATTACATTGGTTGCGTTCTTCGACTCTACCGAGAGGCCTTCTTCGCACTGCCCATTCCAAAAACTACCTTCGTGCGCCACTCGCTCTTATGGAGCAGTTTCTCTCCTTCCTGTTCCTTTCTCTGCCCCGCGAAATCTGGGACAAGCGAAATCTGTTTCTTGGGTAGAATTCGCACGCCGTCTTCCCCTGCCCCTGTAGACTCATTTGCTCCAGCTTTTCTGGCCTGGAGCTTCTCTTTCCAGGACATCTTCCGCCCAGGGGTCGCAGACCGAATTACGGGGTTGACGACATCGGCGCTTTCAGCCGGTGAAGACACATCTTGTTTCTCCTCCGGTTCTGTTCGTGGTGTATCCTTGACGACACAAAGGCTTCGTGGGCGCATTCCGGCAAACGGCTTGGACTCGCCGTCTGCCGGTGGAGCGCTCTCCCTATTACTACTAATACTCGACGGAAATTCGAAGGGTGCTGCTGCCACGGTAAGTTTGACAGCAACCGTCTGCTCCTCCGAGACAGCAACCGCTTCTGCAGAGTCCAGTTGTCGGATCCTTGTCCACGAGATGGTTTCTTCGTTGCCGTACTCGGAGTAGCGCACTTTGTACCTGTGGTGGTGACAAAACATTCACATTCAAATACAGAGTGTTGTGGAGTTGGGCTTTTAAACCTTGCGATCATGGAAATTCTGACGTTGATACTCGTATCTGCAGGTCTGCTAAATTTGACTGTGTAAAAATAGCAGGAATTGGTCGAAAACGGGCGAAAATAAGCTTGGACGCAGAAACGCGCGTACAAGCACACCCCCTTCCCTCTGACGTGCTACTTGAATACAGGTCTGCTAAGCCTAACAGTGTAAAAAAATGACAGGAAACAGTAGAAAACGGGCGAAAACAGGCACAGACTCAGAACCGCGCGCACAAGAACACCCCCCTTCCCACGTAGCTCTTCGTACCCTCGGGGTTATATAGCACCTACATTTTATGACGCTACTCACTTGAGAAGCTCTACCATGGTATATCTCAAAGACTGACCTTGAGAAAAATGTACGCTTCACCCGCCAAACATTATTTGGTCAAATTTCAACATCGTTCAAACGTGGTTAAAGTTGCACCTGGCGATGTCGAATCCTCCGTGGATGACCTGAAGGATTACAGCCTTGTACCACTTGTCGTCTGCAGTGTAGCGCGCTTCCACCGACTCTCCGGCCTGTGACATGGCGCAAACAGTGGCAGCGTCGAAGTAAGCGCGTGAGCTTACAGCTTACCTTTACCATAATATATCAAGGTCACCCACAAAATTCGGCAAAAATTCACGAATTGAGGTAAACGGCCCCGGCAAGAGCGAAAACCAGCCGCTTGACCTTGCCCCCTGCAGCAACCAACAGTACGGCTGTACACATACCTGTAGCGTCTTGAAGAGAGGTTGGTCGCCTTCATCCTTGCGTGGCTTCGGAAGCTTCTCAGCCTTCAACGTCTTTGTTCTTGTCTTCTTCTGGGTAGATTTTGGTGCTGTTGTCGATTCCTCGCCAACCTTGCCCGTCAGCACAAGTCGTGCTCTGGCTGCAGCGCCCATAACCCCGGCCACCACTGAAGCAGGTGCAGGTGCGGGTGGTGGAGCACACTCGACAGTAGCTTCCGGTACGGCCGGTCCCCCTGTTGGTGCGAATATAGCGTCGTGGTGCATTTTAGTACTGGGATCAAAATTCATCGACCCCTTCACGCCTGCACCAGCGACGGCTTGCATCTTCTCCACCCCGTCAGCCAAGCACATCGTGTCCTCGTCTTCAACAGCAAGGATTTTGGCGAGCCTCGCTTCATACTCCGGAGCCACCTGAGGATGAGTGTGCAGGAGAAAGAGATAACACCGAAGATTTTGAATGCGTATATGCCGATGTACCATGGTATGATACTAAGATTCGTTTTCAACGCCTCCTCACCATGTAACGTACGCGATCCGATGCGAAGAGCATAAACACAAGTTACTCAGTTGTCCCGACTAAATACTTGCCACTCTGGACGGAAATATAAGTACCGTTTGGTATTCATAGGAATACCCAACGTTCTCTATATTTCCGTCCACAGAAGTAAGCTACAACGAATTGTGGCGGACAGGGTTCGGAGGGGTTGTAGACTGGCCGTTACACATGTCAACGGGAATGCACGCTGTATATAGCGCCTGTTGATCTTCACTCTGTAACAGTTGGGGTCCGCCGTCGGCGTCTGGGTGGGGCTGTTTGCGACCTCCTTCTCCGTCTGTTTGTTGTTGCGTATGTTGGTGTTGTAGCGTAGGCTCGCCGTCCACTCGAAAACCCTAGCAGAAACCATCCCGAAACAAGGAGGAGTTGCGGTGCCCTTCGACAATCGCACACACTACTTTGTCACTACGATACTGTGTAAGTACGTTCCAGGTCAGACCAAGTATAGAAACACATACTTTTGCCCTCCCCGGTTCGGTTTGTTCCCTCGGCATATCCTCCCACCTCTCAGCCATCTTCAGCCCGTAATTGCCGACGACAATATTATTTGCTTTCTTTCTTTCCTTGAAGTTATTTTCAGAACCTTCCCGGATTTCTTACCGTTCTGTTTTCTCTGTTCTCTTTGCTACAGTTTTTTCTCTATTGTTACTATTGTTACTACTACAGTACTGCTGTAGTAGTAGTACAGAACACAGGGCAGTATCATCATACCAGCTTGGCTCGGTTCAGCTCAGCAGCACAGCGCAGGGCAGCGCAGCGGTAGCTCAGCAGCGCAGCGCCGTGCGGTACCGTGCGGTGCCGCCGTGCCCTGCCGTGCGGTGCTATGCGGTGCTGTGCCGTGCTGTGCCGTGCTGTGTGCTGTGCTGTGTTTTCTCTT
>JAYJMJ010000433.1:986184-1014495 GCA_036873875.1 Laminaria ephemera | reverse complement strand
GTGACATCGCCAGCAAGCGCACAGCACAGCACAGGGCAATCAGCTCTGCACAAGTAGCTCTTGGCATTATCAAGTCGGTAGTTGCACCAAATCATCGGCCTCTTCTTTCTGATCACTTTTTGTTGTATTCTTCCTTGAGCGAGCGCAGCGGGCGGCGTCAGCCGCCCGCGGAGCGGAGCCCTTGTAAATAATACTCCTGCATTTCGCGCAGACAATCAACAGGCTGCGAGAGAACAAACACGGTAGCATATTTTCTGGCACGCTGCAGGAATAAATGCACCCACTAATATGAGGGCGACAGAGATCCCTTATACTAACATGCGCAAGACACAGGCGAACATAGGCCGTGGCGAGAGATTTAGTCTCCGCATACACTACCAGCCAGCTTACAACCAGAGTACGTGTGCTCACTCCTCCCTGCTCTTACCGATGCCACTCCTCCCTTGGTTGCAACTTCGTCGCGTTTGAAGAAGTCCGAAGCAGAGGACATTTCTGGCCGCTCCCAGCTCGCAGCCCCGCCAACAGGCTTCGCCCCCGTCTTGAGCGCGGCATCACCGGCGACAACTTGTCGAAGTCGTCGTTTAACGGCGGCTTTCGCCTGTGCTGCCGTGGGCTGCGAGGTCTTTTGGTCTTCGGGCGGTGGGCGGTCTGCGAGTGTCCGGCGCAGCTGTCTCTCCCCATCACGACTTGGGCGGGTGGACCGGTCTGGACTGCGTGATCTTCTAATCTTCCGTTGTTGATGCCTGTCCCTCTCCCGGCTTCGATCTCGTACTCTTCTGCTCTCTGTTTCCCTTTCCCTTTCCCTCTCCCTCTCCCTGTCCCTCTGCCTCTCCCTCCTCCTCTTCTCCCTCTCCCTCTCGCTCTCTCTCTCCTTCTCCCTCTCCCGCTCGCGTTCACGGTCTCGTTCACTATCAGCCCTCTCCCGACTTCCGCGTCGGGAGTCCCGGTAGCGACCCTTACTTCTGCTCCTGCTTCTGCTTCTGCTTCTGCTCCTGCTCCTTCTACTTCGTTTTTTATTTTCCGTATTTCGGTCTCTGTTGCGGCTGCGGCTACTCCCCCGGCTCCTGCTCCTCCCTCTCCTTTTCCCATCACCGCGCCCTGCCGCCTCGCTCCTTTCAATATCCCTATCCCTAACCATGGGGAACTCGCGCACCGTCGGACGATCATTATCGGCTGCTGCTCGAGCGGCAGCAGGGCCACCAACTTCTCCATATTTCTTTCCCCCTGCACTACCCCTGGCTTTTCCCTTCCCCCGTTGCCCTACGTCCCATGGGAAGGCACCTTGGGTTGTATCCTCATTTCCATTACCAACGACAGACTGCTGCTCTTCTGTTGTGGAAGATTGGGCCTGTTCGAACCAAGCTGAGCTATGGGAGCTTGCTTTAGGGGTCTCCTTAGCACGCCCTCCGCCACCAAACCCGAGGCCAACTCGCTTGGCACCTGCACGACCTGTCACCTCTTCAGCAATCCTGAGTTGGTCATCCTCTGTGAACCCACCGGCGCTCATACCTCGCTGTTTGCTCGTAGAGCTCTGATCGGAAAGCGTCTGGCAGTGATCGGTAATCGCTCACAGAACCAACATGCCTGCCTTTTCTTTACAAACCCCATTATATCACATTTTTTATTAAAAAAAATCAAATACCAGGTACACATTTTTTTTTAATTTTTGTTCGTTCTTGATTCTTGATTCTTGCGACGAACAATCCACTCTCTGCTGGAACGGCAGCGGCATGGCGCTGGACTGGGTGAAAACACGGCTGGTTGGTGATGCCTTCCATGAAGCAAGGTCGTTGACAACTGCGCTCTTCCTGTGTGTGGTAACAAGACTCCTTGTCGTCGATCAAAGGATGGTGATCACGCGAATTATATGAAATTTGAATTTTGTCTATACATTTAGTGACATGGTTCGAGTATAGGTACGTCAGCAGTCCTGTGTAGTATGATACTGGTATTATACTTACACACCATATTTCGTCTATACCACGAGACGTTCGAGAGTTCGGGGGAGTGGGAAGGGGAAATGGGAAATAGGGGAAAGGGGTGGGTGGGTGGGGTGGGGTGAGCACCTCTGGAATGTAGTTCGTACCTTGAAGTACATGGAGAGTTGAAGAGATGGGTGCTCGCCACTCTGTAACAAAACGCAACGGTGGTACCTGGTAGACGTACGTGTAGACCACAAGAACTATGCCTTGGAACTTTGCACACCCCGCACGACTACGAATGGATTTGACGAATACTCGCGAAATCTATTCGTCGAATACGTACTATTGTACTATTCGTCCACGGACGAATACCTGCCCCACGTTCCTGACAGGGTATTCGTCCACGGTATGAATACTTACCCCATGTTTTTAAGAGGGTATTCGTCCAACAGGCGAATACTTGCCCGATGTTCCTAAAAAGGTGTTCGTCCACTAACGAATACTTGCACTAACGAATACTTGCCCGAGGGTATTCGTCCACGGACGAGTACTTGCCCCTTGTATCGAAGAAGCTATTCGTCACTCGCCAACGGATATTTTGCCCTCGTACGTCGGGCGAATACTGAAGAACACTTTTAGCTTAACTGTCGTATGAGTACTGTACTGCTGTTGTGTTGCTTAGCAATTAAACGTAAAATATCGAGAAAAATCGAAAGTATTTGACGAATACTCGCGAAATGTTTCTGAAAGGGTATTCGTCCACGGATGAATACTTCCGTGTTTTCGAGAGGGGTTTCCTCCACGGATGAATTCTTCCGTGTTTTCGAGAGGGGTTTCCTCCACGGACGAGTACTTGCCCCGTGTTTGAGAGGGTATTCGTCTATATATACCATGCCTCCGACGAGGGTATTCGTCCACGGACGAATACTTGCTGCACAAACCGAACACGACGCCAACGAATCCAGCTACCTGTTCGTATTCGTATTCGTGCGGGGTGTGAAGTTCTGCGATAACCTATAAACATGTGATCACCAGTTCTTCCGGAGCCACCACTGTGTACGTGCGAAATATGTTGATCCATTGCATACGCTACTGGTACTACCGGTATCGGAATACTGTTGCTGTGCCTCACTGTACGAGGCATTCCCTGCGCCAACCCTTGTCTCCACCAGATCGTGTCGAACTCCATGCACCCTGCATTTGCCGTTGGAGATCGTCTACTGGTTGACAAGGTGAGAGTTGCCGAAGCGCAAGAATGAAAGGAAACTTTAGTTGCTCCGCGTATTACGCTTTGCATACGTATATCATGGACAGTTCACGTGGCCACACGTTGACGATAACGAGAGCTACATTGCGAGCTCACAACAGCGCCGGGGTCAAGTAAACCTGTACTTGGCGTGAGCTCTCGTGATTTCTAATCCATGCCCTAGGAATTGAAATCTGCGATAAACGTGATATTTCAAGCTTGTAATGCAGCCTGCAGGCGCTTGCTTTGGCGAAGGTGCGCCTGTCGCTCACAAGCACACCGCACGACCTCCACACAAATTGATTTCGCTTCGCAGGCATCTATATTTTGTAGGAAGCTGTCAGGCCGTCCAGCGGGTTTGGGTCTGCGACGGAATGACATCGTGGTGTTCAAGCCCCCCGAAGCTTGCAGGTGACCCTACAATAGTTACAGTAGTACGGTAAATATAGTACTGCCCACTAGCCTACTATGTCACGTGACTGTTTAGGCCAGTGGGTAGCACCATATGATCAACAAAATATATACTTTGGGGCTCGATAATAGTCAACACTTCAGCATGCCCTGGTGTTGCTGTGCGTCGTGCCTGCTCACCATCCCTGCGCATGTTTCGGTGAACCTGCGATTGAACGGAGCCAAGCTTCCTGCGTAGCTCGACCCCCTCGACTGCGACTTTCTTGATTTTTTATGTGGTTGCGATTTCGATACTGATTCATGTTGACTCTTCTATTATACTATTATTAATAATAATACACTGCAAACAATTATCCGACTTTGAATTGAAGTGATAAAAATTGAAGGCAAGCACCGAAGTGGGGGGTGTACTCATCATGCACTACCGTAGTGGGGGGGGGCAGGAGGAGTGCCTGCCATGTGACCCCGGATCTAAGTTATGAAGAGGGAAGGAGACGGAGAAAAAAAGACAATTGATGGGATGGAAAAAAGAAGTGTAATGTGTCCCCGGAATGTGGGTGTGGGTGCAAATGAGATAGGGAAGCAGTGCGTTGACGTATGTCAACCGCGTACTGTTGAAAACGCAGCAACCATCGCTGGCATGCCTCGAATAAGCTTTCGCAAGCGTACAACTCTTTGGAGGGTGAGTTCTTGCGCATAAGAGCCTTGTGTTCGCCCTGGAGATGCTCTTGCTGGACGGCGCACGCACGTGGTTCTATGGAATACTGCCGTTTTTATCGGTGCTTCGGCTGGCGTATTTAACGGTACTTCAAAGGAGGATGTCGCTTTTCTTTCGCCAAGCTTACTTTTGTAGTGGCGACTACTACTTTACGATACCCGCTTATTACATAGAGTAACGAGAACTTGAGTAACGAGAACGTTTAATGTATCATACCAGGTACCAGTATGAAGTAACGAGAAAAATTTTGGGGTTTTGGCAGCAGAGCCCAGAGTAACTCTAGGGAATTCAAACTGTTTCCTCGCCAGGGTTTATCCACCGAGGTAGTTGCCACCAGTCACACAATAATCAGACATATCATATTATATAATAATAGTTGGATACAATGTTTTACGCTTTTACTTTTCGTGGTCTGGATTTTGGGTTATTTCATCATATTGTTTACTGCTGACACTAACGCTGCACATTGTCGGATGACACATTAGCTAATAACAACAATCGGACAACCTGCGATGACGTCCGCAGGTCTCTCTTCGCTGAGTTGCTAGCAGACCAACCAACGCCAGCAGCCAGCACAGCTGGGCGTGGCTTTAAGGTTTTGGCCCGATGGGAATGCGCATGGGAAAGGCGACGCCAGCTTCAGCTTAGCCCTCTAAACAAGTCCCTGGACTTCACAAAGGTGAACACATGAGATTTTGTACAGCATTTCAGGACCATGTGCTATATATACGTAAAGACTGTGCGCGGGGTGATAGAGACCACGCGCTGTTTCCAAAGAGGAAACGCCTAGGAGTATGTATGATCGACCGAGATCAACGAGCCTGTGACTGTTTGCATGCACTCTTACTGGAATAGCACAATCATATATTTGATCGATCGAGATCAACCAGCCTGTTACTGCTTGCATGCATTCTTAATGAGAATCGCACAAGCTAACCGTGAAACCCCGCTCTGTGAAGCAATGTGCGGAGATCGCTTTACAACGAGCATTTTTTTTTTTTCAGTGGTGACCGCATCACCCACATACGGCTGATTTTTACACTTTTACTGATGAGCGCCGGCCGCCCCGCACACCCAATGTCCACCAATTGGCGCTTACACAAATGCAGTACAGATTGTTGGATTGGTTATGTATGAGTACCTATTTCTAACACAAATTAAGTACGAGTGATGAAATACAAATGAAGTGCCCCCCACCCGCTGCTGCTATGCTGTTATTCTGTTGTTCCGTTGGGTGTACCGTTGTACCAGCGTGTGGTGGCTGTGGCAGGCGACTGCGTGTCGATTCGAAAAGGCATTCTCTACATCAACGACCAACCAGCACGCTCTTTCCCTAAGGCATCCACGCTGGGGCCATCCCAAGACAGGACAACACCTAAGCGTGGGAGTCGTGGGCAAGATGGCGAAGGGTGCCGGGGTACCTGTAGCGAAGAGTGGCGAAGTACCTCTAGGGCTAGCTATTCGTTGGACATAGCAGTCGTGCCCGACGGCCACGTGGTTGTGCTAGGAGATAACCGAGATGCGAGCTTCGACTCTCACGTGTGGGGCGCACTTCCGGTTCGAAACGTGATTGGGCATGCGAGGGCACGGTATTGGCCGCCTAAACGAGTGGCATGGTTCCGCAGAGACCCTCTGCCGTTGTCGCAATAATAACATAATATCACAGCATTGAGCAGGCAGGCTCGCCACATGTTTTAGGGACGAGGAAGTTCATAACCCTTTTGAGACTTCGGAAGGAAAAACTGACAACAAAAAATGACCATACAGCATCGTTCACCGCTTGGTTGGGGGGTGATAGATTTACTGTCCGAACTACACCACATGGATCGCACGACACGGGCGCAGCATGATCCTACTCGTACTGCTATTTATAGACTACACGATCACATTACTCGTAGCTGGTTGATAAGACCACACGCATATTTTTTCTCGTTATCTCTGGGTTCCGAAGGGGTTCAAAAATGTCGTTTAAAGCTTGGGCGGCTCGTCTACCCCAAGTAAGGAAAAGTGCAGTCCTATCCGGCGTACGTCAAGAACTAAAGAACTACCAGTCTGGATGGAAAACTAGGAACCGGTGGGGTGTTCATATGAATACGAAACGGTCCTTACATTTACGTCCTGAGTGGTACCTGGTACAGTATTAAGATAAGGAGGCATTTAGTGCCGCCGCGGTGTTGATTTTCCTTCTTTTTTTTTACTTTTTAGCTTCTTCTTCCATCTCTCCTTCAACTACTACGAAGACGTCTCCTGTGCCGTCAACCCCTGGGTAATCCAGCAGAGACATCGGGTCCATCATCAACGTTGACCCCAGGTACAGCTCCTGCGGAATGGGATAAGAAGATGGTTGTCGAAGGGGTACATAGGACAGGCATGTAGTCGTGAGGTGACAGTGGTGAGGGTGTGTGTCCATATGCTCTTGTACATGATGTTCTTGTACTATGGGCGCGCCAAGAACACGATACTTATTAAAATAGACTAGACTAATGGTTATAGCGGAAGCAAGGGTTGGCAAGCATTTGGATCAACAGTACGAGCTCCCTAGGAATCAACCTAGGGTCTCTGTAACGGAAAGTCCGAATGTGTCCGTCCGTCCGGGTACTTACTGGGATAAACACTGACGGTGTTTTAATCAAATGAATACGCACTTGTTGCTGAAATTGGTAGCCAAATAATACCATCTCCAGCCATGGTGTTATACCGCCATCCAACCTTAAACATAGAACACCTAGGGAAAAGCAGGCCAATTCCGTTGGCGCTGCAGTAAATTAACACTACTATCTTGTGCAGAAATAATTTTGCACTTACGGTGCAACAATCTCTGACTGCTTCCAATTAGTTGTGGAACGCACCTGACAAGACATGGGTATACCAAATTCGGACTCGACGTAGCTTTTGAGCACTTCCACTGTTTGCCCAAGCTGAAACTGTGACAAACGCGCCAAGGAACGAGTGGGATCGACTATATCAGCTCGACATCGCTCCACTTGTATGTGAATATGTGAATAGTTTACGGCTCTCAGGGTGACAGCTGATGCGGTCTTCCCACGTTTTCCAGTGCTGCTGAACAAACGAAACTGATCGTCCCACTTTTCCTCGAGGCTACAGAAACAGTGCAGGACGCAGTTTGATCAGACACATTTAAATTTTTGGAGTTTCCGTTTTAGAGTACCCCAGTAAAATGTGGAGCAGTTTGTTTTCCTGATTTCGGGTGCATTCGTACTGGGTTCGATGCAAGAATAGTATTATACAGTACAGTAGATGGGTTTTCAGCGTGGCTCACCTTCTGGTCTGCTTGGCTACCATCTGGCAGATCGAACACCACCTGCCCCGATTGTCATCAAACATGTTGCCGTCAGATTGCGTCCCAGTTAGAGAGGACCTTGGTTAATCGCATGGAGGAAATTATTTATTACAGATAAGTGCAGCAGCAGCTGTGCCAGGTACATCGGATGTCCCGGTATACGTACGTATACACCCAGTGTCCGTGCAGGTTCTTCATCCTAGAGAGATACAAGCTCTGTGGTCACTGGTCACTGTTATAGAGTGTCTGTCCCACGTTTGTGAGCTCCATCACAACGTTATAACTCTTGCAAAAGGCGTCTTAGCCCCATTACGAGGTGTGGGGGAATCTATATTCTCATTTTCGTTTGTTTCAAATAGCCGCATCTTCGATCCCTTTTCCAAGTTTTGGATATTTTGTTGACATCCTTTGATTGCTGTGTGATCTGCATCTACGACCATTCAGGGTGGGCTAATGTTATGGAGTGCTTTACGTAGATGGGTAAGCAATATATTTGATATAAAACCACATGTCATGGTTTTAAGTGAAACCAGGTCATAGTAGATGTCATACCGTATATGACAATGTATAACACACCCCCTGGGATGAATTTCAGAGCCGATTTCCTCCGAAACCAAGGGGGCATAAACAATGAAAATGGCGGCTTTCGGAAGATCTCGTCGAGATCTTTCCATAGACGCGTCGCTTGGCATTTACTCTGTACCGGTCGTCGAGAAAATCGTCGTTGAATTTCGCGCGAGGGGGTGTGATATACACTGTCATACGGTAGCCGCCTGATGGCCTATATAATATGTCACGTCAAGGCCATCATGATAGTTGGGCGAGAATGTAAGTGACGGTGATGCTCCAAGCCGAACGTCCCACCTGTCTCTGTTCTATACTATTCCATGGTATACTATGTTTCTGCTTTTCGTTGAAGCAGCGAGCCGACAGATGAATAAGAAAGACACCATGAACCCATGAGGAGACAACTAAACAGCGTCGTCTACCCCTGCGTCCGCATGGGATCCATATTACATCACACACTACGAGGAGAGTCTAACCGACCCGCTCCTTGTCCACGTCGTATATTACGAGAGCACGAGAGCACGTACTAGTCGAACAGATCAACCAACTCACGGTGACGAAAGCAGTTTGTCTCTGACAGCCGACGGCGTTCTCGTGATGCGCTTCTTCTCGCCCCCCTGTGCTGCTTTTTCTCGCTAGCCTCGTGTTCAAGTACAGCCCTTGGCTGTTTAACTTGTGATCAGCTGTTGTCGGAAGAGATGCCCAGCCGACAAAGTTGATATCATCGTCATCGTCTTCTTCCTCGTCGTCCCTCTCCCCTTTTCGGGCGCTCGCTGTAACCAAATATGTCAGGAGACGGCAGTTTTGGGCGCCTTCAGTCAGGCCTGTAGAAAATCGTACACTAAAACTACAGTAGTGGCATATTACGGCTAGACGGCCGTCCGTCACAGACCTAAGCTACCGTCTCCTGGCATATTTGTTGCCTGTAGTACGTATCACTTCGAAGGAGGACGGCAATCCTATCGTTAATAGCTACTGTAATTGTCAAGAGCCAAGAATGTCAGAGTGTACCATACGTGCGAGATCATGTGTACCCATAGACGGATCGCAGCTCCTCAGTCACATTGCAGATGTGGAGTGCATCATCGAGACTCACCGTCAGCATCGTCTGCACAGCCCGGCCGACCACTTGGTTTGCTCTCCATGGCAATGTGACCCACGCAACAAGCAACAAGTAGCAATCCGTCGACAAAATATGACGCCGATATCAGATACAGGAACCTCTGCTACAGCCAGGTACGTGTCAGATACGTACTGTGGTATCAGATACGACCCGGTACGAGATATCACAAGATATCAGGATACCAAGATATCTTGGTATCAAGATTCAAGATTCAAGATATATTTGATATCAAGATTCAAGATATTTGATGGATTGACGGTTTCAAAATCATTATCGATGTGCAATGGGTGCATAATTTGTATGTATCCATTCGACAAAGCGGCCAAGCCGCAGACACGACGTCGCCTTGTTCCGTGCGGCAGTGAGCCCCTTCAGCGATGAACCACGACGATTGGCATGGGTAATGCCCCCACTGGCCCCCCACCGCCTTCAGGGGACAGAATTCTGCGGTGCAAGGAGCTTTTCATGCGTGAGCCGAGATATCCAAATATGTTCGTTGGCGGAATCCAGTCATGATCCATTTTATAAACAATATTTCAAATACGTCAGCTGTGAGTTCTACCAATTGAAGGGTCGATACTCAACTTTTACAAGCTGCGTACTACTTCGGCCGCATGATCCTTTTAGTGCGGGCGATTGGCTGGAAATAGTTGACTTTACTGTTTACGTCGGCAGCTGTCGTCATGCTTCTGCCAAAAGCATACCTGGTACCGTATACGAGAAACATAAAAAAGTAATACACTGGTGGTGTCACACAGACACAGGCTATATATACTCGTAGTGAATGAACGCGCCAGATTCTTGAATGGTATGTATGTCTATTTTTGTATGCTTTGTATGATCCATATGGTGATTGCCACCACAAGCGAAACCTGGAAGGCTACGAATCATAACCGCATCCCCCCTGCCGCCGCCGACCCGATGTTATTGTCGTGACATTGTCGTGACATTGTCCAGTGAAAAAGGAGAACATTGAAGTATTTTGGGAGATCTTCAAGCAGTATGATCTCAAGTGAGTGTTGATGTGTCGATCGCCACCTCGGATATCGCATCCTTATCTTACACGACGTGTGTGTGGTGTGCGTGTGTGTGGGTGTGTGTGTTTGTGTGTGCGTGTGTGTGTTCTTCAAGGAGAAAATATGTTGTCGCCGAGCGGCATGAATGTGTGCATCGAAGAAACCACTGGGCTTTTGGCCCCTGTCCACAGTACCGACAATGTGCAATGCTTGCTACTGTAGGTTCAGAAATATAGTGCAATACGTGGCCTTCACGAAGCACAGGCCACGACACGGATTGAGCCGCGCCCGCCGCTTTGCATATAGACGCACAGTTAGCAACACATTGTACCGGTAACATTTTTCTCAAGCGCACGCAGAGGTTATTTTCACGGGCCCGTGCCTCGTACATTTTTCAATTCCGTGTTGAGTTACGCAGGCGGGAAGGGCTGATCAGCAGACAAGCATTTTTTCAAGGCATCATCCAGGAGGAACGGAATGAATTCGGGAATGCCATATTTTCGCTCGTGGACCCTGACGACGAAGAGACCCTTGAATTTGGGTAAGTTGGCCTGTTGGCACTGGCTGTAACGTAAGAAAGAGAGACATCATTCATGAAATTTTGTCCTAACGACAGCCGGCGACGTAATGTCAACTATTTTAATATTTAGTCGGATTCGTAACATCTTCCTTGTCCTATGTCATTAGATTATGGATTTCCTGTGTATATATGTTGACTGTATGAATGACTGGGACAAGCGCTACACATTATCAGATGGCAAATGGAATAAAAATAACAATACCACCTTGGTTTTATCACCGATCACGCGCGATAAAAGCACCGCCAGATCTCCGGTGGGGATACAAAGAGCAACCTAACAATGGGGTGTACGAGGTGTTCGTTTTGCTGAATCTCTGGCCCCAATGAATGACGCGATCGTCCAAGATTTCTCGCAAACTACATACCAGGCACGTATTAACTTATTTAACTTATACCTGGTATATTCTACGGCTGGTTGTAGTTCTGTTTATTTTGCGTGGAAACGTATACGTACTGTAGTGCAGCGCCAATGAATGGCATTGACCTGCTTTACCCTAGGTGTTCATAATCAAGGTTGGATGAACAAATAAGACAGCACCACCACCACCACCACACCAACATCAACGTCTACAACAACTTCATCCGGATTCACGCGTACAGAATTGAGACTTTCACGACCAACCACCCGGGTATAAACAAGTAAGACACCAACACCACCACACCAACAGCAACAACCTCGTTCCGTTTCATGTACAGAGACTTTCACGAGTGACCACCTTAATCGTTATTTTGTCCCTGACGATCGGCACGATTCAGCGAGTTCGTCCAGGCAGTGTGCACGTTCTGCTGTCTTTGCGTTGCGGATATGCTGAAATTTTGCTTCATGGTTTACGATAAGGACCGTTCTGGGCTGATGGAAATGGAAGAGCTCCACCACTTCATCAAGGCAAGTGTAAATGCCCCCTCGGGAGGGGAACGGACATCTTACAAACGGCGACAAGCTTTCGCAAGCAAGCTTTTAGTGTATGATGTTCGTTAGAAGGCAATACCTGTTGAGCTGCGTCAGTCACGTGACTTGAGTAGTCTCGAGCGTACCGCATGTTAACGCGTGCCACGATAGAGGTAGCACCTTTTGGCTTTTTTGTTTCTGAATGACGGGGCTCCTTAACCCAAAAAATCATCGGAATGTCATCATTGTTTTGCAGCATGATTGTTTTTGTACGCCTAGGCCATATAGATAGGTTTATTGATCGGGTTGCACTTTCGTTCTTCTCAAAATCAGTTTTTCGGTGAAGTTAAGAGTTCCTCAAGCGAGGAGCCCGAGAAACAAAATGGTGCACCTCTATCGTCGCATGCATCTGTTGCCAACAAAATGTTGTGCGCTGGTTCGATTTTCGCCAGCAACGCTTTTTCGTTGGCTCTGTAGGCTAGCGGGTAGTTGTATATATATCCAGCGACGCATGCTACGGTAGATGTGCACTATTTTTTTTCTGAGGCTCCTCACTTGAGGAGCTCTATACCGTACCTCTCCCAAAAAACTGATTTATTTGGGGGGAAAAGTAAAAGTAATACCTGATGAACAGTCCCATGACCTATTAATAGGTATACAACGAAAATTAATGCAAAAAAAAATGAAATTCCGACGATTTTGGGTTAAGGAGCCCCGTCATTCAGAAAACGTTTCTGTCAAAAAGTGGTACCTCTATCGAAGCACGCGTCCAGCATACGACCCAAAGAATTGCGTTGAGGCGGCTTCTCCCTTTCTTGTTGTCTGACGTCGAATTAATTCTTGAACGTGTTGAGCGCAGTCATACAGTATACCGGTAGGAACAACTGCTTCAGGGGCACCGTGAAGCGAACACATATGATACGGTCCATGTCTCGTCAAGGAACACTTCCCCTTCCTATAATAACATGTTACATTACGGAATGTCTTCTTGAGCAGGTCCTCCATACCTCCAACGTGTCGAACAACGTGCAGAGCGCCATGAGTAAGTTGCACCTGGACGACCATGGCAGACTTCCATTCGACAGTTTCGAGGTATGGCGTATTGCACAGCATCTGAATGCGGATCATGTGTGTCATCGGATGTGCGGAAATCTACGGCGCATGGTCGGTTGTGTCCGTTTCCTGGTTTGACGCGAATTAATGAGCGTTTGGACACGAAGCCATGGAGCGTGTAGAAGCGTGAAAGGAGGAGGGGGCTTGATTGCCACATGTGGAATATCTTCCACAAGGAATGCTGAGTGGTGCAAGCGATGCCACATATATGTGGCATATCTTTCACGAGGAATGCTATGTGGTGCAAGCGATCTCGTATCCTTTTGGTTGAGCGTATGGCAGCAGTGTTAGGCGTCTCGACTTAAATGCGATATAGGCCTTGATTCAGAGTACAAAGTGTATCGATATCGCAATCCAACGTCGGCTTAGGACGAGGTAAACAACAAACAACAACATCAACATGACGAGCAACATGACGAGCATCGAAGACGCTAGGAGACGGCACTTTTTGGCTGTCGTCAGTCAAACCTTGCGAAGCTCCCACACTAAAACTAGTACAGTAGTGGTCCCTCTATAGTGCCGGTTGCCCGTTATACCGCCTGTGAACTCGCTTGGTACAGTCGTCGTCAGTCACACCTTGCGGAGCTCCCACACTAAAACTAGTACAATAGTGCCCCCTCTATAGTGCCGGTTGCCCATTATAGACTTACTGAAACCTTGGCCACGTCGAAGGTTGCCCTCGGCATATTCTCCCAGCTCTCAGCCATCCTCAGCTCTTAATTGCCGACGAACGTATTATTTTTTGGGGAACCTTCCTGAATTTCATTGCTTTCTTCATTGATTGGTCTTGACGCTCTATTTTTTCATTTTTTTTCTCGTTTTTTCGCAAAAAAAGGCACACCAAGCTCAGCTCAGCTCAGCAGCGCAGCGCCGTGCGGTGCCGTGCGCTGCCGCGCCCTGCCCTGCGGTGCTGTGCGGCGTTGTGCGGTGCTGTGCGGTGTTGTGCCGTGCTGTGCCATGCTGTGTTTTGTCTTTCGTAAATACTATTAATATGTATCATACCAGGGTACGAAGTAATATCATACATACCAGGTCCCACCTGAGTTCAATCAACTTGGCTCAGCCCAGCAGCGCAGCGCCGTGCGGGGCGGTGCGGTGCGGTGCTGCGCGGTGCTGTGCTTTCTTTGGTAGAGACAGCAGTACCAGGTATCATGCGAAGTACCAGGTACCACAGGTCCCGGTATGTATGTACGTCGTCTGCTCGTCTTAGCTTTCTTCATTGATTGTCCTCTTCATGTTTGTTTTTTGTTTTGGTTTGTTTTTTGTTTTTTTCGCTAATTACACCCGTACGGCCTGCCGATCAGAAGAACGTGACATTGCCAGCAAGCGCACAGCGCAGCACAGGGCAATCAGCTCTTGGCAATCTCAAGTCGCTAGTTGCACCAAATCGTGGGCCTCTTATTTATGCCCCTTCACATTTTGTTGTATTCTTCCTTGCGCGAGCGTAGCGGGCGGCGTCAGCCGCCCGCAAAGCGGAGCCCTTGTACGACCTGTGAACTCGCTTGGTACAGATGGGAATAGCCAGTACTGGCAGTATGCGGAGTAGTGCCGGTATTTCCGGCCGCACATACCGGCGCTATAGAGGGACCACTACTCTGTATATTGGCTCTAGACCGCCGTCCGTCACCGGCCTGATCTGCCGTCTCCTAGCATCTTCGATGACCATGAATTACTAGATTTTACATGAGTGGGGACACATTACCGTCACACCGGTTGGTGATGTTTCACTGGGTTGTTACTTTGCACTGTGGACCATGGATGGTGTCTATGATACTGCTGCTCGACCGTGCATCACTAACTTTTACCACAAATGGTGTCCATGATAATACTGATGTTCGATCGTATATCACTAATTAATTGTCGACCATGGTTACGAGGTCTAAGATACTGCTGCTCGATCGTCTATCTCGTCCCGCAGATCATGAACCAAGACTTTCCTCAAGTGCTTTATCCTGTCTTCCGACTTCAGCAATCTACGCAACGAAACATACTCGGCACCAAGTGGTGGAAACAAAAGGTAGCTGTCAACCGGCACCAGTTATCAGGGACCTGGTATAGTCTATCTACGATACGAATCACCATGCTTGCTTGTCCTTTAGAGAGTAGTACCGGTGCCAGTTGTCAGGTAAACTCTTATCTACGATACGAGTTACAACGCAGTCTGACAGCAACGAGTTCCGATGCAGTCTGACAGCAGCGAATTACAACGCCATCTGACAGCAAGTCCCATACTGTTATGCAGCGCCAACGATATGAGTTGCCGTGCTGTTCTCAAGGTGTAACTGTCGCGACAGAGACCCAAGGTAAACCTAAGGAACTTTGACTTTCCAGAGAATAACAGCCGTGTAGGGCAAGGCAGTGAAAAACAACCGTGTTGGGCAAGGTGTGGATAACAACCGTACGTAGTGGGCTAAGGGAATCGCGCGCCGTAAGCTCCGCTGATGCCGAACCTTCCAGCAGCATGTAGCTAGCCGGCATAGCATGTTCGTACTTGACGCAACTACTTATTCACACCTTCTAGAACTGCAAAAATGATCCCATACTAGTTCCAAGTAGATTGTTCCCAAAAGCGTGGGTGCAGTTCTACAAGGATTAGGGTAAGACTACGCTGGCGCTTTAGAGCCACGGAAGATGGACTCGGCATCAGCAGTTACCACCAGGACGGCCAAAGTCAGTCGCTTGGCATGCGCTGACCATTTTTGCCGGGGAGTGTAGTGGACACTACCAGTACCACTCGCTACACCGACTCGAAGATAAGGGCACCAAAAAGTCATGTCAGGCAGACTGCTCGTCGCATGAAAGACTTTACGCGAAGATAAAAGTATCAAAGTCTTGCCAGACCGCTCACATGGAAGACTTTACTCGAAGATAAGGGAATTAAAGTCCTGCCAGACCGGTCGCATAGAACAACTACTCAAGACTTTGCCGCGACCCCTGTCATGCTTGTTTCCGGCTGCGTGGATCACCGCAAAATTAAAACGCAACATCCAATCCAGATCAACGAGCTGGATTACTGGCGAGTGAACAGGGAGCACGTGGAGCAGATGGAGAAGTTGAAAGAAACCAAGAAGCGGAACAGACAACGTGATGCTCAGATTCGAAAAGGTGCACTAGTCAGTCCCCGCTTCCAACGCGCATCTCATCGTACGGAACCACACGGAACCAACAAGATAAAAACTCAAGTACTGTAGAAACAGGGACAAGCAAGCATGTAAAACATAAATTTACTTGAGCAGCACTCACTCTGTAGCTTCTCGCCTGTGGAACCAAGTGGAACCAAACCCAACGACGCCAACACAACCCTTACACAGCGCACTCCCCTCGTCCCCTGATGCCGATGAAACTTGCCTGCTCTCGTCTGCTTCCAGTAATGGGACTAAAGGAGTACTTCCTGAACCCTAAAAAGCGACAAGTGTATGTGGAAGCGCTCATAAAAAGCGTGCCCGCGGCGCCAGCACCAGCACCAACGACAGCGACAGCAACAACAGCAACTCTCAAATGAAGCGCACTGGTCCTGATTGAGCCAGAGCCGACAGCGGTATATCCCCTATTGAGTTTTTAATCGTACAACATTTTACTCGGTAATAGCTTATTGTAGCATGGCAAGAGGCGTACCGTACGTCCGTTGCGGGCAACATGCACTGCAAATCGCGCATGCGATAGGTCGCGGGCGAACCGAACGTGTTAGGCCGTTGTTTGTTCTCGTCACTCGTAGTATTTTCGCACCGTGCCTACCAACAGAGATCATGTATCGTACGGTACCATCTACCCACCCTGTGTGTGCCACGAAGCTCGTTCGACAAGCGATCTAAAGGCTGGGATGTATGACACCTGGTACACTGTTGAAAAACAATCAAAACCAACACGGCGTGCAAGCGCTGACTCACGCATCTGGCGCCACACGTCTCGTGCTAGCGTACGTTACAAAACGAGGAAAAACATCCAAAATTCCATGCGCTCAAAAAAATCGACTCGCCCCCCAACCCCGATTGAGTTGTGAACCGAAGATCCTGGTCCAACGGCAACAGAACAACGAAATCTACAACATGTCAAAGGAAAGCCGAATATCGCCGTCGTTCGTACGCAACGAGAGTTGGAAGACACACGCATCCTAACGCGCTACGTGGCGTGCTTTATCCTTTTTGCTGTTTTTCCTTCGCGATGCTCGTGCGCTTCCCGCTTCCCCGTTTGCTCCCGCCTCCTTATTGTTGCGGTGGTACGCACTCGTCTGGTGGATCTTAAATCCGTATATCCTCGATACGTACGCCTGAGAGAAAGAAGAGAGACGAAAGAGGATTCGACGGTTTCAAGTTTGAGGGGTACAGTTAGTACAGACAGTACAACACTTAGATCCCGTCTCAAACCACACCAAAAAACACTATTGATGAAGGCGTTTCCGTACAGGGGACGCTACGCCATTTTTTTCGACCGCAAGAAGCGTTGTTTCCCATTAGCAACTAGCTCTGGTTACCTTTGCGGTATAGTTACACTTGTTCTAGTAATAGACTGTGTGCAAGTAGTCAGTCGCGCACCGATGGTAAGACCGTTTGACTGTTCGGCGCTGTTTGGATGGCGTGCATTGCCTTTAGAGACAAAAGTACCCTGCACTACCCCAAAACAATAAAAACAAAAGAACCAACAATGGCAACAAGCCCGAGATCAGCAAAAAGATCAATCGACCACAATCGGCGAGGCCTCCACGCATTGTATGCTGTACCAAGTATGTGCTTCGCGTGAACAAACCTCGATACGAATGCACATATTGCCTAACTTCCTATTAATATTAACATATTCCAAGCATGTAACCGTGCCGAAAACAGACCTTGTACACTAAGAACCCCACTTTTACGTCTGCAACAATGATCACACTATTTTCAATATTTTGTCTCCAAAAACGTGGATAGGATTCCAAAGTGGTGAAGCAATCTGACCAATACCAGTAACAAATAAAAATCCTGACCTGATTCGGTCTAGATGGGATGAGCTCCGGATGCGCGAGGAGGAAGAGGTGCGAGAAGGTTGTCCCGAAGTAGGCGCCATCGATGTTGGCCTGTCGGGTACTCTTCGGGTGATAAATGTCCTGTAAGGAAAAACACGAAACGCCAGCGTTTCAGAGACGACTTCCTGCGTGAAAGTAGTAATATACCGATAAGTGTACTCGAGCAACAGCCCTCATGCAAGATAACGGAGAGAAAACCCTACCGAATCGAATCTGTAACGGTTGCTATACATACTGCAACATATATTAGCAGTGTTGCGGGAGTGCAAATGGGCCGGCGTCAGTTTCCAATTGCCCGTTTTGGCAACATAACATCACAAAATCACAACATCACATAACAGAGACTCATAAGATGCACCTCCTGAGCATGCTACAGACAGGCAGCGTGCGGTATGACAGCACTACTGGACGGTACAGCAAAATATCAATTTAGGCGATACCTACAAGCCTATAATACAAATACCATATTATGCCGTAGTGAAGAGAAAATAGCTGTACAATACTGGACACGCCTTCCCCACCTGGCACTTGGGGCAATACACTGCCACAGTGCAATTGCGTGGGACGTCCGACAGTCCCGCAGGAAGGACGTTCTGGCCTTGGCAGTACACTCGCGGGCACCGCCCAAAAGCGCCGACTTGAAACTTTTCCAACTGACGGGACGATGAATCACAGGAATCAGACAGCGTGGCTTGGAATGAGGCACAGCACATAAAACGGCGAAGCGAACTTTGGACGCGTGCTACTCTAGAGGTTTAAGAGCACCCACTTTTTTTAATGCTCCTCATGCCTGACCCAAAAACCAGACTTTGAGAAAAACCATGCCTAGGTATGTAACAATGTAAAACACGACTGGGATTCCAACGATACTACTATTAAGTATAGTATCTCAGTCGAGGAGCCCCGTCAGTCACAACAAAATTTGGTTAAAAAGCGCCACGCCTGTCGTAGTAAGCGTCCTTGTCATAATAGCTGGACACCAGGACCCACTGAAACATGCACTGCACGGCGGAGGTCCCATGTCCCCCCCGTCGGTCTGCAGCCTTCACGGGTCCCAGGATATCCAATTGATCCCCGCCACACGACCGTAAATTCCCCCGTGGTCACTCTCCATCTGCCTGAGGCGATGCGCTTACGGCTTCTTTCACTTCGCTCTTTAGTGTTTGCTGTCTTCTGATATCATAGCTCATTTTGAAGGTCTTTTTCTCAAGATACGCGACAACACTGCACACTTCTTCACGCTCTACATACGCAGGCAGACAGATCATAGCATCATCTCGCCCATCGTGTATACAAAGCATCTCGATCTATCGGCTCGAGTATCGGTGCGAGCTTACCATATCGACAAAAAAAAAGGATATAGTGCGCGGTCTCAATCACCCTACCAATTCGACAAAAAGCAACTCTTAGGAAACAGTGCGTGGTCTCTATCACCCCGTGCGCAGTCTATATAACAATATAGCCCATCGACATGTTTTGCATTGCAAGACTTGCTCACCATCCCCTGCATCCCTCGGTTAGTGAGGATATAACGCGCGTGGATGAGGCCGTACAGGATCTCTGCGGCGCTTTCCACCACCTCCTGCGAAACACGCACGTCAACGCACGGCAGCACACAACAGCAACGCAAACACGCACACCAAACCACGGCAGCAAATAAGACAACAGCGATGGACACAGTGCATAATATCATAGGGCGAAATGCGATGCGAAACACACACACCATAGCACGGCAGCACATAACAGCAACGCAAGGCAGCGAGCGGTGGGTCAGGCGACGGACACAACAGTAGGCAGAATGCGAGCGAAATGCAAGTTGTAAGCGCACCGCAACCTAGCACTTCGAGTTTTGTCAATAAACAGAACCTTCCTGGAATTTCCCTCGCGGTGTGCAAAACGGGCTGCGCAACACAGCGAACCAGGGGCACACGCGGGACACCTGTAGATCTCTTGCATGTGCGTGTGCAACTTCAAAGGCGTCCACCCCACTACAATTAACACCGCGACCATATTACTGTATTGCAGCGCCAACGATATGCGTTGACGTTGTGATCACCAGTGTACTGCTTCATTATTTTGGATGGACGGTCGCACGAGGAGGTTACCAATTTCAGCTACAGGGGGGGATACGATTGAAGAGAGCTCGATTTAAGAGAAACGCCGATTTACGAGAAGTACCGGTGTAAGAGATGTCTGCTTGGTCTGAAACACCCCTCGTAAATCGTAGCCCCCCCTATACAAGAAATATCAACGATGTACATAGTGCAAAAGTTGCAAGTGAGAGCCAAAAAACAGTACCGAATGATGTGGATGCGGCGGTGAGCGCGTAATGCCTTCCTCACCTGTTGCTCTTCTGTGAGCGTTTGACCCACAGGCATCTCGACATCGAGGATCATATCGAGGGCGTACTCGTAATATGGCACCATCGTCGACAATCCCGTTAAGTTGAAGTCGTCTTGGATGTAGTCCTCGTCCACCTTTAACAATCAAACCAAACACAAAATAATGCAACAAATATCAGCTACCTGTACGACAACATTGAGCCACGACTTAGAATAGATCTTCCAGGGGTCGGGCTGTTGATACTTCACGATTGCTCGGGCCAGGAAGCACTTCCGATGGTGGGATCAAGGCACGGGCGTACACCCAACCCAACCCCTTAACCCTAACCCTGACCCCAACCCGGACCCAAAACGGGCCAGAAACTTGAAATCCACCTTTAGAACATCTATCAGAACTCGTTGTCAGGACTACTGTGGACATCCGCCCGAAAGCCAAGAGAGCACGAGCCAAGGAATCTAGAGCGAGACCAAGCCCTGTAAGCGCCAATGGCTCCATCGACAGACCTCCGCACTACAACATGGTACTCTGACCTCCAATCGCACCTGCTCAATAAGTTGCTCGACAAGGAAACGTTTCTGAATCTATGCCATCGCTCACAACGAAAGCTGCTTGTGGGCACGCTATGATATGTCGGTGGGTCGTCGTGGAAACATAAACAACCAACAAAACTTTAGTCTAGCCGTCTACAGCATCTGGTTCTATATATTACAATAATTCCTGATGATACGAGTACTCGTACCTCGCAGAAGAACTCGTTGCCTCTAAGCGAGACAAACCACGAAATCCAGGTACTATCTTCGTCTGACGCCGAGAGCTCACTGCGACGAAAAAATACACGGAAGGGTGTAGCACAAACAGGTTACCAGTTGGCCATACAGTTCGTACCAATCATTCGTAACGAGATGCCTGCGTCGCCTATCTGTGGTCGACAGGGCACATTCTGGGCGCATCCCCGGGTTTCCAAGGTAGATGGATATATGGATCTTGCGACGGGTATAACGGATGCTGGTACTGCTGAAGAACACCGCACGACGCGACGAGTACGAGTAACGTATGCTGGTGCCGATGTAGAACATCGCACACAGCGATTACTGACTCTAAAATTTCAAAATTTCCAACATGGTCACATATAAATTCATGTCCTTCTCATGAGTGTGCCATCTGGGTGATCACCTAGCCCGGGTGCTACAGAGATACTGGCCCAGAGCTGAGCGGTTCTCGACGCCTTGACTATGTATCTCCTACAGAGCGCCACTCGTACACAAACTGAAGAACAAGACCACCAACCTACCGAAAGACATATGCACAGCTCTTGAGAGCAGGTGACCATACAGTCCGTATCATACCAATTCCTGGTAACGAGATCCCTGCGTTGTCTATTATCTCCTCGAGAGCGCTACGTACTCGTACAGAGGAAAAGTACCACCAATCGACCGAAAGACGTACGCACAGCTCTTGGTATCTCATCTAAAACTAGAGGTTTTACGTAAGGACATGTTGAGAAGAAAGTCCAAGGAAACCGGCCGTTGGAATTCTAATCCTTCACTGCAAGGCACTCCGACATAAGAATGGCTTTTCGATCATCGTCCCATCCCATTTGGCAACTCTAACCTAGCCCAATGGGCGGCTGCTCAGCTCTCTGTTGCAAGGGCGACATCGAAATCACAGCCGAGGAAGGTCGTCTTTCCGGAAAACGCCTCCTGGCGACGATCTCAAACAGTGTTGATCTCACACTAAAAATGGCCACTAACGCCGGCGTTGACCAAACGACTGATGGCACGCAAAGCCCACGACCGGGCACGGTATGTTTTGACGAGCTACCCTATGGTATAAGAGCGAGGAGAAGGCAACAACTAGTATTACAGTTCGAGCTTCTAATTTTGACTCCGCCAAAAATTAGGAACCCCTTTCGAGCAGCCTGAACGTCCGCCAACCACCACCGCACACAAGTTGGCGACAGTTACGAATACCCTGCTGCGTGAGTTCCTAGCTACAGCTAACTTCTTATCGGAGATGACGCAAGGAGGCAGCCGACACAGTACAGCAGATAGGTACTAATAGTGTTTTTCCAGCCTCCGTGTGACCACGTTGAGAAACGAAAGCAGACGCGTGCTACGGTTGGGGTAGCACTTTCTGTCCAAAATATTTGTGATTGACGGGGCTCCTCAACCGAGGAACTACCCAACATCGTTGGAATGCCAAATGGGTATTACCATGTTATTCGGTAGCAGGGATTGTATACCTAGGCCATGGGATTGTTCATCGGATTACACTTTCACGTCAGGTTTTGGTGAGAGGTATATGAGAGCTCCTCAAATGACAAGCCTCAGAAAATAAGGTGCACCTCGTAGCAAGCGTCAGCAGACGGCAATGCGCGGGCATCGCCAGACCACGACGATCTCATCCAGTGAATCAGCAATGCTCTACATATGAAACGCACAATCTCTACCTATCCAAAAACATACTTTTGGGGAATGGATCAAGGGGGTATCACGAAAACGATTGCCTGGTATTGTTTCCGAAAACAAAAAGACGCACATCGTCAAGTAGCAATTCCTGCCAGAAAAGAGTCACCAGGTTAGTACTCGACTGCTGTGCCTGCCCAAGATAACGGCCCTAGACTGACACCGACTTAGCGCTGACAATACACTCATAGAGATGTATTGTACCACCAAGCCGTCGCGGGGTTACCGCATACGAATGTACTAGTTGTTGTACCACCAAGTCGTCGCTGACAACACTAAGGGTTGCGGGTCGACACAAAAACGCAACCGGATACCGACGCACCATCGTCGGCGCACACAGTAGGCCATCCATCGCATCCATGACATCCATGACAGCCATGACATTCATGACAGCAATCACATCTATCACATCCATGACAGCCATCACACCCCTCACCTGCTATCCTCCAGGTCGGCGCTGGCCGTTAGATCCGGCTCGTCGCTTTCCCCTGCTTCCTCCTCCCCCTTCCCTGCTGCTGTTCGCGAGCAAGCAATAAAATGTTCCAGATCGAAAGAAAATGAAAACCTCGCAACCTCAACCAGCACAACGGACGCAAAGTCGAATACATGCCGTTGCGGTTTTCGAACTTTCAAAGAGCCAGAAAACCCCCCCCCGTATACTCCAATCCCCTGCCCCAGCAGGTCGCAACGCCATGACCCCCTGCGACTGGTCAATAACAATCACGTCTCGGCAAAAAAAAACAAGGGATACACGAAATCCCGACGCAATCTCGAAGGCCTCGAGATAAAGAAACCAAGGATTGATTGTGACGAACAAAATAGCCTCCAAGTTGAGCATCTTCCTGCGACATTGCCGACGAGGCCGTTTGCATTGCCGACGCGCGCTACGGTAGGGATATAGGGGTAGCACTTTTGGGCTCGAGTATAGTATTTCGGACTGACGAGGGCTCCTCAACCAAGGAACTCCCCAAATTCGTCCAACATCGTTGGTATATACCTGGTACCGTTTGTGCTATGCGAAATATTCGTTAATACCTACCAGGTAGTAGGCCATGGGATTGATAGTTTGTCGGGTTGCACTTTCTAAATTTCTCAAAAAAAAAGTTTCGAGTCATGTACAGAGCTAATCAGGTGGGGAGCCCCATAAAAAGAAAGTGCATCCCTATCGCAGGATGCGTCTAGAGCACTCACCCCTATCATCGCAGCATACGTCTAGAGCACTCACTTTTTGCCCCTGCTTCGTCGCTTTCTCCCACAAGAGCAATCGGAGACCCTTGGCCGTCATCCTCGTCTGGAGAAGCAGCACGCCAAGGTACGGTAAGCATGCACAGGTGGGGGGGCAACAGTTGGAAACACTTCACGGTCGCGACTATCAGGCGGCATAGAATGCCTTGCGACCAGCCGGCCGCTTCATCCAGCCTAGCTCCTGTGACCGCGGCTTGTCCAGAAGGCCGCTTGCGGGTAACACCTCCAACATAAGAATGAGCTGCAAACTAAAAGTGACAATATTAAAAAAAAAAGTTCCAGGCCAGAAAGGATTTCGGTAACCCCTTGACGACTTGGTGGTACAGTCGTAGTCCCTCGTTAGTGCGGTACCGTGTAGTGCAGGGGGGCAGTTTAGCGCGGTCAGATTCGCTTGTCATGACCTCATCCTACAGAGTACCGCACCACCCCGGGAATACCTCGGGGTAATTGTCATCTGGCAAGGCACCGCGCGCTTTTGACGCACCACGACTGTGCCGTCACTACATGACTAGAACTAGTAGTACTTGATTCACGGTGTCCTACCATAACAAATAACGCGGCGTATGACGCATGACACAGAAACCACCACCACGGTACATACTAACGACAGGTGGCCACTAGTGTAGAGCTACGGTATGATTAATTCCTGCACGGTAGGACAAAAGTAATCACTGCAGAGCTGCCGAGGCTGTGCCGTCATTATCGAATACGATCAGCTGGTGTGCCCTGCCTCCATTCGGCTAGCGCACCGCGGCGAACGGAAACGGCGGTGAGAACACCAACTTCATTTATTAACCCGTTTGGGACTAATGTATACCAGTACCGACCAAAAGAGCGACGAGCGCGATCAAGTCGAGCGTCTAGGAAGAGTACGAGCATCACCATGCTGCACACGTATCGCACAGCTCCCTACGTTGCAGTTCGGATACATTCCCTACCACAGCAGCCTGGGCTGCTTCGTGGGGTCGATCCCATAATCGTCACTTACTTTCGACATTTTTTCCCTCGCAAGTCCCAAATGGGTACAACGCTTGCACCCAAAGTTTTCCTTTCTGCAGAGGCGTTTCAAGGGGAAAGCCATCACCACCACGGAACGGGGTATGCTTCAAGGTTGCAACGCTTGCACCCAAAGTTTTCTTTTCTACAGAGGAGTTTCATGGGCAACACCATGCAACACCATGCAACACCACATAACACCATCACGGAACGGGGTATGCTTACAAGCCGCGGGCGTGCCTGTCGCGTGATGACTTGCTCCTGCCGACCCCAATCCAGGCCCCTCTCCCCCGCCCGCCGTCGCCTCTTCCACAGCTTCTCTTGTATCCGCCATGCGAATAGCCTAAAACATAACGTCACGACAAACGCAAACACAAACGGCAAAGGACGGATGCACGGTCCGAAGACCGCGACATAAAGCGTCAACATAGCTCTGAGTCAGTTTTTGGGAGGGGCGTAGAGCTCTATAATGACTGCATGCGCCTGACACTCTGCTAAGTGCTGCACGATGTGTGGGGAGAGAGTAGGGCATCAGGTAATTGGTTGCGCAAACACAAGCACAATGTTGTGGAGCAGTCTGATATTTTAGGTGGACCCACAGGCCTCACTATCGGTGTAGGTATTCGTATTCAAGGAAAAACTGTGGGTTGCGCAAAACTCAAGAGAATGCTCTTGCTGCGCAACAGATAGTGACCTTGAGCCCCGCCATCTTACCTCCGTGTAATTGTGGCTCAATCTCAATGTTTGAGTTGAGAACACGGAGAAGAGGCTCGACTCCAATTTTGCAGTAGTAGTACTGGGGACCCTTTCGTTGTCTGCCCCGCATCCGCGAGTGCACCACAATAACGCCACAGCAGCACAGCTACAGCAAATGTGTTTGCCTATACTCGTACTTTCGTTAGTTCTTCTGGTGTTAGAACGGCAGTCCGCCATGCTGATCCCATCGTTTCTCCTTTCGCCCGTCATGGTCAAAGGCCGCAAAAGCAGGACTCAATAGTAGGCCTCAGACTAGGCCTCAAAAGTTGGCCTCAAAGGCAGGTCTCAAAAGTAGGACTCACCCCCAAAAGTACCACCCAACAAATATAACAGGCCCTTTAATGTTGCTTCAAACGCCAAAATCAAGCGCAAGTCAAACCTGTAACCGCGTCCGGCCGTCGACACACACGGAGGGTTGACAGTGGACACGGACAGGAATCGGACGGCACGAGGGCATGCCAAAACAAAAAGAGGGAACGAGAAACGGCAGCAAGACAAGCATCAGCCTGCATTGCACTTCGTTGCAACTCTGAGTTCGTGGTCTGCACATCCCGCCTCCGCCCGTTGCAGAAGACCGAAGACTAGTTCTGTATTTGAGAAGGCCGAAGACTACCGTGTTACTAATAAGACGGTGTAAGCTGTCGCATATATTTGAGAAGGCCGAAGACTACCGTATTATTAATACATGGTAAGATATGCATAAGCTGTAGCCAGGAACTCTTGCAGCAACATATTTGTATGTGTCGTCAACTTGTGTGCATTAGCTCGGTCGGCGGCGGCGGACGTATAATCCATGATCCGGCTTCAGCGATCTCGAAAGGGGTCTCTACTTTTGGGCGTTGTGATATCACAAACTCGCATTCGTAATAAATAGTACCAGGTAGAACACAGCCCTCGACGTAAAGTGGTGACGATTCGGCACAACGGCACAACACAGCGTCAATCGTCAGGGCACCGATATCGGGGGTCGGGTAGGGTCAGGGCTAC
This sequence comes from Laminaria ephemera, assembly GCA_036873875.1. NCBI lineage: Eukaryota > Phaeophyceae > Laminariales > Laminariaceae > Laminaria > Laminaria ephemera. The sequence continues at coordinate 987,818 of JAYJMJ010000433.1, read as the reverse complement.
ATCTGCCATTTGACTGCCGTGGCCTCGGAAATGCCGACAGCAGTATCACCATTAATACGATATATACATACAAACACGTTCATGCTACCACGATCGTGTTGTTGGACACCAACTGCCAATCAGCCAAAAGCCACCCTAGCCATTCAAAGCAAACGCACACACTAAATCAGAGCAGAACGAGGATTCGCCCTGAATGCATGACGGCCCCAAAAAACATCGTGCAGGTCGTTGGTCGTCAATTTCAATCTTGCACGTCCGCCCAGACAAACCCGACCGCAGACCTAACCCTATAGTCTATAACCCAAAACCCTAACACGAACCCGAACCGTTTGGGGGGCTCGAGATCGGCAGGGGCAGTCGCGCGGCTCCGCAGCGTGTTTTGGTGGCGTTTCCTCCCCCCAAAAAGGCGGTCGAAAGGCCAGCCTCGACCAATCAGACCAACCATCTGCAGGAAATTTTTTGCCTGGCCGTCCTGCATCTGGGGCGAGTCCAAAACGAGACACCCCAATATATTCCCATCTATGTCAGATACAATTCTTGGTGTAAGCACCATTTTACTTCTACAGTATACACTGTGTATTTTACGGTACACACCGCTTGGACTACTACACCAGTAACCCAAACACACAAAACAACATATACCGGTACCAGGTGCAACCCTACGTTTTCAACGTCTGGCAATGAAACCTGTACATCGCCAACGTCGTGTTGGATCTGAGAACTGAAGTGCTCTCAGTCGAGATGTTGCACTTTCAATCTTTTTGATAGACGGAAGCTTTCGGAGTCTTATCTCGTGCCTTATCACCTGCTGCTCTGGTTTCCAAATATGCAAATATGTTGTACCTGGTAACCCTACGCTTTCAACGTCTGGCATTGAAAGCTGTAGATCGCCAACGCCTTGTTGGACCTGAGAACTGAAGTGCTCTCAGTCGACATGTTACACTTTTATTATTTTATTAGACAGAAGGCTTCGGTGTCTTATCTAGTGCCTTATCACCTGCTGCTCTTGTTTCCAAATATGGTATATACCGGTAGTAGGTACAACATATTGGAAACAACAGCTGGGAAGGCACGAGATAAGACACCTTCCGTTTAACATTGGAAGTGAAACATCTCGACTGAGAGCACTTCAGTTCTCGGGTCCAACACGGCGTTGGCGATCTACACCTTTCAATGCCAGACGTTGTAAGCGTAGGGTTTCAGGTCCAACACGGCGTTGGCGATCTACACCTTTCTATGCCAGACGTTGAAAGCGTAGGGTTTCAGGTCCAACACGGCGTTGGCGATCTACACCATTCTATGCCAGACGTTGAAAGCGTAGGGTTTTTACAGGGGTATCTGGGCATCCAAATACGAGAATGACGACAATATCATAGTCTAGACCAGTACGGCAACGAAACACTAACCATACGAGTACAGATGCAGTAAGTACTCTGTACTGCGATAGTGTTGGAGTGCACAAGTGCTGAGGTGCTACTGCTCGTACGCTAGTATTTTTATAAACAATTAAAAAAATACACAACAGCTGTGAGATCTAGGATTTCGTCGGAACTCATATTTGCAAGCTGTGTGATACTCCGATCGCGCGTGTTACGGGTTGTGTATGTCCTCATGAAGGATATAGGTCGGCGACT
>JAYJMJ010000433.1:913410-928320 GCA_036873875.1 Laminaria ephemera | reverse complement strand
AACCCAACCCAACCCAACCCAACCCAACCCAACCCAACCCAACCCAACCCAACCCAACCCAACCCAATCCAATCCAATCCAACCCCAACCCAACCCCAACCCCAACCCAACCCCAAGACAACTAAATTGCTTCGCTATCATTGGGCGTTGGTGTGTGCGCGTCTCAAAATGGTTGGAATTCACTCAAACGCATGTGGTGTGAATATTATCTCTATCAACTCGTTTTAATTGGGAGATCCGATTTGTTGTTTTTGGGAGATCCGGTGGTAGGGCAGGACACGCGCAGGGAACATCGAGCACATGAGGGTGGACAGGAGCCCTTATTTGTTTGGCGCCATCATAAATTAGAAATTCGCTTTGCTCGTGTTAAAACACTATGAGGACTACTATTTCTTGGTTTAGAGTGTGATGATATCATACGATTATCACTATTCATATTAATATTAGGGGTAAGAGTGCCATCTTACTACTCTGTATTATTTCTTACGTGTGAACCCATTTGGTTTCCAACAATGTACAATCATATATCAGGCGAAAATAGAAGGAATAAATCGTGTCCCTTTCATAAAGAACGGAACGAACGGAACGCGAAAGCTGACAAAATGACACATCGAGTACTAAACCATCGTTCTCACCCTATCTCTTCTCCTCCTTCCCTGCGTGTACTCGCTCGAAGGCGCCGCTACCAACTTTTCCATAGATACTCGTGTCGTTCCTACTGTCGCCCTGTATCGTGTCGTACGTTCCTTACCATTGCATTTGCCATCCGACAATGTGCACGTGACTGTCAATCACTAAAAACGACGAAGAAACCGAAAATGAAAACCACTTCGATCTTATTCTTACTGTATAACCATTTCGGCAAAAACATAAATGCACGACAACCAAAAAGTTGGTGCACAAATAGCAAGCTCTCTAAAAAACATTATTCCGTCTAAATCGTCGTGTGTCCTACTCTGCACCTATATGCCACCCCCACGCCATGGGCAGTAGTCCCTTAGCCTCCTCCCTTCTCCCCCTAGCGGCCTGGCCGTCTCGTATTACTAGAGCAAATTTGTATTGGTGCATCCGGAGCCAAATTTCGTCCTGAGTAGTGACCGAGATTATACAGAAAATTATGTAATACTCTCAATATCATACTAGTAACAGTATTAGGTGCTTTTGACCGGCCGCCCCGGTGGTTGAAGGGGATATCATGCTATCAAGTATAAAATGCTACCTGTAGAATATATCCGCGAGCCCTTCACAAGGTAGGTCCCGAGTTCGAGTCCAGCCATCCCGTTGGGGTTTTTTCTAATTTGGGCACCATTATACGTCATTTCGAGCGGGGAAATGCACGATACATAAGCTGCTACCGCATACCAGGGTATCAACTACCAGGCACCTGGTATTTAATACCTGGTAGGGCTGTGTGTTGGCTGAACTGCACGTCTAGTTACTAGTTGGGTGGCGGAGTAAAGGCCAACTAACTGACCTATATTTATGAACAAACACTACACGTCCAGCCACAAAAGCGCCAGACACATGCAACGACGCAGCACTACCGTAAAATTACCGCATGCAACTATTAATAGCTTGTAATACTTATTACGGGGGAACACAGTAATCAGGACCAAATATGGTTAGTTAAAAAACAGTTTAATATACACCTGGTAGTTTTTTGCGTACATCGTGGGTCCTGATTACTATGGTCCTCCGTAATAGCAAACTAGCAAACTATTAGCAAACTACCTGGTAGTCGACAACTTACAGTCAGCCAACTCACAGCCCTACCATTGATAGATCGACATGACCACTCCAGCAAGAACAGTTGGATTTGAGAGTCGCCGAACGAGATCATGCTGACTCCTTCAAGCTATACAAGTATGGCTTATTGGTGAAAAGCAAGGCGTTTACTATAACGAAGGGGGGGGGGAAAGGAAAGCCCAGCTTTGACACCCCGGGTGGCTTGAGTTTCGACGAAAGAAAAACAGGGGTCAGAACCAAACGGGCTAGATGTATTGTACGAGACGTACAAGAAGTCGTTACAAAAACCCTTTTAGCACCGCACTCTCGTGTTAGGGGCTATAGGCTATAGGCTCTAACGTCTAACGCTACATTATTATAGTATCTCTAAGAGCTCTAGCAGGTATTAATGTAGTCTCTACCGGCGCAGCGATATGATCTCTTCTTACATTAACTGTATCACGTTACGTTCTTTCCTACGCGTGTTTTTTTGCAGACACCAGCGACGACTGCGAGTCCGATGCCGAAGTCGAGGATGATCCGGATGACTGCATCTCAGACGACGAAACCATCAGCACGTACGACGAGTCCGATGCTGAGGTCATGGACGATAAGGACGTCAAAGATGCAACCGACTTGACGTTCTTCTTGCGCATGGCCTACAAAAACAGCGTCCACGACCCCGACAATGTCAATGCTGAGGTCGTGGATGACTCTACCGACTCCGTCATTTCGGACGAGGAGACCATCAGCGACTACGGCGAGGAGTCCGATGTCGGGTGCATGGATGACTTGGACGACTTCGTTCCGGCCAACGACTGCGACGTTTCCGAAGCCCAACCAACTGGACCGTCCATCTACTTCGCCGCCGACTCTTGTTCACGATGACGACGACAGTCCAGGTCGAGCGAGCAGATCCTCCTGACTACCGCCAGGAGTCTGAGGCTGTGGATATGGATGATGACTCTACCGATTCCATCATTTCGGACGAGGAGACCATCAGCGACTACGGCGAGGAGTCCGACGTCGGGCGCATGGATGACTTGGACGAGTTCAACCCGGAAATCGATGGTGACGATCCCAGCGCCCAACCAACTGGACCTTCCATCGAATTCACCTCCGACTCTTGTTCCACGAGCACGATAACACTTCAGGTCGAGCCAGCAGGTCCTCCTCAAGGCCTCACCGCGACCGAGTGTCTGCCCTACCTCCCCACGGCTGTGGCGCTTTGCCTGCCTAACAGCCCCGGCACAGCCATCAAGGACGTCGAGGGTGCAGCTGACGACACCATCAGTACGTACGACGAGTCAGATCCTGAAGTCGTCGATGACTCGGGTGGCGGCATCTCAGACGACGACATCATCAGCACGTACGACGAGTCCGATGCTGAGGTCATGGACGATGAGGACGTCGAGGATGCAGCCGACTTGACGTTTTTTATGGGCTTGACCGATAAAACCAGCGGCCACGAGCCCGACAACGCCGATGCTGCGGTCGTGGGTGACTCTATCGACTCCGTCACTTCGGACGAGGAGACCATCAGCGACTACGGTGAGGAGCCCGATGTCGGGCGCATGGATGACTTGGACGAGTTTATTCCGTACAATGGCTGCGACGTTTCCGAAGCCCAACCAACTAGGCCTTCCATCGACTTCGCCACCGACTCTTGTTCCACGATGACGCCGACAGTCCAGGTCGAGCCAGTAGACCCTCCTGACTACCGCCAGGAGTCCGAGGCTGCGAGAATTGATGACATTACCGGTTCCATAATTTCGGACGAGGAGACTATCAGCGACTACAGCGAGGAGTCTGATGTCGGGCGCATGAATGACTTGGACGAGCTTATTACTGATAACGATGATGACAACTTGAACGGCCAAGCAACTGAGCCTTCCATCGACAAGCGTTTTGACTTGGTGGTCTTGGAATCAGCGGTCGGCGAGAAGGAGGGTGAGAATGCGTTGGACTGCCTTTGTGTAGTATATCTGGTATAAACAGTATGATTTTTATAAACGTTATTAAAACACTTCAGCTTTGGGATCGATGATTTCGCCGAAACTCTTTTTTGCAAGCTGCGTGTGACAATTCAATCATGGTTTATATTATTAAAGTACTTCATACTACTTCAGTGATTGATTATTGTGTGATCCATGACTTTTTTTTCCAGCCCAGCCGGCAAGAGCTCTACGCTCGGCAGCACTCTGAACAAGCTATGATGGTCAAAGACAGGTATCTATAACTTCTATAACTCCCCCCCCCCGGTGCTTGCCTTTTTCATTTGCGTGTGAGTGAGACTAATACAACGTTCATTCATACCCCGGGCAGTTAAGTAGTGAATGAGCTCCGTTTGTCGATAAGGGTATTCGGACTGTAAATATTTGCACTCCGGGTACCGACTGTAGAATCGTATGACTTGACCCACAACACTTTTTTTGCAATGAGCAACAATGACAGCTCGGAATTTTGTCTATATAAAGGAGCTGGGTTGCACCTCAATACATGAACTACACCAAGTAGTTTAATAACAAAGGGACACGAAAGGAATACTCGACGTGAAGCAAGCAGTATAACACACTGCGAACACAGTACCCCGACGCGGAAGTATTAACACACAACTCGTATCAGTTGTTGTAATCGTGGTTCGAAATAAGTACCAGTGTGAGACTAAAGTGCGTTGATGTTGCTTCTGTGTCTCTCTTTTCTATTGGACTGTGACAATACGCTCATTCACGTTCGACTTGGTGTTGCTCCTCAATACTGCTGCTGATTGCGTATGGTGTTGCCTGGATGCAACTACTGCAATGTGAAACATACCAGTTGAATCTTGACAAAACACCTAACCCAGTATCGGTGCCTTGTTTCTAACGGGTTGTGGCTGCGCAAAGCAAGAGTTTGCTTTACCGTAATGCACAACCTTGATGGTCGCTGTGTGGTCTAGGGTTCCCTTTTCCAAGCGAACCATTTTCGTGTGCGCATACTGCCCCCCCCCACCCTCCCGTGTGGGTATGGCCTAAAGACTACGGCTATGCATGATAATGAGTGCATCCCTCCCCCCCCCCCCTCTCCTGTCATAGCAGGGCTAGAGCTCGATATGCCCTTCCTCCCCGTGGGAAAGCCGGCCGAAGATTGCGACAGTGGTTCCAACGAGCAGATGGAGGAAGAAGAGGAGGATACCGCTGTTCATGTTCAGTCTGCTACCACCACGGGGCGTACAGGTTGCTGTCTGGTAGAAATGCGACGCCGGGTGGAGAGTGTGCCGACAATGTCGGTAGTACTGCCAACAAGGCGTTTTGTGCAAGAAAGTATGATTGAGACAAAAGCGCGGGCGGTTAGTGGGGATTGTTGTAGTTAGACAGGTTGGTGTGCCGATATTTTCAGTAGTGCCGTCCAACGAGGCGTTCCGGGAGGCATTTTTCGCAAGGGGGTGCTGTCGACAGAAAAACGCGGGCGGTGAATAGGGACTGTTGTCATGTAGTAGTTGGACAGGTAGTTGGACGGATCGTTGCGCTGGTATTGGTGGTAGTGCAGCCAACAATACGCAGAACAACGCGTGCTTTGTTAGGCAAACCTGTCGCAAAGAAATACAAAAACGGCGGGGTGCACGGGGATTGTTGGCCAGGAATTGGTTTTTGATGGGTGAATGTGCCGGCGTTGATAGTGTTGCCTATACAGATGTTCCGTGTTGTCGGCAGAAAATCGTGGTCGCTGGATAAGGATTGTTGTCCAATAGTGTTGACACAGGGAAATATGCCGTTGGTGTTAGTAGTCCCGCCCACGACGAATTGCGATAATCATTTTTCGCAACGGGGCATCGTTGAGGGAAGTGAGAGGGAATTGTTGTCCAGTACGAGTAGTGTTGACACATGGGAATGTGCTGGTGGCGATAGTAGTCCCGCCAGCAACGAGTTGCGAGAGGCGTGTTTCGCAAGGGGGTGTTGTCGACAGAAAAGCGCGCGCGGTGAATGGGGATTCTTGTCCAGTAGTGTTGACACTGGGGAATGTAGTGATGGTGTTAGTACTCCCGCCCGCAACGAGTTCCGAGAGGCGTTTTTTGCAAGGGTGTGTTGTGGAAGAAAAAACGTGGGCGGTGAAAAGGGAGTATTGTCCAGTAGTGTTGACACAGGGTAATGTACCGGTGGAGTTGGTAGTCCCGCCCACAACGAGTTCGGAGAGGCGTTTTTCGCAAGGGGGCATCGTCGAGGGAAAAGCGAGGGAGGTGAGTGGGAATTACTGTCCAGTAGTATTGACACACGGGAATGTGCTGGTGGTGTTAGTTTTCCCGCCCGCAACGAGTTCCGAGAGGCGTGTTTCGCAAGGGGATATCATCGAGAAAAAAGCGCCGGCGGTGAACGGAGATTGTTGTCCAGTAGTTGCGTTTCAATGGGCGAATGAGCCGGCATTGTTGGTAGTGCCGCCACTGAGGCGTTCCGAGTGGCGTGATATGCAATTGGGTGTTGTTGTCGACAAAAAAGAGCGGGTGATGCGTAGGGATCGCTGTCTAGTAGTGCTGCAACGAGCGATTATGCCGGTGTTGTTGATACTCCCGCCAAAAGGGCATTCCGAGAGGCGTCTCGCGCAACGGGGTGTCATTGAGAGAAAAGCGCGGTCGGTGAGCAGGGATTGTTGTCAAGTAGTAGTTGGACAGGTTGGTGTGCCGGCATTGGTGGTAGTGCCGCCAACGAGGCGCTTAAAAATGCGTGCTTTGCTGGGTGATGCAGTCACAGAAAATTCGAGGGGTGTACGGAGATTGTTGTCCAGTAGTTGTATGTCGACTGATGGATATGCCAGCGTTGGTAGTGTTGCCAAACAGTTGTTGCAGGAGGTGCTTTTTACAAGGGGGTGTTGCTGAGAAAATAGCGTGGGAGGTGCATAGCGACAATTCCCCATAAATATTATTTCGATGGGTGAATGTGCCGGCGTTGTTGGTATTGCCACCGAAAGGGCGTCCCGAGAGGCATTTTGTGCAAGGGAATGTTGACGTGAGAAGAGCGCGGGCGGTGGGTAGGGATCGCTCTCCGGTAGTAGTGTTCCAACAAGTGAGTATATCGGTGTCGCTGTCAGTGTCGCCAGAAAGTGGTCTGGAGACGATAAGTTTGCACGGGAGTGTTGTCGTGAGCAGGGTGGGGGCAGTGCATAGAGATCGTTCCACGGTAGTAGTGTTCCAACAAGTCGTTCGAAGAGGATTGTTTTGCAGGGAGTATGGTCGTGGGAAGAGCGCGGGTGGTGCATAGGGATCGCTGTCCCGTAATGTTTCAACGGGTGTGTATGCTGGCGTTCGTAGTGCCGCCAATAAGGTGTTCGGAGAGGACTGTGTTGCAAGGGCATATTGTTGTGAGAAGAGCGTGGGCGGTGATTGGGGATCGTTCCCCGGTAGTAGTGTTCCAGCAGGTGAATAATATGTCGGCGTTGTTGGTAGTGCCACCAGAGAGGTGTTCGAAGAGCATTGTTTTGCGCGGGGGTATATTGTCATGAGCAGAGTGGGGGCAGTGTCACGAATCGTTCCCAGGTGGTAGTATTGCTGCAGTATGGGTGCATATGTCGGTGTTGTTGGTGCCGTCAGAAAGTCGTTTGAAGCGGGTTGTTTTTCACAGGGGTAACGTCGTGAGAAGAGCGCGGGGAGTGCATAGGAGTGGTTCCCCGGTGGCAGTTATCCAACAGATAGGCCGGCGCTGTTGGTAGTGCAGCCAGAAAGTCGTTCGAAGAGGATTGTTTGCAAGGGAGCATTGTCGACAGAAAAGCGCGGGCGGTGCACAGAGATTGTTGTACAACAGTGTTGACACAGGGTGAATGTTCCGAGAGGCGTTTTTTGCGAAGGGGATGGTGTCGAGAGAAAAAAGCGAGCGGTACATAGCGACCGTCCTCTGTTGGTAGTGTTGCGATTGGTGAATGTGCCGGCATTGTTGATAGTGTTGCCACCGAGGCGTTCCGGGCGGAGTGTTGGTGTTGTCGTGGGAAAAGCGCGGGCGGTGCATAGGGGCCACTGTCCAGTATTTCGGCGACGGGTGCATATGTCGGTGTTGGAAGTGCCACCGTTAAGGTGTTCCGAGAGGCGTGACGGGCGACGGGATTGTGTGCCGGATCTAACGCGTGCCAGATCGAGTAGGCATTTTGCCAAATATTGTAATTGTACAGCCAGGGTTAAGTTCACGCGCCCTCAAGGGTCCACGCTGGCGAGGGAGCGATTGTTGTTGGTATTGGGTATTTGTTGGGGAGGACATGTATTCATGTATGTAGAGAGCGTTGATATAGCTGGTACTACTGCATGATTTGTTTTGCTCTCGCCTCCCCCTCCTGCCTCCCTCTTGCTTGCTGCCTTGTCTGTCGTCGCTGTCTTGGTATATTCCCATGGAGTGTTGGCTGCCAGCAGTTGTCCACAAAGGGCAAGATAGTCGACATGGGATGCCTTCGATACCAGGTGAGTATGATGTCAGGTGGGGAATGGGAATTACATAGAGTTTTAGTAAACCGGTCGTATATAATACCCGTAGCTGATATCGGTAGCTGGTAGATACCTGGTAGATTTTGTGTTGTGTATGGGTCTTTCGAACGAGTATACAGTATATTATTTGTAGAAGTCGTTGCGATTTTAGTACGCGGGTGGGGGGGGAGCGTAGGTCGCAGCTGCGAGGAGGGGTTAGGTATTGTAAGTAGGTAGATACCAATGGCATTGTCACTACGAGAGTGCGGACGCGTGCCCTCTAGGAATGGTGTCATTTTTGTTAACCGGTATAAAATTATTGGTAGTTGTCTGGTAGAGATTGTTTGCTTTATGGATCTTTCGTACGAGTATACACAGGCGTTGTTTTGTAGATGCCGGGAGGGAGGGTAAGGTAGTGTAAGTAGACGAACGGCACCATCGCTACAAGGGCATGGACGCGTGCCCTCTAGGGATGGTGTCATTTGTCCCGCTTCCCTTCCGAACGGAATGGTTGCGGTGACCGGGAAATATCGATGCCTCCGCGTGGCCCCGGTTGGAGAAGCCAGGGAAGGATTAATTAACTTTAACCTTCCCCAGGCCGAGCTGAACGCGATCAAAACTACAATTCAATGTGGGGAATAATGAAGGGTAGAGTATAGTGGTGTTGCTGTTGAGACAAGGGTTTTCTTTCTTGTTTTGCTGTGGCATTCGGTCGCTGGGTCGATTAACTTTTCCTGCTCGACCTCCCCCCGTTTTTGTATGTTCGGCGACCTTCTAGACGAACCATGGCCACAGGTGTCTTCCCATTTCCCCCCCGTTTACACGCGTTAATTGTTATCGCTCACAGGGTTTAGCATTCCCGCTGCTCGTCGATTTTCATCGAATTTTGTCAACTCACTCTCTTTCGCGCGCTTTTAGCAACCGGATCTTGTAAGACGTTTTAATGTTTTCACTAGGGATCAGACCCTGTTTGATGAACTTCGGCCAGCAGAGGTGACAGCCTATCGGATAGGCAACAGAACCCAACACCTTAACCCCTTTAGAAATGCGTCCACGGGTTTGAGGAGAAACTACTTGGAACTAGTGTGGGATACAACTGCGGCACTGAAAGTGTTAACAGCAGAGAACCGAACCGCGTGCGACAATTAAAATCGCGGGCCGCCAGCGGCAGGTTTTGTGGCGCAAAGGCGTGTTCCAGCTGAGAGAGCTCTCCCGATGTTACGACTTGGTTACCTGGATAATCAACCGACAGGCTTCCAAAAAAATATCAGGTAGTACCGTACCCGGTACGGGGCACTGTACAGAGTACGTGGCGCCAGTAGAGTCCCCCGCAGGGAAACAGGCGGAAAACAAGAGAAAACAGCTGTATTAGGGTAGTTGTCAGGCAATTTCAGAATTATTGCCGTTACGTGGAATCGCAACCTTCGGTGAATCATACTCCGGATCATCTGTATCGATCTCCTAGTTAGTATTTTACTGCATCAGCACACCAGGCAGCTTTCTTCTAGGTTATGTCTAGCCAGGAGATGCAGGCATCTCGAACGGTGCTTCGCAAATTAGGGTGTCGATTTAAGCCCTTTACAACTACCTGCACCCGCGCGTTTGGATACAAACTACTTTGGATTAGTGGGGGATCATTTCTGACAAGACGAAAACTCAATCATCACCCACCGAGTCAGTGGTATATTTCATCGATATTATCTGCCGCCGACTCGCTGGGCTCAGCGTACCTCGTATATCATAGCTCTGCTCTCGCACACCACATAATAAATGGTCGTATTAAACTTCGTGGCCAAATTAGATTGCTGTCGTGGCTGAGCAATCCAGCCATGGCCTCGATTCTTCTTCGAGCAACCCTATTGTATTATGAGCGAATGCGACTTTCTAATCTACACGCGGCGCCAAACAGTAGGCCTCTTTCGAGATGAGATGTATGAAAGCGTCCGCCGACCACCAACGTACACAAGTTGACGATGGTTACATGTGTCATATCCTGCTTGCTGCGCGAGTTCCTAGCGGCGGTTGTACCATGTTACTTTTCTTAGGTATTCATTCGGGTTTCTTTTCACATCGTCGATGCCCCGACCTTGAACTATCATAAGCTTTCAGGAAAACAGGTCCGTCTGGCATACTCTACAGCCCGATCTCCCTCGTATCACATGGCCTACCACATCCCATGGTCCGTATTGGGCGGCGACATTCCGCAAGGTTCGAAGTCAACCGTAACACCTTACCAAACCCAGAATGATCACTTTTACTTTCCATCTCAGCGTAGGAGGTTTTACTCTCAGCGGCCTTCCGGACAAGCCATGGTCACAGGTGTCGTCCCTTCTCCCCGGCCGGTACGTGCCTCCATTTTTATCGCGCTGAGGGTTCGTTTAGCCTTCCCACTGCTCGTCGATTAACATCGAATTTTGCCAACTCGCGCTCCCGCACTTTCTGCGACGCAAGACTCAGAAAAAAACATTGTGCATAATAAACTACACGAGCCGAGATTCGAACCCCAGGGCAACCGCCAGCAAGGGTGACAGTAGTCTATGACACCGCTGACCGGAGTCAAAATCATCCCACTCCAAAACCTACAAAAATCATTGGGTTCTGGAAAAATGACATCACTCTAAATAAAACGCAAAAAAATATTGCAGAAAAGCGGGGTTGGTGAAAACCCGCCTCAATATACCTCGCCACGTCCAGCAAAACACTTGAGCCTCATCTAGCCAACACGACTTACTAAATTAGGTCTATGGCACCTGTAAACCTATCTACAGGGTCTATACGTGGAGCCTATAAAAACCTAGTATGTGCCAACAATGTTTTTTCACGGTAACAACCGTTTCTATACTATGGTTGAACAGTAACGCTTAAGCTAGCCAACACGTGTTAGGTCTATAGGGCCTATATAGCTAACAATATATTACGTGCCCTCGATGCTCTTCTCACGGTAACAAAACTGGTTCTACGGTATATATACTACATTAGGGTGTTTGCGATTTCCAAACTCTCTTGGGTTGGAAAAAATATAAAAATAGTATTGAAACCGACGAATTCAATAGCCCAACGCCAATCAACCCACGAAAAAATAGGTGAGAAATTAAAAAAATGGTGGGGAAAAAAAAAAACTAACCTAACTTTTTGCTGTCTTTTTGTGGGTTGGGTTGGCCATGGATTGTGATTTCGACGGTTTCAATACCATTACTATATATTTCCTACCCAACTCCTACCCAAGCAAAGTTGGTATCCCGCAAACGCTATTGTTGAACGGTAGTGCTTTATCTAGCCAAAACGAATTAGTAAGTCTAAACAGCCTACAGAGCCCATAAACCTAGTATGTGCCAACCATGCTGTTTTTCACGGTAACAACCCGCTTCAATAGTAAGTATCAGGGTGGGGTATAAGTACATTGTTTGTTGCACAGTAACGCTTCATGTAGGCAACATGACCTTAGCCTAAAGAGCCTATAGTAGCGCTATCAATAGCATGTATGTGCCGACAATGCTATTTTTCAGGGTAACAACCCGTTTCTACGGCATACTACTTGTTGAACAGCCAACACGAACTAAGTCTTAAGAGTCTCTAAAGCCATCAATAGTGTGTGCCAATGATGCCTCTTTTCACGGTAACAACCCGATTCTACGGTATTATAAACTATCGTATTGGCTACGCCGCACTACACTATTGGACACTAACACGACCTAAGTCTAAAGAGCCTGCAAAGATATCAATATAGTATGTGCAAACTGCCAACAATGCTCTTTTTCACGGTAGCAACCCGCTTCTACGGTATATACTATATTATTCGACAGTCACGCGGCTTCACGGTACACTTTTTCGACAAAACAGCAAAAACAAAATTGCGCGGTACACGTTGCACGGTAACAGCAAATAAATCAACGACTTCAGACGGTACACGGTGCACCCACATTTGGGCGGTACACCGTAATATACATGAACCGACGCAACAATATTACATGTGAATCTCCCGCTAATTTGTTTTTGATCATCAATCACTGCATTGCAGAGGCCCACATACAAAATACACGAGTACCAAGGACAGCGCCTATCACAAAAACTCTACAACGGCAAAAGCCAAACAAACGTTTGGTGTCCCAGTTTTTTCATAACTGGGGTCTCAGCATTCTACATCCTAACGTGAAAAACAACCGGTAATATATGATACCGTGTAGACTATCTCTGGATTCTGCATCCTAACCTATAAACCAACCTGTACTATATACCAGCTATAGACTACCTCTGCATTCTACATGCTAACCTATAAAACCAACCCATAATATATACCAGGTACCTGGTACCTGGTATAGACTACCACAGGTGTATGACATGTACTGTATGTTTTTTAGAGGAGACGCCATCTATTGATACCTGGTATATTGCACGCGACACATATGCCCAACCCTGCTGGCTGCGCACGTGTACATAAGGTACCGTGTAGACGATCTCTGTATTCTACATCCTAACCTATAAACCAACCTGTAATATACACCAGGTATAGACTACCTCTGCATTCTACATGCTAACCTATAAAACCAACCGATAACATATACCAGACATAGACTACCAGGTACATGGCATACGTTCTACTGTATGTTTTTTATGGGAGACGCCATGTATAGATACCTGGTATATTGCAAGCGACGCATATCCCCAACCCTGCTGGCTGCGTAAATGTACGTGAACCTCTGGGCCTTATGCCTTTAGACGCTTCCTGTGCAGTCCCCCTTCCTTTCACCACCCCCCCTAACGCGGTGCAACACCATATGCTAAGCTATTCGAGGTATTAGTCCATTAGACTAGGCTAATAGAAAAAAAGTCAACCTTTTACCTACCCAAACAAAGCCTATATTACACTTTCCCCCCTGAAACGGCGGGGTAGCAGGTCGACCGGAAAAACGGGCGGTGGCCTACCCAAATTAAGCCTGGTAATACAAATAACTGAGCCTGATCTCAGTCAGAGGGGAGGACAGGCACTCCCACCTATGGAAACAGTGACGTTGCCATACTCTTCCCCAGGTTTCTCCTGATTTTGGTAGGGTGTAGTGTCTAAAGGCTCGGTTTTCATCGGCACCGTCTGGTAGGGTGTAGAGCTTGCAGGCTCGGTTTTAATCGGCACCACGTAGAGCTGCAGATTGAGGGAGCGAACGGAAGCCACGCAAAAACGTGAGGTCAAGCGACGCAAAGGATTGGGTCGGTGATGAGTGATAGCGAAAAACCCGTCGTATTTTTCCGGGTTTCCGCAAGGCATTTTAGGGGACGGGGGGGGGGGGGGGTTAGTTTCCGCATCGCACTTTCGGGAGGGGGCAGGGGGTTCCACACGACAAAGGGAAACACAAACACACTCGACGAGAGTAAAAGCAAAACCGTCTCCCATCAAGGGGATAGGAGCATCGATTTTATTTTTGTCGAGCCTCGGTTTTGATCGGCACCGTCTGGTATTTTAATAGGGTGTAGCGCCTACAGGCTCGGTTTTAATCGGCACCAGGTGGTAGGGCTGCAGATTGAGGCGAACGAAAGGAGTCCAGGCAAACGCAGGCAATGGATTGTGCCGTAAGGGTTTGGGCCGGTGATGAGTGATGAAGAACCCGTGTAGTTTTTTTCCGCGTTTCCGCAAGGCATTTTCGGGTGGGGTGGGGGGGGGGGGTTCCACACAACGTCGGGAAAAAGAAGCACACTTGTCCCTTTTAGAACTGCACCCACGTTTTTGGGGACAAACTACTCGGAATTAGTGTCGGATTTTATAAATCTAAAAGGTTTAACGAGACTAAACGCAAATCTGTCTTTTATCACGGGGGCAAGACATTTCATTATTTTTCGTCGAAAACTATTACAAACGGTCCAATCCGCTAAAAAATGAAAACGGCATCATTGGAGAAATCGGATTTAGGTCTGGGTACATCTGGGACGGTGGGTTGACTTAATCCGAGAAGCGCAAGACATTTCTTTCTCGTTTTCGGGGTCAAAAACAACCCCAATTATGAAAAGACAGACACATATCGAACTGAACAAAATCCAACGAGTTTGAGAAACAATCTAAATGGCATTGGGTATCGTACCATCGGGCAAGCTGCAATTGAGTCGGGCGGCGGCGGCGGCGGCGACGGCCATGTCTTTGACTTCCTCTGTTCCGGCGGTGAAGAATCAGGAGGCAGCGCGTGGCGTGCTGCCGGGAACCTGGCGCCAGCAAAGTAAGACTGAACCTGGTTCGGGGGGTGGGGACAAGCATGCACGCAGGCCAGAGAGAGAGCGGAAACGATGTCGGTCATAAGAACGGCACGATCGATGGCCGTCATACGAACAGATCAAAGCTATGGTAGGGGGGCCATGGCCACTTTTGGGGCTACCCCATGTCTTTGGAATATTGAGCTTTTCTGCTTTTCGGTTTAAAAATATGCACCGCCACCATGGAACTGAATTGTTTGCTACGCTGCGCCAACACACTATTGTTTAAGTTCGTTTTTGAGCGAAGTATGAGCCAATCGCGCGAGGGCGCTATAATCGGTAGTGAAAATTATGTTGTAACATCCCATTGGTCAACAGCACGATCAATGGCACCAATGGCCGTCATAAGAACAGCACGATCCTTCGGCGTCACACTATGTATTTGAGGCAAGGTCCGTCTGAAATTGGCCGCGGTAGCCGTGCTGCATGCAGTATGTATGTGGTATTAGAGATGTTACTCATTACAGCAGTAATGGTGTAGCCATCTATTCAATGCTGGATAACACAGGGTATCTGGTAGTACATACATGCAG
>JAYJMJ010000433.1:887861-898486 GCA_036873875.1 Laminaria ephemera | reverse complement strand
AAAACTTCGAATGATACCCCCGAGTAAAGGAGAACGGGTCTAGATACCTCTCACCAAAGGACTGCAAGTATTATGAGGAGAGCGAGCCCAATTCGGTCTGACTCCGGGTCTAAAACATGCGAAAGCACGTAGAAAAGAGAATACCGATTTTTTTTTCGGTTTTCGTCTACCTTCCATAAAACATGGTCTGAGGTCAAAAATGAAAATTTCGATTTCCGAGCCGGTTTTGGCGTATTAGAGCCTGAAATTTTTGACACGTGTTTTTTATTAGTACAACAAACATATTCACGGGAGTACGTTTTTAATATTGTTTTTCCTTTAATAGCTTTGTCGCAAAACAAATTTTCCCAATTCTACTAATATCGGGCTACGTAGCTCACGAAAAAAAGAAAAAAGAAAAAACGTACTCTCGTAAAAAAAAAATGTTTTACTAATCAACATCTCGTGTCAAAATTTCAGGTTCTGATTCGCAAAAACCGGTTCGGAAATCCCGTCCAGCCATTATGTTTGCGTCTTGCCCTCCCCAGCCCGTACCAGGTAGTAATTGAGGAGCCCCGTCAGACAGAAATGTTCTGGTCAAAAAGTGCTAGCCTATCGTAGCACGCGTCAAACCGCTCTCTCACCTGCGCGAACCACAAAGCCGATGTCTCCCGGGAGAGCACTCTGCCGCACCCGGGCAAGGCCGATACAAACTCTCTCCACTCCACAAACACCAGAATAGCGAGTGCATGCACATCCAATTCCAGCGCAGCACACGTCCTATCCTCGCTATCCAGCCACGCCGGCCCATCCCCGCCGCCCCCCTCCCCTTCCCCTCCCGGCCCCGAGCAATATCGGCTAATAAGCGCGGGAAACGCCACCTTAGCCGTCTGCGGGACACGCCAACCGCTCTCACTAGCAAACCCCGCCCCGCCCCCCGGGCCACCATTCATCGTATCACCGCCTTTCGTGGTCGAATTTTTCGGGTCTTTTATGTCAGCAGCGGCTTTCATGCTCGAAATATGTTTCTCATCTTTCCCCCCATTCTGCCCGCCACCACCGCCTGACCCCTCCCCGGTTATAGCCGGCCCCTCCCCGGTGGTAGCCGACCCCTCCCTCGTGATATCCGACCCCCCCCCAGTGGTAGCTGACCCCCCCCCGGTGGTACCCGACCTCCCCCCGGTAGTAGCAGGTGGGCCTGGGCCCGTGCCTGGGGCGGAGGCTGGGTTTCGGCCTGCAATGTCGTCGTCTGATGCGAAAAGTCGGCAGAGCACCCTGGTAACGTCTACCCCACAGCCTGGTTCTGGGAGCATCCATAGCGGCGCCGCGGACCTGGGGATTTGCTGAAGGTTCTCGGAGTCGAGCAGCTGTCGGATGAGAGGAGAGGAGAGGAGAGGAGGGGAGGGGAGAGAGACGGAGACAGAGACAGAGACAGAGACAGAGACAGAGACAGAGACAGAGACAGAGACAGAGACAGAGACAGAGACAGAGTCAGAGACAGAGACAGAGACAGAGAGAGAGATAAGCCCACGGAAAGAGAGTAAAAACAAAAAAAAGTGGTTCGTTACTCACAAGCGAGCGACCAACGAGCTATTCACAAGCGAGCGGCCAATCAACACTTCACATCCGAGCGGCCAATCTGTCATTCACAAGCGAGCGGCCAATCAGCCGTATTCGCGAACGAGCAGCCAGTCAGTTGTACTTAAGTGAGCGGCCAATCAGCGCTTCACAAGCGAGCGGTCAAACACTCCTCCAAAAGCGAGCGACCACTCTGCTCTCCACAGCCGAGCGGCCAATCTGCTCTTCATAATCTAGCAGCCAATCAGACATTCACAAGCGAGCGGCCAAGCACCCATTTACAAGCGAGTGGCCAATCAACTGTACACAACCGAGCGATCAATCACTCATTCGCAAGCGAGCGGCCAATCAGAGCGCACGTAAAGCCTGTCGGAATGACTCTAAAGTCTATGTATAATGCTTCGACATCGGCAGATCTACGATGAGATGCGTTTATACTTTTTTGTCAGTAGGATAGACAAATCACGGGTCACTCCGGCCACACAAGCGCCACCTTTCCAATGTATACTCTCTTCTGTTCTCTTGAATACAAGTGACTTTACAGTCACTGGGTTGACTCTACAGCAGTCACTGGGTGCGTGCCATCCATCTACAAGTCTCGTCTCGAGGCAATCTACATCACAATTCAACACACACAGAAACAAACCAAAACGGAGACACACCGCACCTTCCGAAGCCACGCGGTCGTGCCCATCTGCGCCTCCAGCGCTCGCACCAGGGGCATAATAAAGTACGAGTAAACGTCCTTCCTCCTGAGCCTTCGCCGCTCCCGCTCAATCTCCGCTATCCTTTTCCGCAGAGCCTTAGAGGGCACCGCTGCTTCCGAGCCAAACCCTACCTCCAGCACTTGCCCCCTACCCCCCCCCTTTCCCCCCTCACCACCCCCCCCCTTCCCACCCTCGCTACCGTTTCCTCCCCCCATAGCAATTTCGCTACCGGTACCGTTGGACAAAGCTGCCGCCGCCATTGCCGTGGCCTCCCCTTCCCCCACGCTCCCGCTCCTCCTCCGGCCCCACCCCCACTTCCACGAGTGCTCACTCTTGCTCAAAGAGCCTTGACCCTGCGAGCGGGAGGAATGCTGCTTTCCGCTGCTGCTGCTACCACTTCCACTTCTGCTGATTCCACCTCCACTGTTACCACTGACAGTCCCCACCCCCATATCAGAAACGCCTACAATCCCTCCAGAGCTTCCAGACAAGCCGTGACCGGTGTCGCAGCTCCTAATGCTGTTTCTCCTTCCCCCCACCCCCTGGTCTTCGTACAGGGAAAACCAGGTGTATTTCTTTTGCGAAGCTGCTTTCTTCGACCGAGTCGAAGCTATCGCCGAGCTCGGTCCCGCGCTCTCCCCTTCTGTGTCGGACGCGCCGTCTCGAGATCCCAATCGGGCGAGGCTAGCCGGCTTACTCGACGCTAACTCCTCCTGTTTCTTCGCGGCGGCTTCATCCTGCAACAAAGCATCCCGCTGCTCCGCGGTCGACTTCACTACAAGGGCGGCGGGTGGGGCGGCGGGGCCCAGCTGAGAGTTGTCGTTAGCTGTAGGTGGTGGCTCTAGCTTCAGATTCCGCAGTACCCCGTGGACCTGTTATCACACCGCGTTGGGATCCGAGGGGGGGGGGAGGAATGGGATGGGAGGGGGATGGGGGGGTGGAGGGGTTGTTGGTGAAGTTTCACAATAGCCCTCATCGTTGCATACGAAGAGGCAAGCAACACGAGCAGAAGCAGGAGCCGCTATCAATACGAGCACTCGTTGTGAATTTCAACCTATACCAGAGCTCTAAAGCAAATTTACAACAGCAGTGCTCACAAGAGCTTTACGACAACAGCTACGGTGCTCAGAGCGAAAACTCGAAGGCGAGCGTGTGATGGGGTCGAAAGGAAAGATAAAGTTTCGGTCTTGGCAGTGGATGGTTACGAGCACTCGTCGTGAATTTCAACCTATACCAGAGCTCTAAAGCAAATTTACAGCAGCAGTGCTCATAAGAGCTTTACGAGAACAGCTACCGGTGCTCAGAGCGAAAACTCGAAGGCGAGCGTGTGATGGGGTCGAAAGGAAAGTTTAAGTTTCGGTCTTGGCAGTGGACGGTTGTTCTCGGTAGTGGTGAACTGGTAGCACGCCGAGGGTACACCCTCGTGAAAGGATCATCTCGTCTGCCCTCCTCCTCGTCCGCTTGGTTCATCGACGACACACCACCCAACACCACCAACATCGACACCAACGCCAACAACACCAACACCAACATAATCAACACCAACACTACCAGCACCAACGCCAACACCAACACCAACGAAAACACAATCCACCTACACCAACACCAGAACCACCACCAATACCACCAACACCACCACGCACTATCACCACGACGACCAACACCAACAACACCAACAAAAATCCTACAGCCCACCAACACCAACATGACCAGCACCAACATGACCAGCACCAACACCAACTACTCCACAACCAACAACCCCAGCACACCACCGCCACCATCAACACCAACACCCCCAACACTACCACCGACACCACCACCCTCAACACTAACACCATCAACACCAACACCACCAACAACAACAACACCAACACCACCACATACCAACACCACCACACACCAACACCACCAACAACACCAACACCCCCATCACCAACACAAACACAAACAACACCACCAACACAACACCAACGCCACCAACACCCCAACACAGCTACCAGATGTTCACAACTACAGTACTATAATAACAACCAGCACTATTAGTATAGCTGTCGCTAGGAACCCACGCAGTGGAAGATCTGTAGCTGTCGTCAACCTTTGTGCGGTGGTTGAGAGTTTGCAAAATCGCAAAGATGACCATCGGTCGGCGGTCGGTCGTAGAATCTGGCTTCAGCCAGATCGA
The DNA here is from genome assembly GCA_036873875.1 of Laminaria ephemera. Taxonomy (NCBI): domain Eukaryota; class Phaeophyceae; order Laminariales; family Laminariaceae; genus Laminaria; species Laminaria ephemera. The sequence goes on along the minus strand of JAYJMJ010000433.1, from coordinate 894,040 downwards.
AAGGGGTTCCTATGTTTTTGGCGCGGTGTACATTAGAAACTCGCTTCGCTCGGAAAAATAGCAACACCCGCACTTGCCATGCAGTCCAAGCGGACGAATTGCACCCCACTGAAAGACACCGACTTCCACCACCAACATCAACACCAACACTATCCCTACCCCCACCACCAACACCACCAACACCACCCCTACGACCCCCACCAACACTACCAACATCACCACCACCACCACCACCACCTCCACCCCCAACACCACCCCCAACACCAACACCAACCCCGACAATCAGCACTTACAGTGGCAAAATCCGCGCACTCACCATGCAGTCCACCCGGACGAAGTGCACCCCGCTGAAAGTCACCGGTACGTACGCGTGCAGGCCCCAGTGCCCACCACTAAGAGACGCCTCGAAACGCTGCACCGACACGGGCTCCAAATTCAACCCCTCCTCCTCGCCGTCCACCCCCCCCTGGCCCGCGGGGGTGGCGGCGCTCACTCCGTTAGTTGCTTTTTTCGTAGCGCTATCAGTCTCAAGAGAAGCTAGCTTCGAAAACATCAGTTCCATTTGTAGCACCTGGGGAGGCGTGTATGGGAACGGGGGGCGGGGGTGGAGTCGTCGGGCAGGAGGCGTTAACAACGCGAACCGCTATTGCGGAATAAGATTCTTAACAGTACTAAATTTACAACAAAACGAAAAAAACATATGTAGTCAGAGCATATGTGATCATTCTGCATTTTTGTTGTTTCTTATCGATATCCGTCTCCACAGAAGTTAGCTTCGAAAACATCAGCTTCATTTGTAGTGCTTGGGGAGGCGTGTATGGGAACGGGGGGCCGGGGTGGAGTGGGCGCTTACGGGAGAAGCTTGTTAACAGAAATCACTAAAATTACATCAAACTGAGAAGAAAAAAAAAACATGTTTTTATTCCGCGCTATTTGTCTCAAGAGAAGCTAGCTTAGAAAAAATTATTTCCATTTGTAGTACCTGGGGAGGCGTGCACGGGAACCGGGGGCGGAGATGGAGTAGGCGGGAGGCGTTACAACGGGAACCGCTATTAATAGGACACTGTTGAGCGTTGGGGTAGCGCGAACGTACCTTCTATACCTTCCATACAACTATTATTAACCCTTTCGTGACCCTGCCACATACAGTAGTGGTCCCTCTATAGGGCCGGTGTGTGTCAGCCGGAAATACCGGCACTATAGCGGCAACCGGCAGTATTCCGCATACCGCCACTACTGGTTGTTCCTATCTGTGCCAACCGATTTCACAGGCACTATAGCGGGCAACCGGCACTATAGAGGGACCACTACTGTATAGGGACAAAGACAATGGGAACTGTGGTCTAATCAACTGTCTATGATGGTGTGAACGCGCAGCAGTCCGAGTAGTATCATGCTGCGCGCGTATCGTGCAACTCCTTGTACTGTAGTTCTGACACTCAATGTGCCACTCCCTTGCTCAGCAGCCCGCGTTGTTTTGTGTGGCCGGCACTGTATTCGTCAGTTTCCCCAGTCCTAACAGGGAAAACATTCCCGCATTTTGACATATACTCGTGTGTCTGTTGTCTCCACAATAGTCCCTTCTTTCGACCCATCGATATCCAGTACAACCAGTGTCGTGCTGGTTCTTCGCCCTAGAGAAATACCAGCTCTGTGGTCACAAACTACGAAACAGTCTCACAACAAACCGTTATTTGTTATTTCCGTTCTTTCTACCCATCTATATCCAGCACACCCAGTGTCCGTGCCGAGTCTTCACCCTGCAGTAGAGAGGTACCAGCTCTGCGGTCACAAATTACGAGACAGTCTCACATTAAACCGTTATTTCCGCTCTTTCTACCCATCTACATCCAGCACATTCAGTATCCGTGCTGATTCCACCCTAGAGAGATACCAGCTCTACGGTCACAAACTACGAGACAGAGATGATCGTGACTTACCAGTGGCCTCCCCGCCTCGAGCCAGCGCCTGCCCGCGTCCAATTCCACCGGAATCTGGAAGTTCACTACTTCTCCAAGCTCCAGCTCTTCGTCGCGATATCTAAAAGTGGGACGTACGAAATATCAATATACAGAGAATTTGCAACTGTTGTCAGCTTGTGTGCGTCGGTGGTCGGCGGTCGGCAGTGAACAAACAAACATGCATTCAAGAAGGCCGCGAAGAAGCTACGAGAAAAATTGAAGTTCAAAATTTGAAAGTCGTACCGACATCTGGGCGTGAATGCGCTACGCGGGTATTGTATCCATCAAGTGCAACGACGATGGACGACTCCTATAAAAAAATAAACAGCTGTCTGTTTGGGAGGTATCATGTATCATGCCGACGTATCTTACCACTAAGGTACGGTATCATACCGCCGCCAATACCCCTGCCTCATGCGCAATGTCTGACCAAGCGTGCGCGACTACGTGTTGCGAGTTAACCGAGGGTATCATAGTATACATATGATATGAACCGGCGTCCCCGGTGGTCTAGTGGTGAACCTCGTAACTACTAAAATGTTGATTTCGCGAGTTCGACCCCCGTCCGAGGGACTTTTTTCTTGTGCAAAAATTGACGCTGAAAGCGCCTATTGTAGCGTGTGTATGCACAATCCTACGCGAGTCGACGTGGGAAGGTAATGCTGCCCCGTAGTGGGGAGGGGGGAGGAGTGCCTGCTACGCGACCCCGGATCTTTCTCTGGCTCCCCCCATTTCGTAACTCAGGTCCGGGGTCACATAACAGGCACTCCTCCCCCGTCCCCACTAACAATACCAGGTAAATGGGATGAGAAAAAAACAAAATGAACCAGAAGCGTCCCCGACTTGCCTTATGACGAACATCCGGCTGTGGTAGTGGTGCCCGTGGACGGCGGGCCCTTGAAGACGTCGCTCCTGTCACCATATAACGACACCACGACATGACATCATGGTCATGGAGTGAGAATTGAGTTCCATACGATACCGATAAACAAAAAATAATATGGATGTATCATACGTACCAGGTGCCTGGTACAAGGGGGGCTTCGCCGCGGCGGGCTGATGCCCGCTGCTGCTCTGCGTATGCCCGTAATGGGCGAGAGAAGTACCGGTAGGTACGGCATACCAAACCGAGGCCGTAAAAGAGACAGTTCTGCCAAATGGGGTCTTTGCTCGTCAAAATAGTAGTACGTTCCAGTGCGTCGCAATGCACAGCAAGAAGAGCTGCTGCTGCAGCTTCTCCTGTATTGCAGCAGCAGCAGTATGTACCTACTGCACAACAACGACAACAGCAGAGGCACAGTACGCTCGACCGACCGTCGTTCACACCCGGGTACTACAACGTACGTATGCGTAGCAGCTGCAGCAACAGCATAGAGTACGAGTAGAAGCAGCAGCAGCGATCGTCGTTCAAGAAATAGTGCAGCAGCAACACAGAGCAGCGGCAGCAGCGCTTGTCGTAATAATAGCAGCGCAGCTGCAGCGGCCAGCTGCAGCAGTAGTGGTCCCTTTGTAGTGCCGGTATACGCCAGCCAAAAATACCGGCAGTATACCGGACACCGGCACTATTGGGTATAGTGCCAATACTGGTATCAATACAGCGAGTTACAGTCGTGCCAAGCGTTCACCGGCGCTATACCAGCAACAGGCACTACTCAACCGGCATTATAGAGGGACCGCTACTGAACCGGTATTTGCCAAGAGGTACGCAGGACAGTAGCAACAGCAGTAGGGCACACGGGTAATACCACGTACCTGGTAAGTATGTGCAGCAGCAGCAGCGGTAGGGCAGCACCAGCAGCGCCAGCAGCACCAACAAGAGCACTGCAGCAGCAGCGGTACAGCAGTATTCAGCAGCAGCAGCAGAACAAGCACCCATACCCATCATACATACTGTATATATGAGTCCTCCTGAAAAATGTACAATGTAAATATTGAAACTCCTAAAAAATCCAGGGGCTGTCATGGGCCGGCGCTGGTGGATCGGGCCGGGGTTAGGCCGGGCCGGGCCCCTCAATTTTTCATATGATGGGCCGGGGACCGGCTCGGGCCATCAAATTTTCAGAGGATGGGCCGAGGCCCGGCCCAGCCCATCACGGTTTCAAAAATTCACGGCCCGGCCCGGCCCGGCCCATGACGTTGGTAGCGAGGCCGGCCCATGTGATAGTCACGTACTGAAAGGTGCACGCTGACGTTTTTTTACAATAGTACTTCTTTTCCTTTTTTTTTTCCTTCTGTTTTCCGTGGGCCAGCTGCTTCCGGCCCATGAGGCACACATACCCACTACCCACACAATTCTGCTCCACCAACGGCCCGGTCCAATGGCTTCCGTCCCGACCCCCGCAGCAGCAGCAGCAGCAGCAGCTGCTGCTGCAATACCCGCTGCTGCAACACCTGCTATCGATCTGTCATCCGAAGAGAGCAAAGACAACGCCAGTAATCTTTTGATGGGGGGTTCCCATATTACAGCAGCAGTCCTCATCTCCGGTTCGACAACGACACACACGAAGGTGAACGTAGCTGCAACTTTCGGCCACAAGATGTCTCCTGTCTGGGCCTACTTCACGGAGCTTTCACCGCCGGTTTCGTCCGGGGCAAAACAGGGCAAGAACGCCAAATGCTGCCTGGGTTGCGGAGATGGCAAGGAGCGTCCTCTGTACACCCACAACGGCACCAAGTCTTTGATCAGACATTTGCACAAGCCACACGAAGCAGAGTGGAAGTTGGTTCTCGCCGCGAGCAGCAGATCAGCACAGGCGAAGAGTCAGCGCGCAGGGGCGCTCGTCGGGGCCGTTGTTCCTACGTATGCACTATTAATAATTCAGGGCGGACGTCGTCGTCGTTGTCGTAGTAGTAGTAGTAGGAGGAGGAGGAGGAGGAGTAGGAGGAGTAGTAGTAGTAGTAGAAGTAGTAGTACACCACATCTCATGGGCCGCGGCCCGGGCCGGCCCGCGAAAACACGTGGGCCGCCTCATGGGCGGGGTGGACGTCGTAGTAGTAGTAGTAGCAGCAGTACACCACATATCATGGGCCGCAGCCCGGCCCAGCCCGTGAAAACACGTGGGTAGCCTCATGGGCTGGGCGGAGCGACCCATATAGACCTCACATCTCATGGGTCGCGGCCCGGCCCGGCCCATCACATTTTCGAAATTCTCGGCTCGGCCCGGCCCGGCTCGGCCCATCACACTTTCAAAATTCTCGGCCCGGCCCGGCCCGGCTCGGCCCATCACAATATCAAAATACTCGGCCCGGCCCGGCCCATGACAATGGTCAGGTCGGTCCGGCCCGGCCCAGACCACCGGCCCGTGACAACCCCTGAAAAAATCTAGATCGACCCTGTAACATGGGTGAAACGTGTGCTTTCGACTGTTCACGGCGTCACGCTGTCAGCACGAGCCCTCGAGTAGGCCGTTCGGCAAGGGTGCGGTCGAGGCACACGGATACTCTCGTGGCAAAAGCGAGCGAAATCGTTCACCTCATATCGAGGAAATAGTCTCAAAGCGCGGACAGGCCTTCGATGTTCAGTCGAACCATTCCCGAGGTCGATGGGTATCCTATTAATACATACCAGGTATGGTACAAGAGGTATGCTTACATTATTTCGAAATTCGAGATATCGAAACTTGCGTTCAGTATAATAACACCCATAAAAAAAAACAGAAATACGAAATACTGGGAAGCGAAGGGATACGGGATGGAGGGCAAAACGCGTTCGATATTAAACGATATATTGAAAGTCCGATATTTCGATATCGATTATACACGATAACTGGTAGATCGAAAGTTCGATATTTTGATATTTCGATATATCGAAGATCGATATTACACGATATACAGAAAGTACGATATTTCGATATATCGAAAGTTCGATATATCGAAGATCGATATCACACGATATATCGAAAGTTCGATATTTGATATTTCAATAAATCGACGACGGACAACATACCTGGTAACGAATAACGAGGGACGAGCGAGTCGCGGTGCAACACAACAGCAACGCAACAGCAACACAACCATTGCGTTGCAGTAAGATAAGTGGAGATGGCGGCATGGTAAGGAACTGCAGAACAAATAATGTCTAAGTCTTAAGGCCGCGGGGGATCTTAATCCACCCCCCATCCCCGGGTTTCCGGTTCACTCTATCTCTAGATATTGTTTTGGTGCAGCCAATTACGCCGCGTTTTTAACACGCTGCATCTCGACCTTCAATTAGTGCTT
>JAYJMJ010000433.1:772966-786174 GCA_036873875.1 Laminaria ephemera | reverse complement strand
AGGGAAGGCGCTCAAGCGCTGGCTGCGGAGGTCGCTCGCCGTTGCCGCAACGTCTTGCGCGAATTCGCTTTGTTTGTAGTTCCGACGCTTGAAAAAGAAATTTGTACCACCCATTCGTATTTTTTTTCTTTTTGGGGCATTTCCATACTACCGACGGACATCCACTTCGCAAATTTTGCCTGGCGAAAACTCAACAAGAGAGAAAATACTGTAGCAAAGAGAATAGAGGAAACAAAGAACCTTGGGATACCTAGGAAACAAAGAACCTTGGGATACCCGGAAAGGTTCTGCAGAGAACTCGAAGAAAAGAAAGAAAGCAAATAATATTTCTTTCGGCAATTAGGGGCTGAGGATGGCTTGATGAGCGTTGAGAGTATATGCCGAGGGAAGCGACGGCATGGGGAGGACAAAAAGAGATACCAGTATGTTTTTATTTATTTTTATTTATGGGTACGGGGGCGATGATGGCGTTATGGGCACCATCCCTGTCGTCAGAAACAGTTAGTGAGCAGGTGATAGACCATGCGGTAATGCTCCTACTCCCACGGTTAGTGCATTCGGAACCTGTGCTGCTGTGTTTTTGCTTGCTTTGCTTTAGGTTCGTTTATTTTGTATTAATTATTGATGGGTACGGGGGCGATGATGGCGGTATGGGCACCACCACTGTCGTCAGAAACAGTTATTAATAGTGAGCAGGTGATAGACCATGCGGTAATGCTCCTACTCCCACAGTTAGTGTATTCGGAACCCAGTAAGGTTGCTGCCTCCAACGTTGGTTGGGTGGTGTCATCTTCTTGTTGCTACCTTGCTGGGGGGGGTTGCACAATATTGTGTTTTTTGGCGTAGCCATGGTTGACCCACCCTATTAACCCTAACCCTAACCCTAACCCAAACCCATACGAAAAAAAAAAAAACGTGCCGCCGAAACGTGCCACGACGTGCCACGGGGCAAAATGGTTGGAAATGTCTAATAATCTGTATCACTGCAATATGGCTCCACGCCTATAGATAAGAGGAACATCTTGTACAAATAACAAATACTTCGAGAACGAAAGCGCGAAGATCCCCGTTAAAATATCTTCGTGGTCGTCTGTTAGGCTGCCGCCGCCATCGGGGTTGGTTGTGACTGCCATCGTCGTGGTAGTACACACAGCCGTCGTGGCCTTCGCCTTTGTCGCGCGATCTACTGTAGAAATATTCTAGATCTCACGACATCACCGTGACACGCGATCGAGAAACATTCTAGATCTCACGACAACACCGTGACACCCTGGCTTTCGTCACCTCGTGGCCAGATGATAACCACATATCATACCAACCAGCTTTAATACAGCTACTTGCTGCTACATACTGGTACCCACTATTAATAGTCAGTACGAGTATGAAAGTATGCGGGAAGGATGAACATGCACGCAACACGTACCTCTGGTATATAGGTCGCGCAGTAAGATTCTTGGAGACTCAGTGTGGTACGCAGATTTGCTGTTCCCTCACGGCGTGCTCCGAGAAGAACACTATATTTTGCCGCAGTTGCCACTGCCAATGCTGCTGTGCTAGTAGTGACGCTGCTTATCGCTGTTGCTACTACTACTACTACTACTACTACTACTTTATTGGTCGTATCTTCTGCGGCTGCGGGTTTGTGTTTTTGCTTGCTACCTGGTACCTGATACCTGTACGTACGTGTACGAGTGAGTGTGGCTTGCCTGCTGTATGTTATACCATGATGGGTTCATCCACGCTTGCTTGTCGGCTTCGCGTGCCTATCGCGCTCGGTACGGCAATGCGTGTGCTTGCTCTTCGGTACTGTGGTCTATTGCGTGCGAGTTCGGTGCAGGCGTGGACGCTGGCGCGGCCTGCACGGCATCCACTCTCTTTTGCCAGCGACTGCGACACAAGGTCTTTGTTGGTCCCTACAGGTCCAGCGGGATGACTTTTTCGCGTTGGCCAATCACACAAACTTGTAATATATCAAATACCATGGTAGGTACACAACGTAGCTATTAATAAGTTTTCATTGGTGTTTGTACTCCGGATATTTGCCGACATACGGTCTGTGATTCGTGAAATTCACGTATTATGCACTATTATCAATTTTTCCCTCTGTTGTTCGTGGCAGTGCCTCGAAAACAGGTGTAGGCCATGGCGATGATAATCAGGTTATACTCGGGTTATACGTTCCATTTTTTGTCGAGGTCAATACGTACCAGGTACCAAACTGTACGTCCATATTTTCCATTTAAGATTTTGTGCAAGTTAAAGATAGAACTCCTCAAGTGAAGATGTCTAGTAGTTTCTAGGGCAACCCTCCATCGTTATGTAAAAGTCTCGAATAGACCGGACGAAATAAAAACGCCTTTCGACTAGAGAACTGGGATGGATATTCCTGATGGTTCCCCCGTGCCCTTAAAAGAAACTCCACAACAACCCAAAGGTTTCCGAAAGGCGCAGGGCGCCGCGCGAAGAGCGTGGGTGGGTATGATATATAGGGATTGGACACAGCAAGGCAACCCTTCCTTTGCTTTACTGCAGACAGCGATTGTTAGCGTGTACGAAGTGTCCATGCATGCACAAGTGTTGGCGCAAGAGAACAGGAAGCAACCATCGTGTCGTCTTCCTGCCAGAAACAAACACATATATACATGTAATACCAACCAGGTGCCTGGTTTACACAAATAGAATATTCTCGATTCACGAGGAATCCTTCCGGTTTTCTGTTTTTTTGTTCATACTGGTAGTTTCTATTTTTCTCCTTTTTTTGCTTGTATACGAAGTATATCGTGTTATTCGTACCCGTTACGCTGACAATTCAATTGCGTTCCAAGGTAAATTTGCCATTATTTTCGATGTTCTGTTCTCACAATATGTGACCATAAATGTTGTATCTCTGTATGAGGAAGAAGCAGGACCGACAGGGGGTGAGCCGATGACGTCGTTGGTTGGGTAGAAAGAACGTTAAAATGGGGAGGTAAGACGCAACATAAACAATAGGTCATGTAACACTCAGAGCCTTCCGCGCATCAAATCTCAGATGGGCGGTAAGGAAAGAATCACGACATACGGTTTATGATAACGACAAAAATGTCCGAGAGGTCGAACCAACACTGGAGGTTACGGCGTCGGCCACACAAAGCACAATCAAAACAGCCCGAGCTGCACGGGGGAAGAGCATATGTACTGCCAGCAAAGCGAGAAGACGCGCGACACGCGTGTAGCATGGTGTTACCCGTACTGCCAGACGCTCTTCCTAGACGTTTGAAAAATACGCGCTAAACGTTTTTGAGGTCGATATACATGGGTCTCAAAAGGGTTCATAACCAGCTGCATCATTACACCTGATACAAGGTATAGAACCATCTGAATATCGTGAGACGACAATGCAGTGCAATGCGCGTTAGGCTATAACATATTATACAGCATGCATACAAATGCGCACCCACTAATATTCATGCAGCATGCTCGTCATTGTTGTTGCAACAATTATTTCCTGATGATGCGATTGTTGCTAGTTCAGGGTGCATACTACACAACAAACATCAAGATGTATTGGGAGTTTTCGTTTTATTGTCTGCCAGGTGTTCAGTAATCCAGCCTTAATATTCATACCAGTACTCTATACTGCTGTGCCACAACCACGTAGTCTGAGGTATATTTTATCATTCGTTGGAGAAAACGGTACGGTGGTGAGTGTTCTACGTTCACCTGTGCATTTACAAGCAGTCATTTTGAGAGATCGAGGAGTTCATGCATCCATCCGCAGCAGAGCCAGTATCCCTCTTCGCAGGGGCCGTCAAGCGCAACCCTACTCTACCACTCCCTACAACCTTGTACTGATAACCGGTTGGGGATATTGATGCTGCGTGCAGTGGCCGCGACACTCGGCGCTCTGAGCCGAAAAGCCTTCATGGAAGTTGAAGAGTATAGGATGCAACGCACAATTGAACACGACATAAAAGCCATCAACGAAACCAACAAACTAGTCTGCAAAAAACACGAACAAAACATACCATGTGCAATGACACGTCACACACATGCATACCTTATTGTGGAGTACGTATGTATATACGTGATGATGAGCAAGTTGACTTGTCTTTGAACAATGAAAAAATGCTTCGAAGTGAAAGGTGATGATGTTCTCTTGAGCGACGATAAGCTGCTTGGGGGAGAGATGAAGAGTGTTGCCGGTGGGTGAGGGGGGGCATGCTGACACATGATGTCCCTTCAGCTCGCCGATCCCCTAACCCCGACACGGAATAATTTGCCATCTTATAAGAATATACCGTGCCGAATCTGTGCTTCACCACTCAGACCTAAGAGCCACGTGTGAGTGAATATATTTTCCACTTTGGATCTATTTACGGATCGCACTGTGTTGTGTGCTATTATTAATAATAACTTGTACATCTCCTGAGACTGTGATCGTTACCGTACGAACTCGAAGATGGCACGGTTAGGCGATACTGGTACTACTGGTGGTGAGTGAGTGGTAAATATCGCATCTCACACGACCTGGACGAGAACGCCATGCCGTTTCCGGTAATAATACCAGAGGAGAGTACTTGGTAGAAAGGTAATGACGAGGTTATCGTTTATGTGAATGGACCTGAAAATTTGGGCCGAAAGTCTACATTCTAATATTATTTGTAAGATAATATATTATTATTCTTTCATTTGACATTTGAAAATGTGTAGCGCTTGTTCCAGCCATAGTCAATGCACGTATGGAACACAATACGCATATTTTCCGATTTCATACTTTTTACGGTCCAAACATCGACCAAACCAATCTTCTTGCATTCACGCTGTTCGTAGCCGGCGTTCACGGTGACCTTAGGTACGTGTGTGTCAAGTGCATGTAAATTTCGGATTCGCGGATGGTCTAGTGGGTTAATCTCGTAAACACTCGTAAGGTCGATTTCGCAAGGTTCGAGCCCCCCCGAGTGCATACTCGTACTCGTAGGGACTTTTTCTTGTACTAAAAATTGACTTGCGGAAGGCGCGAAAGCGTGAGTTAGCGAAATTCGATAAAATCGACGAGCGTTGGGAATGCTGAATCCTCGATGCGACAAAATTGAAGGCACGTACCGGGGGGGGGGAGGGACGACACCTGTGACCGTCCAGAAGCTGAAAAGTAAAAGTGAGATAAAAAACAAAGCATTACTTCGGAGGTTTTACGTATCGCACTAACTGCTGTGAGCGTTTGAGACCGTGCCTGTACCCGGAGGATGTAGTAACTGTAAGCAAAGCACTCGTAGATTACACGGTTAGGCGGTACTGATACGCCAGTGGTTCACAACGCAGATCACACGATCTGGATGTGAACGCCATACCAGTACAATTTACGGGCTACACATACGAGATGCGTACTGGTAGACATTAGATTATCGGTCATCTGAAGAGTCCTGGGAAGTTGGGCCGAAACTCAATACGAAATATTCAAATACTTTATGTCACAATCTAAACCGCTAAACCGCGAATCCCGTATTTACTATGTCGTTACGGTCCAGACAGCAAAATCAACGTTGCATGCACGCTGTTTACGACGGGCGTTCACGGTGAGCCGAGATACGTATTAACTAGGGCCCCGGCGTCTGTTGGTCGAAGCGCAATAGGAGTTGGAAGGCGTGTTGCGCTGCGCGCAACACGGCAAGCCAGCATGTTGCGAGTGACCCGCTGAGGGTCGCCGGAGTCCGCCCCCCTGCGTAGAGGCCGCGCGAGGCGACATTGTGCGATATGTGCGTGAATATACGCCCGAAATCCGCTTGACCAAGTGCGTTTAGACGCGTAAAAACATTGTTGTTTTCGAAATAATACACGCATGAATATACACCCGGAAATCACGGCCCGCCCTATGTGCAGGAGCAGCCTGCATACAAGCTGCGCAGGTCGCGACAGGATATTTTCAACACTTGCACGTTGGCCCAGACCAACCCGATCTCTGCTGTAACCCTATCCCTAGACCCAACCCTAACCCCAACCCTTTGGGGGGCTCGGGGTCGACAGCGGCAGTCGCGCGGCTCCGCCACGTGTCTTGGTGGCGTTTTGTATAAACCACCCGGGCGGCCGAAAGGCCAGCCTCGACCGATAAGGCCAACAAACTGCGGCGATCTGCACAGCTTGTGTGCAGGCCGCTCCTGCACATAGAGCGCGTTGGAAACCATTGGACCAATCGTGATTAGACGTTTTAAACTTTTGTTTTCACTGTGCGGCGAACACAAAAAATATGGTGCCCCACTTTCTGTTTTTGACCTTCAGCGAGGAAGACCCGGGCAACATATTTTTCGCCAGTTGCGAAAAACATTGTGAAAAACATTGTGCGGCGCGAAACGCGTGTTGCGCTGCGCGCACCATGTCTTCCGGCGCCTGTTCCGCAAAACGGCAATGTATTCCGACCAAAACGTTGCGCCCGTGCAACAGCGCAGATGCTAATTAGTGCCCTGACCTGTACCCGGAGGCTATACTCGTAGCCGTAATCACTCGAAGATGGCACGGTAAGGCGATACGTCCATGGGTGATATTGCAGATCACACTACCTGGATGTGAACGCTATACAATTTACGGGTAATACACACCACATGCCCATCTATCATTATCTTCGCACTTTTTTTTTCTCTTTCTCCCTCCCTAGTCGTAACTCAGATCCGGGGCCACTTAGCTCGCTCTTCTCCCCACACTCCACTACAGTACGCACCTTCATTTTTATCGCGAGAAGAATTCAGCACTTTCTTCCCTCGTCGACTCACGTCGAATTGTGTTTACGCACGCTATATAGCGCTCTCGGCAGTTGGTGTCTTTGAAAATATAAATCTCCCTACCGAGATTAGAACCCCTGACTCCAACCTTGGTAGTATTCGAGATTAACCACTAGACCACCGGGAAGACCGGCTCACCTTGTTGGGTAAAAATATAATTATCGTTTACCTAAATAGTCCTGAAAACTTGGGCCGAAAATCTGCACTTTAATAAACATACGATTCGTAACAATATAATCTAGCACCTGATTTCCCGTATTCTGCATTTACGGTCCAGGCAGCGATCGCATTAAGATTGCATGCACGCTGTTCGCGACCGGCGTTCACGAAGGTAATTTAGAATTAACAAAACCTTGTGGGAATTCAGAGGGACAAGATGACGAATGCAAATGATGGTTTCGGCATCGGATACACGAAGCAGCCCGACCGAGCTGTTGGGGCATGATATGTGTCCGAACTGCAATGTAAGGAGCAGCAGGACACGAGCACAACATGGTGGTGCTCGTGATGCTGCCGGCTCGTCCGACACGGACGATAAGACGACCCGTCTCATTTCACTGGTGTATGTTTGCATGTGCACCAAAAGGGTTTCACCAATAGTTGTATCCCCGTACCGATACGCATTCACGACGAAATACGGTTCGTGTATATTTCGGGAGGTTCAGGGGTGCACGAGGATCCGACTGCCTGACACCCCACCCCCCCTTATTCTGGAAGGGCCAAAAATAAAACAAAAACCTTTTTGTAGTGTACTGCAGTTTTTGTTTTGTTTTTTAAGTCATGTAGTCTCACACGGAATCGCGCGTTTCTGGCGTCTATTGCAGTATGCTGGGAGTACAATCAGGTCACCCCAGTACAACCCACGAAATAATTCAGGTGTATCTAGCATATATATTCACACCGTGAAGGTTGGGAAAACCCGCGCAACTTGTGACCAGTACTATTCTTCTGCTTTAACACAACTCTTGTTGTTTTGATATGTCCGGCTCGTATTTGGCTATTCAACATCGACGGTTACATGTCGATTTGGGCTATTGGCATATTCTTGGGTATTTGATTATTTGACTTATGGGTCTCTACGCGGTGATGTTGACGCATCACGTGGTCACTTCCTCTGTCCCTTCCCTGTGGGAGACTAATAAATACATGGCTTAAGACATCTATGCATGGACTACCCAGCAGTCTTGATTACTTTGCCCGGGGCTAAAGAACACTCTAAGAGTGCGTTGGTACCAACGTAGCCTCATGGGTGATGGAGTGGATGCTCTACGGTCCTACGGTTTGGAGCAGGGCCTCGTTCTCAAAGGGATACAACGGGCAGCCGCAGTCGTTGAGGAGCGTCAAAAGTCATTTCATGCTAAGCTGCTTGGGATGATGGCTGCGCTACTGACCAGTCGAAAAAGCCGAGGCATAGTTGAAGTCCGGTGGGGCAGTTGCTACCTACCGCAGTTACAACAGGGAGTGATGCTACGTCGCTATCGTAGGAACTCTCCCACAGGGGCGGCGGGAGCCAGGAGGGCAACGTGTTCCCGCAAAAGCTGACCCCAGAGGGGGACAACTTGAAAGGAGAAGGCAAGACCAGGGTGTTAGTCTCTTACGTGAGCATTCGATTGCTCCGGATGGTCTGCGTGATCGGCATTTTGTGGGAGAATCTAAAATGGCGATCATGACGTTGAGATGACGACGTTCGAAGGGAGCCGATAAAGTCCCAGGGCGGAAGCATAACCGTGGGCACCCCATCGTGCGTATCGGCTTAGGGGGGAGTGGTCTGACGGCGGAAGTATAACCATGGACACCCCCGCCGTACGTCTCTGCAGGGGGGACCTTGTCGCGCAGCACTTATGTGTCGTGCGCACTCCACAACGGGAGTATAATGGTGGAGGCAAATAGCTGATGAAGTCTCAAGGTGGAAGTACAATCATGGGCACCCCTGTCGTTCGTCGTGAGCGGTGGGACATTAAGTCGTGCGGCATTTATTTGCCGTGCGTACTTTTCAGGGAGTTAGTTGTGGAGAAGGAAATAGGGGACTATTCGCGAAGCGAGGGGAAACCACAGCAGTAGACTAGCCTCAAATGTAGGCCCATCAATCGGCAGGAGAGGTGTCATTCCGCTCGTGTGCTCCGATGTACTCGCACTGGCTATGCGCGTGAGACGCTTGCAGCGTTGAGAATAATCGTCACTGGTTCCCCTTGCATCCGATCCTAAACGTCCATCCGTCGATAGGACCCACCAGTCTCGCACAAGTATCAACTTCGGCGGTTTTTATACAAAATTAAAAATGCACTACAGCTGCGAGATCGAGGGTTTCGTCGAAACTCATCTCTGCAAGCTGTGTGTGATACACCCATCGCGCGTGTTACGGGATGCGTATGGCCTCATGAAGGATTGTAGGTCGGCGACTACCGTGCTTACCGGTGTTTGAACAAACCTGACATTTCGAAGAAATATACTGCATTTCGTGTGGTTGGGTACCCCCCTACCCACCAAAGGAACCCCAAAGGAAAACGTTGACTCCCCCCTCCTCCGACTTTTTATTGGCCAAAAATGTTGTGTCAGAAAGTTGTTTTCTTTGTGAAGGCCTGGCAATTTCGGTCGAAACTCTACATCCTGCTATTAATGCGTGAATTCTCGTTTTTTTGGGCGTTGACCCGGAACGCGATCGAATCATGCTTGCATGCTCATTTTTCATAACCATCGTTCACGGTGGTGGTCTTATCATATATATATATTTGTTGTAGGCCCTGCCGTTAATATATTTATGTTAAGACCAATACTAAGAACGTCGATTTCGCGAGGTGGAGCCCCCCCGAAGGCCTTTTTCTTGTGCAGAGCTGAGGCAGAAATCGCCGATGGTGGTATGTATACGAAATTCGACTGTGGTCGACGAGGGAGGCAACTGTGAAACCCTTCTCGCGAAAAGAATATTGGCATGCATGGAACTCGTAGTGGAGGGGGGCGAGAAGTGCATGCCATGTGACCCCGGCTCTGAGGAACGAGAGTAAGTAAGGGAGCTGGACGAATTTCGCGTGAAAATATAGTACGATGTACGTAGATGGGATGGAAAACGAAATATGTGGAGTAAGCGACGTCTGGCGAGGAAGACCCGCGCAACATATTTCTCGCCGCCAAAACGTTGCGCGGCGCGAAACGCATGTTGCACCACGCTTTCTGGCACCTTCTACGCAAAATAGCAATTAATTCCTGCCAAAAAGGTGTGGCCGCGCAACAGCGCAACAGCTAATTAATGCCCTGGCACACGACACGTATTATTGCATACTACAGTACCTGCTACCAGGCATATCATACTATAGTGTATTTTTAATTTTTTTATATAAACAATAAGAAACAGAAAGTCGGGCCATGGCTGGATTTCCTGCTTTGTATATCTGGCTGAGCCTCTTGCATATCGATACATTTCTTACTTTCGCTCTACAGAAATGAAATCGTCTCCCAAAATAAATGGTGCCACAGTGGAGTACCCGATTTATGACGTTCCATCTTAACAGGAAACGGACTTAAGAGCGATCATATCGGCTTGGCACGCCTTGTGATGCGTATGTCAAAACCTATATGATTGTAACGCATATACTACATATGATCTATTTGATACCCGATGTGAGATCAGAGCGGTAAAACTGGCCTGCTCGGAGGGGCTCATAAACCAGGAACCCTACTGTACTCTCAATCTATTATCCTACAATATTAGAAAAAAAAAAAAAAAACTCACTCGCACCGTGTTTAAACGTACGCCGGCTACTGGTCGGGTATGCTCATGGTCACGCATCGGTTGGTTGCTCGTATACGTTTGGTTTTGGACACAACGAGTAACATCGTCAACGAACCGTGGTCGGTAATGGAGATAGATTTTTGTGCTTCCAGTGTTGAAGTAGTAGTTCCATATTCCTCAATTTGGTGCATGTGCGCCTTCTCTTTCCGTGAGCCGTGACATGCGGCATTGCCCTCGAAAATAACCCCTCCCCCCACCGCCATTCGCCTCACCTCCTCGTGTACAATCTCGTTTCCGCATCGCCCCCCCCCCGTTCCCTGCTGGTCCACTTCTCTACCCTCTGCCTTGTCACGATCATTGTTATCTATGGTGTCTTTCTCCAGGCCGATTTGTTTTTGCTGTCATCATCTCGCCGCCCCCCGCCCTCCCCACGTCGTTGGTCCCCTGTTCGTTGTCGCTTTTCCCCTCTAGGTCGTCCCCCTTGCCGCCAGCATTGCTAAAGTCGGCCTCGATGTCGCTGCTGCCCCCTGTTGGGCACCGCCGATAGCTCGCATCGCAGCATCCTCGAAAGAGTACATACCTTTTCCTACCAAAGTGTCCCAAGAGAAGTCTGCCGAGGCTTACCAACATTAATGTCTTTCTAGAGTGAAAGCCTCATACATGCAGAGCATAGAGACAATCCTATAGGTTTTGTAAAGTAGTCCATGTGCGTTAGTTCTTGTGCCCGTTTCATGATGCATCCCTTGAGCAATATCTAAAATACATCTTCGCTGCGTTTATGTTTTTGGGGTTCTTCATCGGCGAAATAACGCCCCTTGACAAATCGGCCCACACACGGCGATGCGGTTTACCGAGCACCTATAGGATGTATCACGTGCCATCCCAACAAGTACCGACAAGGTGTTGGATTGCCGTTGTGCCGTGCAAAAGGATGCCATCCCAACAGCTGCTAGTAGTAGTTATTCATACCTACCGTGCAAACGTATGAAGTGAAGCAGCGTGGTCGCGCGACAATGCATATATATAACCAGACGAATGCCCACCGCAATATGTCGCCTCATTGTTTACAAATAGTACATACCATACATAAAACTTTCTGCAGGAATGTGGGGTTTGTGGGGATATTTTGGAATTCGAACAGCTGTCAGAACAGTACGAGGCTATTCGTGAGAGATATTCTAGATTGTCTGAGCGTCGAGCCACTAGAGCTGTTGCGTTTTTCAGGCATGGCCGTCTGTATAGCCTGTGGCGGAATCGCGGTATCGAAAGGGGGCCACAGTGTGTCCATTAGTGTTCGGCTATCACATTGTGCACGTCAATCCAGACGAGGGAGATGGTGAGGGCGATGAGTGGGGGGGACGACGGCAGGTCTGCCGTAGCTAACGGCAAACGCCAAGCAGGCGTCCTACCTCTTGCTTGAGAAGGAGGGAGTTAATAAGGGTTTTATTGCGCGCGGGGGCTATAGTATGCCGGAGTAAATATCGAATAGCCTCCTGCTTCTCGTGCTCGGGTGTCTGTGAAGCTCTGCAACCTTCTCAACTTTATTCTAGAAACATATGACATGATGTATACAAAACGGGTCTATTTTGTTTGGTCATTGTTGGAGCGATCCAGCATTTAAATTTGGTGAAAAAAATAAAGTTGTTTGATTTAGATCAGACAAAAGCCAATCGCATAGGGCAGGGACAGGGGACGGGGGTCACGGAGGTTTCAAGTCATCATGCGGCGGCCATGGGGTCGAATTAGGGCATACATACGTCAGTGGTTAACAGTGCAGACTACACAACATGTATGTATACACCATTCAATAGAGTGTTTGCGCAGAAGTAATTTCGGGAAATTCATTCATTCGGCCCAAAATATATTAACTCTCTTCCCGTACATCGTTCTCTTTTTGTTCGCGTGAAAGACACCCAAATAATGACGGGGCGAACCCTTCATGCCATATCAAACAGGGGAACAAGGGGCGCGGCGAAACAAACAAATGATACGTAACTCTGTGACGCGATGGTACAATAGTCATCAGCGACCGGCTGCTACATGGTAGGACATGACTGCACGAGCAACACTAACACGGGTATCCGGCCGGAACGCGATAACTACAGGAGGCCCACAACGTCTTCGACTTCAAGGAACATACAGAGAGTATAATGTATTGAAAGTCAAAATAATTGAAAGCACAGATCGGATATAGTAATTTGAGTGTATAGACTATACATACGTAGGGTAGGGTGCAAGTACTAGGCTTGAGTAAGTACGGTAGTTGCAGATGAAGACAATAAAGACGCGTTACATGAAACAAAAATACCGTCTTCCGTTAAACAGTTGGTTGCATGCCTCCTGTCTACTGTGAATACCCTCCAACCAAACCTCTAACATCCACATAAAACACCAGCTTGTCCCCGTCAAGCACATTTTGTATATTTACATACAATCATCCTGGTATAAACCCTGGTATTCCGGTCAGAAAAAAAGCAGTCAGAAATGAGAACACCATTGATTGACAAATACCTGGTATTCATAACAAAAGATATTTTTATAAAAAATACAAAATACACTACGTACAGCTGTGAAGTCTACTGTAGGATTTCGTCGAAACTCATCTTTGCAAGCTGTGTGTGATGCTCCGATCGCGCGTGTTACGGGTTGTGCATGTCCTCATGAAGGATATAGGTCGGCGACTCCCCTTAGTACCAGTTAGCACCAGGGTCAACAGCAGTGTGATACGA
>JAYJMJ010000433.1:703639-720579 GCA_036873875.1 Laminaria ephemera | reverse complement strand
CTGCACCCACGTTTTTGGAGACAAATTACTTGTAATTAGTGTGGGAAAGCCCCTTTAGAACTGCACCCACGTTTTTGGAGACAAATTACTTGGAATTAGTGTGGGATAACCCCTTTAGAACTAAAACGTGGGTGCAGTTCTAAATTTATATATAACCCCTTTATAATCTTTATATATAACCCCTTTAGAACTGCACCCACGTTTTTGGAGACAAATTACTTGGAATCAGTGTGGGAAAACCCCTTTAGAACTGCACCCACGTTTTTGGAGACAAATTACTTGGAACTAGTGTGGGAAATTGTTTGCAGTCGTAAAAAAGGGTTGAAGCGGGTACACCACTTACTGCTGCTGCCGAATTTCGAGCGAAGACAAGTTTCACGTTTACACCGTTCCAAAAAGGAGAAGATCAGATCACTAGAGCTCGGGAACCGAACCAAGAATAATGTGTATTTTTGTTGTCCGAAAAAGAATGACTACGTAAGTAAGCGTTTTGGTTCACATTCTGTGGTTGAAGAATTGACATCGATTGCTGCAGCAGCATGGCAGTGATTGATTGATCGCGTGGTGAGTGGCAATATCAAGTGGATACAGCACGGGACGGTGCTGGCAGACTGAAAATTGGGTTGGAAAATTAAAAAATGGTAGGCAAAACGTATTTCTAACCTACTTTTTCGTTGACTTTTCGTGGGGTTGGTGTAGAGGAGTGTCCCGTGGGGACGCAGGAGTAGACGACGCTGGGTACCTGTATCCTCATGGGTTTCATGGTTTCTTTATTCATCTCTCCGTTAGCTTGCTAATTAGACGCAATAAGGCAAGAAAAATCACTCTATGGAACAGTATAGAACACAGCAGAGGACAGTGAGAGGAGGGCGACGTTGCTGCCCTGAGGAGCATCACTGTTGCCTATATTCTCGCCCTCCTTTGATAGCCCGTGACGTGACATGCTCTATAACCCATCAGACAACTACCTGTGACATCTACTGTGACCTGGTTTCACTCCAACCATGACATGGTGTCACACCAAAATCTATAGCCTATACATTTACGTAGAGAACTCTATAACATTAGCCCACCCTGAATAGTCGTAGATAGATGCAGATCACACGACGATATTAAAGGATGTCAACAAAACATCCATAAATTGGGAAGGGGATCGAAGGTAGATGCGGCTATTCGAAATCAATGAAAATGAAGCTATAGATTCCCCCACACCTCATAATGAGGCTAAGGCGCCCCTTGCAAGAGTTACAACTTTGTGACGGAGCTCACAAACGTGGGGGCTCGAGGTCGGGTGTGTACGTACGATGTACTAACAGGAATCGAGCTACGAAAAAACGCCATGATTGGCCTTGGATGATTGTGACGTTCGACGGTTTCACCACTGTTATTGTATGTTTTCTTACCCAACTCCTACCCAACCAAAGTTCGTACAACGCAAACACCCTATTGTAAGATTCTGCGAAGTTTCAACCGACACACGCAAGTTGATGGCAGTTACAAGCAGCTTAAACCTTTTAGGGTCATTCCAAACGACCAAAACAAAATGTCTAGAATCGCGACAAAAAAACGTGACATTTTCACGAATCCTGACATTTATTTGTAGGGAATCCTGATTTTGAATGGTTTTGAAAATTTCCAAAAAAAATTATATCAAGATTCTTGACAAAAAAACGAGATTTTTTTTTGAAAACGTGACATTTCAGAATTTCAAGATGTCAGGAATCGTGATTTTTCGTCTAGAATCGTGATTTTTTGCGTTCGTTAGGAACGGCCCTTAAAACCATTTTTTTGGTCGTCACTTTTACTTTCCAGCTCATCTCGTAGGAGTTTTGCCCGCAGCGGCCTTTTGAACAAGCCGTAGCCACAAGAGATGTCTTCTCTTCTCGACCCCTCGGTACAGCGCTTGCCTATATTTTTATCGCGAGTAGGGTTTGGCATTCCCACTGCTCGTTGATTGTCATTGAGCTTTCTTTGCCATTTTTGTGGAAGTACTACTGTACCAGTCCTCGGGACCCAGTCAATGACTCTCTGCTCCAGAACCAGTTATTTTGGAGGACCCAGTCCCAAGGATACGATGAGTTGAAATGGTGTGTCCCTTTTTCCCTCTTTGTTTCCATTTTTTTTCCTTTTTCTTCTCATTCTTCTTTTCTTTCTTCCGTTTGCAAGTAGCCTGGTGTGCTGGCTTGCATATGTCCCGCCCTTATATTCATTGCGTTTGGCATTTTTTTTTTTACCTTGCTGTATTCACAATGTGTATCTCGGTCTTGTAGTTCGTGACCACAGAAGAGAAGAGCTCGTCTCTCTAGGCGGAGGCATCGGCACGGGCACTGACACTGACTGGTTGTGCTGGATGTGGATGAGTGGATCGGTCAGTTTAATGTGAAGAACACACACCACACACACTTGAGATTTGAGTCCTTGCCAATCCCAAGGGCGCCAGGAGCTGAAACGACTGAGTCCCCGCCAGTCCCAATGGTACCAGGCGCTGACATGACTTGAGTGGAATCCCCGTCAGTACCATGGTGCCAGGTGCTGAAATAAGTCCTCACGAGTCCCAACTGGTCCCAAGGGTGACTAGAGTTGAAACGATTGAGTCCTCGCCAGTCGCAAGGGTTACAAGAAGAGCTGAAATGACTGAGAGTCCTCGCCAATCCCGCGGGTATCAGGAGCTGGAAACGATAAAGTCCTCGCCAATCCCAAGGAAGGGCACCAAGAGCTGAAATATCTCAATTCTCGCCCGTCCCAAGGGCACCAAGAGCTAGAATGATTGATTATTTGTCAGTGCCAAGGGTGGCAAGAGCTGAAAAGACCGAGTCCTCGCCAGTCCCAAGGGTGCCAGGAGCAGAAATGACTGGTACCCGGAGGGCTGGTACTCTGACGAGACCTTTGGACTTCTCTGCTAACTCGCGCTCTCGCGCTTTCAGCCGTACTGCGGATGGGCGGGGCACGTTCGATCATACGACGTAATAATGGCGGCAACTACGAAGCGAGGATGCACGCACACACACATCGTGTGCAGATCGGTCTATGCTTTCGGTCAGAAGAAAAGGTCAAACCCTAGCCCGCCGACTCTGCGGCCCCTATACGGTATACTCTGTAGACAGAAATACTGCTGCTGCTGTGTACTCGTACACAGAACAGAGAGTTGTTATACACACTCTCGTACTACCAAATTCGATGAAAATCGGCGAGCGTTGGGAATGCTGAACCCTCTGCGCGATAAAAACGAAGGCATGTACCGGGGGGGAGAAGGGACGACACCTACCTGTGACCCACGGCTTGTCCAGAACTGGAAAGTGAAAGTGAGATTAAAAAAAAAAAGCACCGGTAAATTTTCACAAAGATCACACGCAGCTTGCAAAGATGGATTTTGGTTTAATTTACGATCTCACAGCTGAAGACATTAAATTTAAGTGTATTTTTCATTTTTCTAATTAGGCCCGAGTACGTAGACTACGATAAGCGCTCGTACTCCTCCTCCTGTTGTGTGTATTATAAGAGCTGCGACTGCTTCTCTTCTGTACAGTATACCAGCACGAGAAGATCATGATAACTTGTATCATACGAGGCACAGCAGCAGTAGTACTCGTCGTGTATTGAAAATACCAGGCCTTCTGTCGTACTGCTGCTGTTGTACGCGTGCCATTCATTGCAGCAGCAGTGCACCAGCAGTAGTAGCGGTGCACTTCGTCCATTTCCTCCTGTCGTGCTTCGACGGTGGTACGAGTACGTAACGGAAACATGAACTCACCACAGCAGCAAGTAGTAGAGGAGTGGAAGTGTTACGCTTTGCGAGCGTTACACACATGACGGACCCCCCCAAGAAATTGGCATCGCCATTATTAGGAGTACTGCTGTGCTATGAACCACGACTACCACGACACCCTAGACCTTGCGATGGCCTTGCAGAGCGCGAGCCCCCTCTTTAGCGGCATAGCAGCACCAGCACCGACACCAGCACCAACACCAGCACCAGCAGCACCAGCAGCACCAGCAGCACCAGCAGCAATGCCGTTTGTGTTTGTGTTTCAGTTTGTGCCACCTCGAAACGAAAAGGGCCTGACAAAAATATGCTATATCGGAGAGTGAGATATGACCTCCTTGACTGACCGTCAACCAATACTAAACATAGTATACTAAGGCCAATCTAGATTTTGACGCGTCAAAATCGCTGGTGTCTTACCCTCCGATGTACCATTACGTGCTTAAGTATAAGAATCACTTGTATATTAATACTAATATCAAATGATTCTTATATTTAATTACAAACTGGTGGCAAAATTGGTTGTGAAAGTCACGCAGGCGAGACTGTCAACGGGAACCAATGAAAACGCTTCCTTTTCAACCCTCGAACATTTTCCCTCCAGCCATGGAAGGCCATGCCGCCGAGTTCCTGGTATAGGGCCACCGGAAACACATCGCCTGCCGCGGAAAACCATGAAGCCCATAGCCGCCCCGGTCGGCACTTGGACGGGTGAGCGCGCACGAGAGTTTCAGTGACGATTTCTCTGTATATTTCTGTACAGGAGCTTTCTGGGTCTTCAATTCAAGTTGGGTGCCATTTTCAGGTGAGAGCTAACGCTAACATACGAGTAGGTCCTGCTGCTGCGGCTTCTGCGGCTGTTGCGGCTGCGGCTGCTGGTGCTGCTGCTGGTGGTGGTGGTGGTAGTGCTGCTGGTGGTGGTGCTGCTTCTACTTCTGCATAGAAGCGTTGCTCAGGTCAGCAGAGAGAGGGTGCGTCTCTACGCCCGGCATGCCAGAGCATATGCTCGCTGGAGATAATGTAGAGGACAGGAGGTCTTGATTGGATGGAGGTACGAGTAGGTCCTGCTGCTGCTGCTGCTGCTGCTGTTGGTTTTGCTGGCGCTGGCGCTATGATAATGGTGCTGAGGGTGCTGAGATGGTGCTGTTGCTAGTGCTGCTGGTGCTGGTGCTGGTGCTCGTGCTGCTGCTTCTGCATAGAAGTGTTCAGATCAGTAGAGAGAGAGAAGGCCATCTACGCCCGATACGCTTCGTACAGCAGTATTATGCTCCCTCTGCTGTGCATGGTGGAGTGGTACGACGAGTAGGTCCATGGTCTATTGCTGCTGCATACCAGAGTAGAAGAGTTGTTTAGATCATCGGAGACGTCCCATCTACGCCCGCCACGCTATAGAACACAGCCCCCGAAATGCTCAACGGCAGGTATGATATACCAGGTATATATTCAGCAGTATGCGCCACGTATCGATGCAAAACCCGCACGACCTCACTCCATGTAAGCCCGCCCCCGCTTGCGAGTAAGACTACGGCAGTACCAGGTTGCACGGTTCGCTGTTTGCTTCCCTCTTCTTGATGAGTGGCCGTTAGGCTGCCTGTTGTTCTGCGCAGGGCTTTCCAAACGAGATTCTGCTGTAACACTACCCGGTATAATATAATACCCGGTACGACTACAGAATAGTTTTAAAGATACAAGAGTAAACGTGTTCCTATAATTTTGCGTCCCTCTGCAAAAATTAGTTAATTATCAACACTCAACACCCCCCCCTCAAAAAATAAAAAGTACCAGGTACTTAATAAACTAATTACATTCCCCCCCTTACATTTTGTCTGTGATACGAGACTATGACGGAGGACCATAGTAATCAGGACCCACAATATACACTAAAAACTATATATTCCACTGTTTTTACTAACCATATTTGGTCCTGATTACTATGTTCCCCCCCTAATAGCCATCCACCAGGTATGTACTCTGCTGCTGTAGTACCGGTAGTCGTAGTCGTGGCACCACTGTATTCAGAATAGCATACCAGGTACTATGCATATCATATATGGTGCGTAGATAGCAGCCGCCAAGGCAACTACCGGAGCACACCTATTGGTTGACTTCACGAAAATAAACTAGCAGGTGCGCTCTATAAATGTAAACGTACTGCTTTGACTGCGATCTGTCTCGTTTCCTATATATAGGTAGTTTTTGGTCGACACTACGAAGTACGCACCAATAATTATATCAGCAGAAAGTTACACCCTGGTATCCTGGTACCCTGGTATTTTGGTACCCTCTGGTACTCTGGTACTCTGGTACCGTGGTAATCGGGTACCCCGGTACCCCGGTACCCGGGCACATGGGTGCGAAATACTACACTTGAATACTTATCCGATCTGTATATACCTCGTACGGTACGATAGTTAAAAACGAGCTTTACGAGTAGTCCTGGCAGCTATTTAGGCTGTAGGTTTTTAGATGCAAGAGCTTGCTCTGTTATTTAGTGGAGGTGGCATCCGTCCGTGCACCTATTTGTAGAACCGATCGAAACCGCGCTGACTACTATAAATACTACCGCTGGTATATGCGCTGCACATGGCCGACCTCACCCCGCGATTTGCTGTGCTCACAGCTTCCCCCGGGAAACTTTGAGGAGTCTTGGGGGGGTTACTTTTTTGTAATCAATGTCGGCTACATGGTATGCTGATAAAGTCATAAAAACCAGGGTTAGTGCAGTCGTCTAATACCATACCTTCGTCTGGTATTGAAACCTGTTCGAGATACACCATCACACCACAACCACTGAGCCAGCAGTTAGCGCACTTTTGTTTTTGTTTTTTTAATCCTCCGGCGGATAGGGAAAAATAAAGCTTAAGCTCACCACACTTCAACGTATTTCCATACGTGTCGCGTGTCAATTTAACTCAAAACGCATTCGCAATCCAGCGTTAGCTGGCGTATCCTTCAGTTCCCGTGGCAACGGCAGCGCGAACTGCCCCTACCGACGGTCACCGTTATTACTGCCGCAGCGCAAGCTGCCGTGGTGTACGGATGCGTGGGTATGTCGACCCGACTTGATCCCTGGGGATCAGGTAGGTGCGGTGGAGATAGCCACCCGGACGGTCATCCATCCGGATAGTGTGGGACTTGCGTAAGCTCACCCACCAACGAAACCCCCGGCCATGAGAAAACAGCCTCCCCGGACTTGGTCCAGTTACGGTCCACCCTACCCATGCGGGCGTTGGTCCTCGGGGAACGTTTTCGAACTATAGGCGAAGAGGGCGACGGTGTGGTTGAGGGTATCAGAGGAGGGGGTGCAGGGTAGAAATAGTTTTATGGCACGTGTTGCTAGCCTACTAAATGGCATTACTTACCGCTGTTGTTATTACTCTACTGCTGTTCTGTTGTGTACCAGGTGTATAGCGTTCAAATGTTCTACATACACTCGTCGGTGCTGGGGACTGGTGGTATGTACATCAGAGATAAGAATACACCACGCACAAGCCATCGACTTACTGTGCAACAGGAAGCAGCACACCACCAGCATCATCAGCAGCAAGCAGGAAGGAACAACAGCGACGACAACATCATCAACAACAACGGCAGCAGCGAAATAAGCGTGGTGCACAAGGAAGTGTTTTCATTAGAATCAAATCTGAGAGTCGCCGACCACAGCGAGAGAGGAGGGGAGGGTGGGAAAACCCGCCAAGCATTTATTGCACCTAACCCTTTATCCCTTACACAAGGTACATCGGGTACATTCACTTTTGCTTTCACACACACAGCCGCAGCAGTTTGCCACGAGGATCATCATGCGCATATAATATCATGGTACAAAATAGCATCAACCAACCCGAAACAACAAAGCACCATACATAACAGCAGCGGAGCAACATGATAATAATGCTCGCTGCCGCGCTGCCGTGAATGATGCCCCGACCACGACGCTGCCAGAGTAGTACTAGTACTCGTATAGTACATACTATTCCCTCAACGCTACGCATGCAGACTCACAATGGGGGGGAGTCCACACGCACGCGTGCATGCATGCGCGGGCAGGGCTGGCTGTGTTCGAGATTGATTGGTTGCTGCAGCCGCGCCCGAGGCGCGCAGCAAGCAAGCGCAAAGAACTCGCGCACATTCGTCCAAGACAGGTAGGTGTCCTTCGACAAGCTGATCATCTTGCTTCCTATATGTACGGGGCATCAGGTATAAAAGCCGAGACAATGATAATATTAATAGATGCAAGAGGCGAGCGCGATCACAAAAAAAGTAAAGCCAAGTGGCAACGACCATTTTTTCAAGTTTTAATTTATACGTGCGAAGCACAGGAGCAGTCAGTGTGACAGATAGACGCGCGAGCTGCACATACATACATCAAACACCGGTGAAAGGCGCGCTCCGTGTATCCCCCTCTGTATGGTGTGTACATACCAGGTATACAACAACAACAGCTGGCACAGCAGCAGCAATGAGTTTACAGTATACAACAAGTAGTAAGTGCACTAACCACTACCACAACAAACAGCACTGCATTCTCGTACCTCCTACGAGTACCAGGTATCATATACCAGGTACCACTATAGACATAAATATAAGAATCGTTTGGATATACATATGAAATCCAAAAGGTCCTTAAATTTCGGTCAACATCATGTACAACTAGGACTTAAATGTAAGGACCGTTGGGATACACATATTAATGGAGAAACAGTTCTTATATTTAAGACGATATTGGTCCGAGTTCATCATGCTGGGGGAGAGCTAAGTCAGTCTCGCTGATCAAAGATGTTGTTTGACGGCACTCTTGCCTCTTGCCCCTTGACGGACAACCTTACCTAATTATCGTCAGGTTACCGTACGAACACTAAAACTAGTAACTAGCATATCAAGAGACCTGCACTGACCAAAGCTAGACCGTCAATTGCCTCACCATTTTTTTCTGCTGATTGTGCAGCTGTGTAGACATCCCCGCTTCCCGGATATCAAAAACGCCATTTTTTATTCTCGCTCGTCTCTCGAGGGAGAGGGCGATGGCACCCCCTAACCTGCCACCCCCACACCACTCCATCTTCACCTCTACACCGCTCCTGCCCTGCACCGACACCAGCCAACCAAGAACAACACGGAGACCTGCCCCGCGCGTGCCGCCAATCCTCTCGAGATAGCCGTCGCGCCGTCCATTTCTGCGCGTGTTGACATATCATCTCATCTGCCTGCAGGAGAAAATAAGGCAAACAACAAATCCTCCACCCTGCAACGAGGAATCCAACTTTCTCCCTCCCTGGAGAAAGCTGAGAAGAACAGGGCTTGGCGGCGAAGATGGTGAGACTTAGCGGCTCAGCGCCGACCCTTGATCGTCGTCGGTAGGAAGCGTGGATGCAATCGGTGTGGTGGTACACGCTGCGGCGGCGCAAGCAGGCGCGAGATGTGCAGGCGTTTGTCATTTTCTGTGTGGGTGTTTTGGAGGGCAAGCAGATGTCGTTTTGTTTTTGCAAGGCTCGTAGCGAGCAGCAACGAGCCATTTTTGTCGCCCAACTCGAGCCGACGTGCCGTGGCAAGGCGAAGATGCCTTCGGCATGGCACGCAGTACGACTTGTCTAGATGTAGCCCTGCCGGTTGCGCAGCCGGCATCGCCGCTCTTGGTGGCGATCGCCGCGCGTACACCGGCAGTGCTACTCGTGGGGATGACCTCAATGAAGAACACACGAGATTCGCGGAGTTTTGTTTTTGGCGCGAGCATTTTTTTGACGGGCTTGCATAATGGGGATCGATCCTGCAGTGACTGCTGTGATGATGCAGCTCGAGCGTTCCCATGGACCTCCCCTGCAAGCGCTGGCCGTGCATAGAGGAGATTCCTCCTGGGAAAGATGGACATAGTGCTATGGTCGAAGCGTGCGGTCGTTGGTGAAGGTTTGCGCCTGTGTTCGTGCAGCTGAGGTAGCAAAGCAACACAACCCGAAATGTTGGTGCTTGTTTTGTGGATGGGTGTAAAAAATCATATCCCCGTTATTTTGATATTTTTTTGCATGTACAAAGTTATGAAGAAATAGTATGGGCAGGGAGAGGGCCAGCAAGCAAGCACCGCTCCCCTCCCCTTTCTCTGTCTCCCACACAAACGAACCAACACAAAATTGAAATTGAAAGCTGATCCAAAGATGATTCTTGGCTGGTGTTCTTTGGCACCAAGCAGTGACCCCAGGTGCTTATGCAAACACGTCCGGCCAATGCACTAACTATTAATGCATACCTGGTAGCTTCTGCCTCGTGTTTCGACGCGCATACTGCTTCTGTCGCTTTTCTGCACATTGCACCGAGGGCAGCTTTATTTTTTTGTCGTCTTCACGGATGGAATGGGGCCTTTCTACTGTTTTTGGTTGGCTGTTGGTTGATATTTTTTTGCACACGTTCATGCTATTATTAATAATACGTACTCGTACCAGGTACCAGCGTACCAGTCTATCCCAGCATGCCAGTACCAGTATACCAGGTACGCTGTACGTACCTGGTGTTTGGGTGTACCAGTACAAAACAGCAAAGCTGGGTTGTCGCGTTTAGGGATCCAGCGATCGAGCCAAACGAATACGAGTATACACCTGTGCTGTGCCAGTATACAGCAGGTACGCAGGGAGGGCTGGCTACTGGCTGACGCAGCCGGTACAATAGCAGCCGGTATCCTACTGATATCCAGTCTTCCCCCAGTTACTGCTGTTGTGGTGCTGTATCATACCTGGTACTGCTGTTGCGGCGCTGTACTGCTGTTGCTGCGGCGCTCCGACGGATCGTCTTCTCCGGCTGTGAGAATGCCTCGCTGGAGTCTCTAAACACGTCTCATTTCCTCTGCACTCTAAACTCTAAAACGAAGTTTATTTTCAGGTTTTGTCTTGTATGGATGGCGTTGTGTGGGACGTGATTACCGAGTGATTTCAATGTACCGATGTACTAGCTGAACGTTCTGCGTTCTACTGGTTCCTCAACCAGTTCAAACATACAGAACTGCAATATTTGTACTGGCAGTGCTACTGGTCGTAGTATTTCACGTGTAGTATTTCCAAATTTCAACCTCAACAAAGCAGTACGATTAACAACTACCGGTATACAGTAGACTACTAATAGACCTACTGTAAATGCAAGACACGCGCGTCAAAAAACTTCCTGCCGGTCGTTGGTGTGATTGGTCGAGGCTTTGGCCTTGCGGCCGTCCTTTTTGTTGATGAAAAAACGCCACCAAAACACGCTGCGGAGCCGCGCGACTGCCCCTGCCGACCTCGAGCCCCCCGAAAGTTGGGGTTAGGGTTAGATGTGGGGTCGGGTTAGTCTGTGGGCGGATGTGCAAGATCGAAATTGACCACCAAGGACGGGCAGGAAGTTTTTTGCAGGCGCGTCCTGCATTTAGGGCAAGCCTAGCCGCGTGACTGCCCCTGCCGACCTCGAGCCCCCCAAAGGGTTGGGGTTAGGGTTAGGGTTAGATCTGGCGTCGGGTTAGTCTGCGGCGACTTGCAAGACTGAAATTGACCACGAACGACCGGCAGAAAGTTCTTTGTCTGCGCGTCCTGCATTTTGAGCAAGCCTTCCAATTTCGGCCTAAATGCAGGACAGCCCGGCAAAAAATCTTCTGCAGGTCGTTTGTCTGGTTGGTCGAGGCTTGGCCTTTTGACCTCCCGTTTTTTTAGAGAACGCCACCAAAACACGCTGCGGAGCCGCGCAAGTACCTCTACCGACCTCGAGCCCCCCCAATCTGGGGTCGGATTTGTCTGGGCCGACTTGCAAGATTGAAATTGACCATCAATGACCTGCAGGTTTTGGCCGTCGCGTCCTGCATGTAGGGCGAGCCAAGGCGCGTGACTGCCCCTGCTGACCTCGAGCCCCCAAAAGGGTCGGAGTTAGGGTTAGATCTTGGGTCGGGTTAGTCTGGGCCGATGTGCAAGATTGAAATTGGTTGGTCGAGGTAAGCCTACCGGTCGCCCGTCTTTTTTTAAACACACCACCAAAACACGCCGCGCAACTCCCCCTGCAGACCTCACCCCCCCCCCAAAGGGTTGGGGTTAGGGTTAGGTCTCGGGTCGGAGGTTAATCTGGGCCGACTTGCAAGATTGAAATTGACCACCATCGACCGGCAGAGAGTTTTCTGCCGGGCCGTCCTGCATTTAGGGCGATCCCACTGCCTCGACCTCGCTATTAATAGCAGCCAGTACTATTAATAGCAGTGCTGTACGACTCGGGCGCCGGCAGCACGATACTACTTGTGCTGCTGCGCGCTCGCGTAATCAATGGCCGGTTGATAAGACCAATTTTGTAATTTGTTTTGTAGCTATCTCTTTTTCCCGAAAGGGTTTTACGTCCTTTCGGGACTCGAGGTATAGCGATGAATCTAATGAGGTATGTTGTCTCATCGTCCGCCTTTTAAGTTACCGCGTGTGCAGCACACGATAGTCCGTTTATCCACGAGTATGCGCGTGTCGGACAACTTTTTGCGTTGTATGCCGTTACAAGCGTCGTCCCCTACCCTGGCGGCCCGGGTTCGGGTTGCTTTGTGTGGCCGATGCTGTGATAGTTGGAAGTCCCGACAGGGTTATTGGTCATCATGAGCTGTTGCGGTGACCCTTAACGGCGCGGCAAGGCGGCTTGGTTGTCGCGATCTCGCTCTAGCTGGTAACCAATACCTATAGACCGATTAGTTAAAGCTGGTGTACCTGGTAACTCTTAGGGGTGTGAGTTGGCTGGACTTGATGGCGGCCAGTTTGTTAGTTGGCCGGCGGGCGAGTAAGCCAACGAACAACAACCTCCCTTTAGGCTACGTTGATGAAAAGCAAGCGTCGAGCAACAAACACGCCAGCCAGGTACAATAACGCAGAACTCCCCAAATTAGACCAAGGAACTAACTGTGGCATCAAATCAGCTAAATAACTAGTCGGCGACTTATTGTCAGACACATCACAGCCCTATCATAACTATTGCGGTTACCGCCAAGGGCGCCGCGGCTTGGCGGCCTGGTTGCCGCGATCTCGCTCTTCACGTGGTAAACAACCGATCGACCTATTAGTTAGCTGATGCACGTGAAGCTGGTCACACAATCGATTGAAGACCCCCTTCCTCCGCTGCTGCTGCCGTACTTGACGCTCACCACTCGACTCGTGCTACGTACCATACCCGGTACGGTATTGGGTGCACGTAACTTTTCTGAAGCTCTTTCCTCACTTGAACTCAGTACAGCACCTACACCGAAAACTGACTTTGAGAAAGACGAAGATGCAACCCGATGAACACCGCCATGGCCTAGGTGTGTAACGGGTATATAGTACAACATGAAGGCTATTCCAACGATATTGGGAATTCTAATTCCTACCTGGTAGTAATTACTGGTAGTTGAGGAACCCCGTCAGTCAGGACCGTTTTGGCCAAAATGTGCTACCTCTATCGTAACACCGGTCACTCCGTCGGTACTCCGTCGGTAGAGAGCCATGACTACTTCTGTCGGTTACAACGAACACCAGATTTGCCCGCTCTTCGAATCTGTGGGCTTCGCCTGACAATCTTATGGAAACCCAAGGGCGCCTCTCGGCCGAGGGTTCCTTCTAAGACGACGCTTAGTGTAGGGGGCGGTCAGTGGAGGGGTCAGACCCACTGCAAAAGTTATCCTATACGAATTCCAAATAGTGTTTCCCCAAAACGTTTTCTATTACCTAGTTGTTGTGTAGTTGTTGTGTAGGGGGTGGCCAGTGAAAACTTTTTACCGTGTGCCGCCCATCGCCTTGTCATTATGTACGTGTATTATTACGGGGGTACATACCTGGTAGTAATTAGGACCAAATATGATAAGTAAAATTAGGGTAAGGTTTTTGAGTGTATCGTATGTCCTGATTACTACGGTCCCCCGTAAATAGGTGGAAATAGGTGTTCTTGTTCGGTTTTGCACGCCAGCCAAGACCTGAAATGTTCGATGTCGAAGCATGTATTATATGTATGCAACTGGCAACTGGTCTATTTTTAAACCCTTTTGACTTTATTATAGTTCGTATTCCAACCTAGTAAGTGAGAAGTGCAACCAACGGCTGTGAACAGTTTATTTTCAGTTTTTTCAGATTTTGTCGAAACGTTTACCAGAAAAAAACTAATATATATGTTCAATTGCTTGAATGTTTTCCGCAGGCGGACCTCGACAAAGACCCCCCAGTGCGAGTCGAAGAGGCGGTATATGAAGATGATGAGGAGGGGGAGGGGGACGGGGAGGAGGAAGTTGGGGAGGGGGGGGAGGAGGAGGAGGAGGAAGGGGAGGATGATTACCAGATAGAGGGGGAGGATGAGGAGGAGGGGGATGACGAAGGGAGGGAAGATGACGTGGGAGATCAGGATGATGACGACGAGGGAGGGGAGGGTGAGCTTGTTTTTATGAAAAAATTAAAAATACACAACAGCTGTGAGATCTAGGATTTCGTCGAAACTCATCTTTGCAAGCTGTGTGTGATGTATACTCCGATCGCGCATGTTACGGGTTGTGTATGTCCTCACGATGAAGGATATAGGTCGGCGACTCCCCTCAGTATTTGTTTTGCAACAAGTTTCGTTGTATGCATAGTAGGCCATGAGATTTTTCATCGGGAAGCACTATAAAAATTTTTAATCTCAAATCAGTTTTTGAGAGAGGAGTCTCAGAAACAATGGCGCACCTCTACCGTAGTGTGTGTCTGCAGTTTTTAAGGTTCGACGTGTGAAAGTTTAACGTTGAATCGCACAGCGCACCTTTTGTGTCCTTCTTTTTTCCCGTTTCTTTCTATTTTGCTTATTTTTTCTTTGTTCGTTTTCTTTCTTTTTCCCCCCCTGCAAGTCGTCTGGTGTGCTGGCTTGGCTTGTGTATGTTCCGCTTTCGTGCCCAGTACGTTTGGCATTGCATGGCCAAATTCCCTTACTGTAACTGCGATGCATATCTGCCTCGTATTTTGTGACCACAGAGCTTTGTCTCCCTCTAACATGAGGCATCTGCACGGACACTGGGTGTGCTGGATGTCGATGGGCGGAAAGGACAGTATACTGTAAAGAAAACACACACACACACACACACCTCGGCTCGTGCAGCAGCAATCGCGATGTCTCGCACCCCGAGCTCTCGTCCAAGCGATCGGTTGTTCTCCTCGAGAGCGTTAGCGCGCTCGGCTTGCTGCTCCGCCAGCCTATCAGCGGCGAGCACAGCTTCCTCCATGGCGGACAGTTGGTCCTCAAGGCGCGCCTGGATACAACGTTACAACGCCGGAGGGTGACCAAAACAAAACAAAATAAAAAAAAAGTTAAGTTTCAAAATACAAACTACAAACTACTATTCGCAACTACAAAAAACAAAAAAACGTGACAAACAAACAACACCAACTCGTATGATAAAGCTATAGGTAAAGCTGAGGCTGAAAGCTGAATCTGAATCTGGAGCTGAAGCTAAACTAAAACTAAACCAAAATCAGAATTAAAAAAAAATATCAAAAAGGCGTTACCTTGAATTCCAGACTGTCTCGACTCCGCAGTCTCCGCTCGCCGCCGCTTACACCGTCCGCTAGCTCCTGCAACAGAACCAACACAACAAGGGAGGAGAAAAAACGCACAGCACAACCACGCCATTGGTGATGGTTTCAGGCGAGAGGTATCAACCGCGGCCTTCGCTGGACCCGTCTGATTGATTATCAGATTTGATTGATCACTTGATTGATGGTTTGAACTATCATTTTATGGATTACTTCATCGATGATTTGATTGTTGATTAGACCGACAATGCTGGCGCACTGGTAGAACACGCGAACCGCCAATGCTGCCGCTAGTGTAATAGCTGGCCAGCAGTCATTGGCTTACTTGTGCGCCCCCAAAAGGCTAACGAACAAATCTTAATCTTGTCTCCACCCCCTTCGCCTCCCTCACCATCCCCTTCCCTCCCCCCTCCCCCTCCGACCCTGAAAAAAAACGCCTTTTACGTTTGTACCTGTGCACGCTCAGCTTCGAGGGCGGCGATGGAAGCTTCGGCTTGCACCTTGGCCAGCCGCCTTGCAAGGCTCGCGACTTTCCTCTCCGAATCTTCTCGAAGCTGGTTGGCCCGGTCTAGCCGAGCCTTGAGCGCTCGTATCTCCTCCGCGGCTTCCTCGAGAATTTTCTCGTGGTGTCCTTGAGTTTCCTCCGTCTGGCGTCTGAGGGCAACCTGGGAAAAAAAGGGCAGCAATAAGAACACGATCATTAACAACGGCATTAAGAACAATATGATCAAAGAACAAGAACGAGGGAAAAAAAACAAGAACAAGAACAAGACAAAAAACAAGAACACGATTACGAAGAATGAGAACAAGAAAATACTAAGAAGAACAACAATAAGAACGAGAACAAGAACAAAGCAAAATTAAGAACAAGAGAAAGGACAATAACGAGAACAAGAACAAGAAAAACAAGAACAAGGTTACCAAGAATAACAATAACAATAATAAGAACACCCCCCCCTCCCCCCCTCCCACTCCCTACCTCCTCTCCCGCAGCGGCCAACCACTCTTCCGCACGCGGAAATCCTCCATCTCCCGCCTGCTGCGTCGTCCTCCCCGCTACCGCCACCGCCACCCCCCGTCCAGCTTCCTGGTCGCCCCCCACCCCCTTCGCGACCGGCCACAACAGCCCAGCAGCGCCAGCGGACGGTGCCCCCCTCCCCCCCGCCGCGTCAGAGCGAGCAGAGCGGGTGCCCCCCACCCCCGCCCCCACCCCCGCCTCCGCCAGCAAGGCGAGCTTCTCGCTAGTCTGCGCGTGCTCCCGTTCCGACTCCGCCAACTTCTCGAAAGCCGAGGATAGTTCTCGCTCCACCTGTCTGAGGCGTTCTTCTGCCGGAGTTGCCGCGGTTTCCGCTCCCCCCGCCAGCTCCATATTGCTGAGGCGTTTTCCTGCCGGGGTTGCAGTGGTTGCCGCCCTCTCCACCAGCTCCACCATCCTAAGACGTTCTTCTGCCGGGGTTGCCGCCCCTGTTAGCTCCATATTTCTGAGGCGTTGTTCTGCCGGGGTTGTCACGGTTTCCGCCCCCCTCGGTGAGACACGCCCGGCCGCCGCCACCTCCGCCACCGCGGCGGCCTGCTGCGCGACCGCCAGCTCCCTCGTCAACACCCCCAACCTCTCGTTAGCAACCTCGAGCTCTCGTTCCAGCGTCCCCACGGCTTTCGCCGACAGAGGAGACGCGACCATT
>JAYJMJ010000433.1:682626-693145 GCA_036873875.1 Laminaria ephemera | reverse complement strand
ATATCACCCGTGATGGAGTATATTAGCCGTGATATACTATATAGGGGGGCGGATATTTCAGGCAGGGGGGTGTGTGAATATTTCAGGGGGGGTATGAATATTTTAGGGGGGGTGTGAATTGTGAAGGGGGGTGTGAATACAAGAAGGCGCCCATAACTTAGGGGAGCCCATAAATCGCAACACCCCCTCCTCCGTCATCTTAATCGCGCAGTATCATCATACAAGGAGATTATATCGTCTCCCTCGGGAGTGGAAATTAATTTATGCCTTGAATTAGTAACGCGCTGTCTTAACCAATGCAACTTTTGGCGTTGTATGGTAGGTTTGACTGTGGATGTGTCACCCGGGGACTGGATGGTGTTGCGGTAGTTTGCGGAACGACAATTTGCATTTGCTGGCATCAGCATCGCAGAAAAAACCCGACGCTGCACATACATGCTGCAGTGACATAGCACATCCACCCAGCGCGAAGTAGCAGCGTCGGACGTGCGCAGTGAAGAAAAGTCTCAGACACTTACCATGGCCTACTGTAGGTATACGGCAAATATTGTTGTAAAGGACAAATGACATTCCAACAACATTGAGTTGAGGAACCGCGTTCAGCCGCACGCTACGAGAGAAGTACCTGGCATCACTTTTTGGCTTTTTTTTTTTGTTTCCGAACGACGGGGCTCCTTAATCCAAAATCGTCGGAATGTCTTTCTTGTTTTCCAATCTGAATACTTTTTTTTTATAAAAAATAAATAAAAATACACTACATACAGCTGTGAGATCTAGGATTTCGTCGAAGCTCATCTTTGCAAGCTGTGTGTGATACTCCGATCGCGCGTTGTTGCGGGTTCTCTATGTCCTCATGAAGAATATTGGTCGACGACTCCCCTTCGAGCTAGTTTTATACCTAGACCATGGGTTTGGTCATCGGGTTGCACTGTCATTCTTGTCAAGATCAGTTTTTGGGTGGCATAGAGCTCCTCAAGTGCGGAGCCTGACGCGTGCTACGATAGAGGTAGCACTTTTCGGCTTTTTTTGTTTCTGAAACGACGGGGCTCCTTAACCCAAAATCGTCATGTCATTATTGTTTTGCAAGTTGTGATTTTTTTGGTACACCTTGGCCATACTAGGTTTGTTCATCGGGTTTCACTTTGATTCTTCTCGAAAATCAGGTTTTGGGTGAGATTTCAGAGCTCCTTAAGTGAGGAGCCTCAGGAAAAAAAAACATCCACCTCTCTACCGTAGCATGTGTCTTCAGTCAAAACACGTTTTCGCCAAAACGTGCTACGACGAGTGCCACGATAGAGGTGCGAAGCACTTTTTGGCTTTTTTTGTTTCTGAATGACGAGGCTCCTTAACCCAAAATCGTCAGAATGTCATCATTATTGTTTTGCAATTGTGTTTTTTTTTGTACACCTTGGCCATACTAGGTTTGTATAATCGGGTTTCACTTTGATTCTTCTCGAAAATCAGGTTTTGGGTGAGATTTAGAAACTCCTTAAGTGAGGAGCCTCAGAAAAAAAAAACATCCACCTCTACCACCGTAGCATGTGTCTTCAGTCAAAAAACGTTTTCGCCAAAACGTGCTACGACGAGTGCCGCAATAGAGGTATCACTTTTGGTTTAGTAATGTTTCTGAATGACGGGGCTCCTTAACCCAAAATCGTCGGAATGTCGTTCTTGTTCTTCAAAGTGATTTTTTTCGTACCTAGGCCGTGGGTTTGTTCAATCGGGGAGCACTTTTATTTTCCCCCCAAAAAAATCGTTTTTTGGGAGCGGTATTAGAGCTCCTCATGTGAGGAGCCTCAGAAGAAAAAAAAACATCCACCTCGCTCTACCGTCGCATGTGTCAAATGAAAAAAACGTTTTCGCCAAAACGTGCTACCCCTATGGTAGCATTCGTCTGCACGAAAGAGGACTCGATTCGTATCGTGCTTGAGATGTGCGCTGTACATTGTCACATGGCAACACGAGACATAATCATACATCTGCAGAGGAGGAGGTAGGCACCGGTATGTTTGTTGTGTTTTAGGAGGCTCGCTACTGTAGTTATGCATAACACCAACTAGTTCTTGGTTACCGCCCATTTATGTTTTTTTTTTCAGAGTTACATCGCACAATGTGCACGGCACAATATACAACAGTGGTCTATGTAGACTGAACTGATAGTGTTCGGATTCTGTTTATCCGCCCATTAATGTGATTGGCACCGACTCTGCACGTTAGAGGATGGCAAGTAAAGTCTCAATACGAAACTCTGCCCAGAACTATTAGTGCCATACATAGCTCTAGGTTGTTGGATCAGTATAGAACGCCACCAAAGGGGTGGGTTATGCGTCGGTGCGAAATAACTGTGTGCAACATGCACAAGCCACTAACTAATAATCCAACATGCACGAAGACGCTATTCTTAGCGGCACATCGCTAAACATATGAGACCGTGCAACTGGTAGATTTTTCCTAACGTACCCTATATACAGCGGTATCAGGACCATTTTTCCAGCACGATATCAAATTAGCCCGTCTATATAGCCGCACCATTGTGGGGCTGGACTGGGCTGGATCATATCCTTGAAGATTTGAGGTTTCGGATCTCGACAAGCCACATGACACCCTTGAAGATTTGAGGTTTCCGGTTGTCGAGCCTCGAAGATATTGTTCTGGAAGCCCGGCACGTTCTTCACTCTTCCGACGTACAATGATACAATGGCTAAGTAATCAAATTTGGGGCGCTAAAGAAAATTGCTTACGGGTGGGTGTGTTCTAACAGTTACGTACTCTTGGCCAAACAAGCCTATCCGCACATACAATGCATACTTACGTAACGGGTCGATTTTGTGAATGACAGCATTTTTGTCGACTGGACCTAACCGACATGGCGTCTCCCGCCAGGAAGAGCTTACATGGAGAAGTGAGCCTACCCGCACATACATACGTAACGCGTCGATTTTCTGATTGACAATAGTTTCGTCGACTTGACCAAACCAATGTGACGTCCCCAAGTCAGGAAGAGCTTAAAGGGCCAACGAAGCCTACCCTTACATACATACGAAGCGCCTAGATATTGTTATTGGTAATATTTTCGTTAACTGGGACCAAACCTAACATGGAGTCCCCACGCCGGAAAGAGCCCTCGTAGTGCCCCGCTAGTGCTCGCGCCAGTCTTCTTCGAGCGTTCCCGCCCGGGGGTCGTAGACGCGTGTTTCTATAAGGGTAGTAGCCTGGGAGGGTAGCACGTTTTGGACAAACCATTTCTAACTGACGGGACTCCCCTACTACTGCAGTATAGTAGGAGCTATTTATGCCCAACACCATTAGAATACCATTCTGTTTTACAATATTATTCGTCATTAGTCATGCCTGGATCATGTGATTGTAACATCGGGCTGCGTTTTCCTTTGTTCTCGAGGTCAGTGCTTCGGTGAGGTAGAGAGCTCCTCACGCGAGGAACCTGTTTTGTTTTTTGCGTGCTCTCCCTATCATCGTAATGCGCCCGTACGTGAATGTACACTGCCTGGTATCTCGCGTAGCAAACTTTCAAATGCTGGCGATGACATTCACCGAGAAGGGGGTGGTATGCCGTTCCCCCCCCCTGTTTGGCATGCCCTCTTGGCCTGCTACGTAATATCTGATATCGCGTCGCGTCTGCGGAGCATTCAAGGCCAAGGTAGACGGGGGCGTTCGTCAATCATCTCGGCGAACCTTTACTTCTGTCGTCGTGCGTTTGAAAATCGACTGTGTAGTACTGGCGACTGCCGTGCTGTAGAAAAAAAACTACCCTCCCAACGGAGCTAATGTTGTACTTTTCATTGCGTTGTTGAACGATGACTGGCCGTCTGATCTCTAGGACGGCGACCATCCAAGCCTAATCCCAGCATTTGCATATTCTAATAACATTACGACAAGTTGGATAGCGTGGCTGTACGAATTACTCCAGAAGAAATGTGGATGAGACGGGCCTGATTATGGACACCTGGGTCGTCCACCATCTGCTATGTGGCATCGTGTGCAAGCAGGAGCTAGACCGGCTGTCACGGAGCCACAGACGAGGCACCTTCGACTGAATAAAACTCCAAATGCTCCAACCAAAGAAACTCGAATAACCACCACCACCACCACCACAGCGTTGGCATTAGTATTTCGTGCCGAAATTGCTGTCATACCCTAGCCCTAATAGCCACTACTTGTCACTTGTAGAGTAGATCGTTTCTGACCCATGCCGGTGAGAAGATCTGGCTTGACTTGCTGAGCTGCAACTCAATCTCGCCTAACATCGGATGTCCTTCATGTATGGAAGTAGTCGCTACTTGTTGCGTATAACGTGTCTAGTCTATGCCGGTGGGAAGATCTCGCTTGACTTGCTGAGCAGGAGCCCAATCTCGCTTAACATCGGATGTCCTTCAAGTATAGAAGTAGTCGCTACTTGTCTACTTGCAGTGTATATCGCCTTTGACCTATGCCGGTGGGAAGATCTGGCTGGAGTTGCTGAACAAGAACCATCTCGCCTAATATCGGATGTCATTCAGTTGTGGAAGTAGTCGCTACTTGTTGAGTAGATCGCACCTGACCTGCCAGGTATGCCGGTGGGAAGATTTGACTCGAACTGCTAAACAGGAACTTCTTCTCGCCTAACATCGGATGCAGTCGACTCTGCGTGCCATGGGCTCCCCGACCCTTTGTCCATCAGGGGGGGGGGGGTTCTACGGCAAGCGAAATAGCCATTTTTAGGTGAAGCAGCGATATTTAGACACGGCCCGTGTAGTTCACACAGCGAAACCAAGCCGGACGAAGAATGGCGCGGAAAAACGACTGTGGGACATAATAGGTGGATACGTTTTGTCCCTCTTCACAAGGGGGTGTTTCCATGCGCCTGCGCTGCCAGGTCATTGTGAGTGTTGCAGACATCATGTAATGGAGGAAGGCGAGTTGTCTGTGTCTGAAACGGTTTCTTCAGAGTAATTCTTCGTACTTTTCCTGAAACAAGACAGCACCGACAACAACAAATTTTCCCCCCACGTATCGAGTAGTACTACTCATAGACTATACGTCGATCCCCACCAAAGCGTGAAATCGGTGTGCAGCGATCGCAACATTTTCTTCGCAGTTGCTTTCTTGCGTTTGTGTTTTGTCTTTTCCAACCGCCAGAGCCCCCTACCTTTTACATGCATACGAATGACGCCCCGTTGCTGCCCTGCCGCCTAGCATGGCGAAAAGCGGGGTTGACCGTATGCTTTCGCACCTCTGAATCGCTCAACAAGTTTCGAGGTATGGTAGCACCAATGAATCGCTCAGCGATTTTCGAGGTAGGAAACTGACATTTTTGCCCTGCCTCATACTGCCCTCTGGTAATTTCAATTTTTGTGTATTACTACATCCCCAGCAAGGTAAAACTCCAGAAGAACTACATACGGTAGAAATTATTTGTGAACATCTGACTTCGAAATGGCAGCACCGCCGGTGCCTTCCGTTACCACCTGCATGTATGTGCTGCGACATGGTCAGCTGTCAGGTCTAGAGACCGTGCACCTACGTAGATGGCACATGCCGGTATTATACTTGTATACCGGTAGCACACACTGCAGTATATACCTGGCAGCGTATTAGTACAAGAACAAACACGAGATCACTACTACTACTGCAGCACACAGCACATACATACATACCCGATGTACGTATTCGTAGCGAATACCAGGTAGCTCGCAGTCACTCTGGAACAGCGCGAATTGTGGGTTCAACTTTCTTCATTAACGTTGCACTCTTCCGACTTGCATGTTTAGATATGTGTGTCCTACGGCACACCTACTGCGGGCATACCATCACCATATTGTAGGTAAGCTGATCAAATGTAAGAAAACAATAAACAGCTTATTATCCACACGACGAGCGGTACTGCCGCCATCACGATTACACTGCTTGTATGTACTCGTATGTATACGGGTAGTATAGGTAAGGTGTAGACCATCTAACAGCTTGTACATGCGAGCGAGGGGTGTTGCCGCCTGCTGGCGTTAGGTTATGCACCATCTATCGTCGTTGAGTTGATGGGTGGGCGCGCGCTGAACCCGGTTTTTTAGTGCCCGCAAACCGTTGCCGTCGCGCAGCTGACCTTATTTTGAAACGTCGTAGAGTGTCGAAGTACCTCTGTGATTATTGCCAGGTCCCCGCTACCAATTAATCCAACGCAAAACATTTTTTTTGGCAAGAAATTATGACCGATAGCACAAACGACCCCGTCGGCGATATACTCTCGGTATGCATACCTGGCGTGCCTGGGGCCCCGTGTTAAAGAGACCCGGCGGGGCGCGTGCTTGGAGCACAGGATAGTAGCATGCATCTATTCTGCGCGTCCTCTCTTCCTTCCTTTCGCGTTGAAAACTTATTTATCTCCAACTTCGTACAACAACACCAGAATTTGTCATATCTTATTCGTCAAATAAACGATGCACATCCGACTCTTTCCGAATAGTGTTCGGGTAACCGCCCCGGATCTACTCGTAGGACATACTATTCTGCGCAAATAATGAGGGCGGTATGTTTTTGGTTGATCTTGTGACTAATTGCTGTGACAGACCGTCATGGACGGCATGCAGTCCGTGACTCTTGACTGCTTCTTCTGGCCCTTCTAAGAAACCGAGA
The DNA here is from genome assembly GCA_036873875.1 of Laminaria ephemera. Classification (NCBI taxonomy): domain Eukaryota; class Phaeophyceae; order Laminariales; family Laminariaceae; genus Laminaria; species Laminaria ephemera. The sequence goes on along the minus strand of JAYJMJ010000433.1, from coordinate 686,518 downwards.
ACATACTACAACCCAGTGATAATTCGGGTGCAGATACACCCGTCGGTCGGCAACTATAAACCTCAGCATGCCCTCCCCCCCCCCGTAGAACATGCGTGGGGTGGAATTTCTTCTTCTTGTACGCTTGTACGTTAGTCTCTGGACGGTTTCCGGCGGTATATACAGCAGTAGAAAGCATGCGCATGCACATACGAATTATCGAAGAAAAATAAATGTAACGGCCTGCTGCACGCAGCGCGGTATAAAATATGCACCCATATAGCAAGGAGCAAAATCAACGGTTCATTCAATAATTCGTCCGCGCCAGCCGGGGCACACGCCAACGCCGATTGGCTAGGAGTTTTCATGCGATTTGGAGCTTCAATGAAAACTAAAAATCTTCCCGCGGCCATCACAGCCGTCCCTCACACCCACGAATAATTAGTCTGGTGGCCGCGCGCATCACAAACAAGACTTAATCTGGCAAGCCCGCGAGGAGGTACTTGATCCGGCCTGTAGCACTACTGCCAGGGCATCGAAAGAACTTCCACTCGCTTCGGCTGCCTACGATAGGTAAACCCTAAGACACTATTGTTCGTTCGTGGTCAACGAAATGAGTCCACGCTACTACTACTACTACTGCTGCTGTTGATGCAGATAGATGCGTCATCGGCACCCGAGAGTTTTCGAAATTACTTCCATTGAGTTTGTTGAGTGAGTCTGCCGAGGAAGGTGACCGCATTTCCAATTCGTTCGTTATTTCCAGCCGTGACTTTACGTTTTTTCCTGGTGCCCCCGGCGTATATGTGCGCGTTTCGCTGATTGTTTGTTGCTGTATTGAATCCATAAGGAGGAGGGGCATGTGTGATGAACCATACATAGGTGAAATGCTGCCACTCCGAAACCTCCGCGAAGCTCGTCTCTCTCCAAAGCAAGGCGAGGGGGGCGATTACCCGCGATACGGACACTTCCAATCACAGCATGGATAGAGTTGATGTGCTACAGCAGTACACATAATACGCAAATAGCAGAATTGCAGATGACACAAGTTTTGATCTGTAGCGGACCGAGATCTTAGTACGATATAGATAGATGTTTGTTTCATTCTCGACCGGTAAATCTTGCTTGACTCGGCGGAAACATACTACCATGATGCCCTTGCCCTGTCGTCGTGTTTGTGGCAATTTTTGCCATGCAGGTTTACACCCATTCTTACAGCAGCGGCGCGAGGCGGAGCATTTTCCGAGTGGACCGTGGACGCTGGTACAACATGGTAAGCACTGCAGGCAGTTGCGTACGGTATTGCTTTTTTGTTGTTGTGATCTATCGTACGTAGCACAGCATACACCAGAAGAACTTGGATTTCAAGAAATGTACATACTTCTCCAGTAGTAAGTTACTTGGTAAAACTCTCTTTGTTGTATAGTACGAATATATACATACGTACCCGGTAGAAAAAAATGTCAACCGGCCTTTTTCAGAGGATATGTTTTTTTCTATGCTGGTCTAAACCCCAGGACTTTATTACCTGGTACAGTCTATAGACACCAGATATTAAGTGGTAGCTCTGTCTGGTAGATGGTTCGGAGTCCCGAAGAATAAATCTCGGTTTCGAAGAGTACGAGTATAATAATAAAATTAGTTGGTGATGGCAGTACAACATCTCCACAATTTTTTTATGTCAGGTGAGGCAGGTCGGTGCTGATTGCTATGTCAGGCAGCAGAAAGGGCGATGATGGCGTTTGAGCGACCCCCTCCTCAAACCCCACAGCTGCTGTATGTACTACCTCTGTTTATGGTTCGCAGCTGATCTGATCAATGGCCTTGCCTGGCCCAAAGAACGATCCCAGGGTCCATTGTGCGCACGCATGCATGCCAGCTACCATGTGCATACATACCAGTATATATTTTCATACGTTATGCCAGATTATGCTGTAAATAAATGTCCGGGATGGTGCCAGTACATGACGCAACGCTGAGAACATCAACCTGTACACGTAGCAGCAAAGTACCTGGTAGTAGATATACTACTGCTTGGCCTGCTTACTGCATGTAAACCTTGACGAATATACACTGTTTAGCTCTCTCTTGCGACCTCTAAACATGTACCGGTACGGGTACTACTGTAGATAGATCGTAATACAGCATGCTGCAGTGTGTGAAAGCGAACCCTGCTAATAAAAAACTGGTGAACCATAATTTTATCACGCGGTACGAATTGACCGGTGACAAACGAACCAGTAGAACGCAGCAGCAGCACGCACGCAAGCACACCGTTCATTGCGTAGTTTGGCGCTAAATGTCGGAAGTACTCGTAGATACGATACAGACGGTCGCAGCCCTAGCCGCCACAAGAAGGAAAGGAAATGCGACGGAAGTTTCGTATGGAAAGTGCATCGTTTCGTGAGAGCAAAGTGTGACGACGGCGATAGATGGCAAGTAGTACCGGTACGCGGTAAACGAAGGCGGAGGGTTATTGTTGAAGGTACTCCAAACACGAAAGGCTCGGAGCTCGGAGTCAAGAAAAGCAACCCGACAGACCGTATTGATTGCTCTAATAGACTAGCCCGAGAGCTGCTATTTTTTCTATTAATAATACACTTCTACAACAGCAGTATAAATCTTCATATCTTTCGATACATAGTGCAAAAACAAATCTCACGCTAATACCAATAGTTTGCCAACAAAAAAATGCGGGCGCAGCAGCAGCAGCTCTAAACGCGGTGTGTGGCGTTATAGGGAGAAGAAAACAGCAAGGCGGCAGTGAGAGGTTTATTGCACCCCCTCGGGAAGAGAAGAAGTACTATTATAGACACTGATTGATGTACACGAGGTACGACCACATGATGACTAAGAAATCATTACCTTATTAGTTAGGATAATTTTTTTGAACTGGTCCTGGTCAGCGTCCAGCGCCCCATTAACTCCTATACAAAGTAGCAAATGCTCAGATGGTTCTCATCAGACTGGCCCATACAGCAAGTAACAAGACTAATTGTACATATATAAAAAGGCCAAAAACCCTACGCCGAATTGTGTGTTGGAAAGCACAAGGAGGTGACGACCAACAACAATCAGAATTGGGAGGTTCGCGGATTGGTCTGAAGGTCGTGTATACTACGACCATTTGAGCGTCGTCTGTAAAGTTGAGAGGTTCGCAGATTGGTCTAAAGATCGTACCACGTCGACCTTGGAGCGTTTGCTGTGCCTCGAGTCTATTGCCATTTTTCTAATCAACATCTGTTGTAGCAGCTTGCGTCAGGGACGCCCACTCCGAGCATTGCCAACTGCCCGTAAGCCCGAAGAACCCGGCCGGTTGCAAATAAATCCCATTTTGGTTGATGAATGGTTGTTCTAGACAACACGTATCCATATATACACGAACTCCTCGGTCATATCATATCATACCACCAGATGAAATGAAGCAGTAGTTTCGGTCAGCTTTCTTTCCAATAGATTATCAACTCAGCAGACGTGATCAACTCGTGGTTTCGCTCGGCTTCCCAATTTATTCGCGTTACGCACTACCCGGTGTATCGATGTACATCGAAGTAGACACCTATCACTGAATACGTTCTCCCCGAAAATGGATGCGGAGGCGAGTATTTCGATCGATGCTAGATTATGGCACGGCATATTGTCGAAGTGTTTTACCTGGCTTGGGCTAGACGAAACGGTTGATTGATGTGCTCCCAATATCTTCTCACTGCGCCTGGAATGCCGAGAACTTTCCTGTGCTGAGGGCTCCTCGGCGACGGAAATAAGAGGGTAGCTTACGACGTACCAGGTATTCGATGGAGTTAAAACTTTTATTTTTATTTTTATTTTTATTTTTTTTATCTCACTTTTTCACTTTCCAGCTTCTGGACAAGCCGTGGTCACAGGTGTCGTCCCTTCTCCCCCCCGGTACGTG
>JAYJMJ010000433.1:668959-679574 GCA_036873875.1 Laminaria ephemera | reverse complement strand
ATATCCTTCATGAGGACATACACAACCCGTAACACGCGCGATCGGAGCATCACACACAGCTTGCAAAGATGAGTTTCCACGAAATCATAGATCTCACAGCTGTATTACCGTCGTAGCGTATTTTTAATTTTTTATAAAAATATGTTTATGCTGGACGTTCATTGTCGGAAGTCAAACAAGCATGATGATCAAGCATCATTTTTCCCGGAAGTTCCTCAAACAATTTACCAACACTAATGGTAGTAGTGGTGGGGTGAGTGTGTCTTGCTTCCTCTTGTTTAGTTTCCTTTATTAGGTTTCTTCTTCGTCTGTCTGCGTTTTAACTGCTGCAGCTTGTGAGTAGTTTAGGGTGTTTGTTTAGTTGGTTTAGCTGCATGTTTTTAGAAGGCAGACATACTAGATACTGTAAACGGGACAGCGATTGATTAAAGGCTGAACGTCTTGGCATCACTCTGTTGACCGTGGTACTAGTTAGCACTAACTTACAAGGGTAGTCGCCGACCTATTATCCTTCATGAGGACATACATACACACCTCGTAACACGCGATCGGAATATCACACACAGCTTGCATGCATACTTAGTATATAATAAAAACGGGACAGCGTATCACGCAGCTTGCCCATAAACGCACCTGGTGATCTAAACTCGTCGAATTCACAGATGGTCGTATGCGCGACGGATACGGCCCTACAAAACTCGTACCGTGGAAATTTACCCAAACTCAGATGTATGATAGAGACAGAAGACCTCGTGCTACGACACGCACTTGTCCGGAACAAACCAACGGAGCTATTCAGCAGGCGCGGATAGCGTGTTCTAAGAGTATTCATTGGTTGGAACAGGCTGTTCGTACGCAGGATATATGATGACCCCGTTCCCACACCGAAATAGAGATATGTGGTGTTTAGAAACATAATATGGTATACTGCTGTCGTAATGAGTGCGAGCGAGGGGCACGAATAATAGGTGAAGTTCGCTCGTCCGTTCCATAGGCAACCCAAACGGTCGCTACTTTGGTTTTTTTATCCTCCGGCGGATGGGGAAAAATAAAGCTTAAGCTCACCACACTTCATTTGGCCTTGTTACAATATTTTGGGAGGGAAAAAACAAACCCTTTCACCCGAACAAGGAAGGGTAGGTCCGTACCTGGTACCTGGAATATAATACCGGTAAGTTGGCATTCCATTTTATTACCTCGATCAAGTTGCGTTGCGTTTTGTTTCGTCTTTCTCGTAGTCTGTTGAACTTGCATCTCTTCGGGAGGAAAAATCGGTACGAACACGGACACTGGGCGTACTGGCTGTCGTCGGGAAAATTTAACGGTTTAATGTGAAGACATGGCATACGCATGCATCCTAGGTGTTGAACACTGCAGGATGCACTGATATTAATGGTAAACGTTTAGGCTGCTGAACCTTTGGTTTCTTGCATTGTGCTTGGCGATCGTCGAAGCAGTTTCGCCCTTAAAATCTGAAATTGCTTGGTACAGACTAACGCAAGCACCCGACAATTCGTCGAATACTAATACCCACGGGTAGATTTCGACGCGGACCTAGCTAACCCACAACGTAGCCCGCAACTGTAGTACTAACCCGTTGCGATAAACTGCACTACGCTCGTTTGCCATGCCGCGTTAGGACGCCAAGTTGAATCGAGCTTCCTTCAAGCCCGTGACCTCCAACATCGACGTTGATCTCACCAGCTTCAAACAGCCCGTGCTGCGGCGTCAGGCACACTACTTCGTGCAGATCCCAATGTAGGTTGTATGCTGATTATTGTGCTTATACTGAATATTCCTTTGGCGAACAATTCGAGTGAACCGTTCTCAACCTCTTCGATTGTAAGAGCATCCGTTTAACGTGTGCTGGTTGCGACCTTCATTTTTGTTGTTGCACTCAAATGAATTATCTCGTAGGTTTGCGGCGAATAGGTTCCCTCTTGCGCGATCGTAGAACACTACAGGGTCCACTTTATCGTGTCACACGACTACACGAACGTGTACCATGAACATACCTTCTGAGGTCGATTGGCAGTTGCTTGGGTTGCGCGAAGATCCCTTCCTACAATAAGGTAATCGCGAAACTGCGTATTTCCTCGTGTATATATGAGGTTGCGAAGTCTAGCTGGAAGCTATATACCGCAGCTAAACACGTCAAGAGCGGCATCCAATGCACGAAACGAACACCAGATCATCTAATGGTTACTCTATTCCACGCTCGCATATTCTTTGATATTCAGGTACTTCATCAAGTTCCCCTTTGCCGTCTTGCTGGGGATTTGGAGCGCACTACTGTGGCGCACACCTACGACCGAAGACGTGGTGGCATTCGTCGAAGGCACGAGTCTCGTCACCGTCCTCCATCGAGACCGGGCAGCCGAGCGTTCTGCGATCTCTGCGGGCACCAACCGCGTGCGCATCTTTTCGTGGGAGGAGCGTCACTACTACGTGCGTGTCGATAAATGCATGCTGGAACACGTCTCTCGCGAACGCGGTAGCAAGTACGACGACGGGGTAGTCACCCCCATCAAATCGTGGAGCATGAAGTACACGAAATCTAGATGCGGCCACGAGGCAAAGTGGGCGGTCAATATAACTTCGTTCCTCGTCAACGGGCAGCCGGTGACCGACCCAGAAAGTCAGGTTTCGTTCCTTCACATGTACTGGACAACGGCCGCTCACACCAAATGCCACGCTCTCGGCAATTCGTTGGTCGAGCGCATCGTGTCGGATGATTTCTTGAAGACCAAGCTGATGGAGTCGACGTGGACGACAACATGGCTGCACCACGGGCTCCTCCACGGCACTCTCGGCCCCCTGACGTCTACTAGGTACGGAAAAAGAGCGCTTACGGTGTATATCGATTCCGTCGTTTCTCAGATATCTTCGGCAAAAACACCATAGACGTGTAACGCCCAAATTCTCCGTCGCCGGTTTCCGGGCGAACGCGGTTTGATAGACATTTTACCGGCCGTTCGTTGCTTTCAAATTTCGATCTCGTTCTATCGAGACGGCTATCGACATCGTGGTGTAGTCTCGTGATCGTTTCAGCGTGTTACATGTTGGCCCTTTAAGTATGTTACTTATCGCACGAAACGCTCTGATTGCTGCATGGTCAGTCAATTTATTATCGTATGTATTTGGTTTATAGCTCAACTTTAACCCCCAAAGGCGGTATACCTCAGAAGATGGGTGTCCATCTTCATTTAGGTTTCGTCGGTTACTGGATGAATACAAGCTCCTCAAGCGAGGAGCCTCAGGGAATAAGGTGACTGGGTGTCGTGAGTGTGTCAAAACGTACTTCTACCATAGCACCCGTCTGCAGTTGACTACGGTAGTAATAGTGTGGAATTCAAAGCTGCCAGGTTCGCTCGATTTCAATTTTAATATTTCAAATCCCCCCCATGCTTCTTGCATACAGGCGAATAACTTTGCGCTAAATATTTCGCACAAGGCACCTCGCGCTTTTACTCAAGGGACACATTGATACATAGTGATCAGACTAGTGGCTCGAATAATCGGCGAATAAAGACAAAACGATGTAAAAATTGTTCATTATATTTTCCGGTCACCTGCTTGATGCGGCAGTACGACTAACAGTTTTCTCTCCCTGTCGTTCGGCTCAGAAAGCTTACCACAAGGACAAAAAACAAATCTTTAAAAACAGTGCACCTTCTCTATCATTCCGCACACAGTCCTGTTATTGTGGCTCTGCCGCCGTGGGGGTGGGAGGGCCACCTATTCCCTAGTTTGGTTTATAGCTCAACTTTAACACCCAAAGGCGGTATACCTCAGAATACCCAACATAGTCTTGGTCAATTGGACTGCCCGTTGCCGCGTTCACACACATTCTCCAACAACACGGACCTATATTCTCCCTGCTTGGCACACTAGAACAGTACACGCAACCTGGACGCGTAGACGTGCTCGCTATCATCTGGCAAACATTGCACCCATAACCCACCATACATATGCAATCCACCCATTACTGTGTAACAGGACCGAGGGAAACAAGTGGATGGGGCTGGGCGCACCGACAAAGCGGGACTCTCTTGTGGCTGAATCACGCAACATGTCTCCCCTTGGCGGTGCTGACCACGCACGGACTGAACGCTGGAGTGAGCTGGAGCTGCCTCTGCCGGACTTCATGATGGGGGCACGGCACGTCCTCCGCAGGTCAGACGTTTTACCCACCATGACCTTTGATTCACGGCGGCATTGCTACAACCTTTTTCTGACCGATACATAGCACCCAAGCAAACGACCAATTCATGAATACATCAAGAGTCTAGTAGGAGTGCGCAGCAGTACAAGCATGATCATGTTGCACGCGTGTCGCACATCTCCGTACAGTGCAGTTCGGACACATGCCCTACTTCGGCGGCTCGGGCTACTTCGTGTGATCGGTGCGGCATTCGTCAGATTGTTTAGACTTTGGTTTCCCTTTGACGTCGCGAAATGGACAATAGGCGGACGTTTTTTGCCGGGGAGTATGCCGAGATTAGGCCTATTGGCGACAGAAGTTTGCAACAGTTCTTGATTTCTTTAGCCTGGTGATAATCATTGTACTCGCTTTGAAGAAGTCCGTGGGGGCTTGACGAGATACGACCGCCACGATACAAAGCTCACACCAAGAAAAAACGCGTGGATTCCTTTGTGGTGATTCCGTTTGTCGCCCCTGTCCGGACCAGTGGCTACTGCTTGATATGGACAATGACTGTAGTCATATTTCATGCACGAGAGCGATCGATACTGCTTTATGGATCTCATCCACGGTAGAAAATCATACTACTATTAATAATATGCGTGCAACGTGGTTCCTATGTCGGACTAAACCATGTCGTGTTTGGTGGCGCACGCGAATACCTGGCACCCGCAAAGCCTGCTCATCGACGAACACCTCCAAACCTCCCGCTGCTACAGGGCCATGCGGGACAACGCCATTCCACTGGATCTGCAAGAAGGGATCTTCCTGTCTTGCATCGTGCACGCGATCGATCACGTGCTCGGCACAAGGATGATGCGGGGAATCAAGTACAAGATCGACTTCAACAGGGAACGCACACAGTGGTGAGTGTCGACGGGTGCAGACAATATTCCGCTAGATACTGGAGGTTACTAGGAGGACCCTATACTCAGGGGCGCATCAAAAAGTGAGCATGGCGTCGCCTCTTCAGTGTATGGCGTTCGATGTTCCGTAGGGTCTTGATCAAGAATCTTTCAACTTTCCTCTTTACGCTTCATCGCTGTCGCCGCACCACGTTCCTGCTCAGATGGTGGGTGGGAGGACCCTGGACCCAGGGGCACAATGAAGAGTTAGCATGGTGTCATCCGAATTTGGCATGGTGTCGCTACTTCAGTAAACGGACTCCAACGTTTCCGTAGGAAATCGACCGAGAACATGCCGATTTTTCTCGTTGCTTTTTTTCGCTACCGCCGTACCACGGTCCTCCTAAGATGGTTGGTAAGGAAACCCTAGACCCAGGGGTCCACCGAAAAGTGAGAATGCCGTCGTTTCTGCAGCGAAACGGTCTCCAACGTTTTTCTTATAATCTTGATCAAGAATAATATGATTTTGGATTTTCACTTTCCTTTTTACGTGTCATCGCTCCCGCCGCGCCTCGATTTGTCCTACGATGCGTTCTTTCGCGCATGTTTCTTACATACCAGGACTGACCACTGCGAAAGCGCCAGCTGGAGCTTCATGTGGATGGCTCCGACACTGCACCCGTTCTACCACAACAAGATCCGGTGAGGACACGTGCAACGGGAGGGGTGGTACTTAACGTTCATGGAGCTTTTCGCTTGAGGAGCTATATCCTTCACACAGCAACTGATTTTGAGCAGACCTACATGCTAATGACCACGCGTTGTATCCCCCCGCAGCCCCTATTGTACTGACAACATAATCGAACAAATTCGTGAAACTGTAACTCATGATGATTGCTCGGGCTAGACACATGTCTACACAATCCACGACCAACAAACGAATGATAATGACGCTTACGGCTTAGGACGCCCTGCTCGACTGCCTTGTATACAGGTGTCAGACTCGGGTATTGATATTAAATCTTCCCGCAACTCTCAGTGTATCGACCTTGGCACCGTATCGGCAGATGACTCAACCGTTGCTCACCGTGCGTGCGCTTCTCTTAGCTGGACCTGTATCAACGCAGAAACCGACCAATCAATGGTTGTCAAACCAAGGACGCCCCACTTTGCCTGTCATGTTGTGCGTTACAGGTCCAGCAGCAATCCTTTCTATCGCCAGCTCTACCAAGGGCTGAAAAAGATCGACACGCTTCAGCTTGCTGACCAAGTGACTGCAAGCATCATGTATTGAGGAGGCTAATGGGCAGCACGAGATACCGCGTGACGTGGTGAACCCAGGTCATATCGCGTTTGACATGTCGGCGAGTGACGATTATCGCATTGTTATAGCTGCGTTTCTACAATGTTAAGCCCTTTGGACCCGCACACACGTTTTTGGAGGCAAAAAATCGGAGTTAGTGTAGCATACATTTTGCAAGTGGAAATAGGGTTAAAAGAAGGAAGGCAAAGGCGGGTTCCAGTTCTTGGAAGGGATGGGCATACCAAGCACGCTGTGTACCAAACGTGAGGTAGTATGCGCTTGCGACCTGTACGTTCTATCTATGGAGCACCTATATAGGTGGAGCACGGTTCTTTGTGTATCATCGTTACGGCTCAAGTGTTTTTCGTTCTATAAGTGGAGCACGGTTATTTTTGTATGATCGTTACGGCTAAATGTTTTTCGTTCCACAAGCGGAGCGCCGTTTTTTTGGGGTATCGTCAGTATGGCTAAGTGTTGTTTGTTCCACCGTTGGAACGCCGTTAATTTTGTATCATCGTTTTGGTTGCATTAAGCTAAGCGCGTTGAAAAGTATCTTGATACCAACCATGGCGCTAATGGGCGTGTAGGGTTTGTCGAGTCCAACCGATTCGTCGAGAGCGAGTTGGCTGATTGGGCACAAATATGTGCCGTGAAACCGTTTATTTTTACCAGTGCTATAGCCTTCAGCTTGCTAGTGTTTTCACGTTATTTGACATTGAACAATGATACCTGGTGCGTGTTATATATTATCAGTGTACCCTAACCTCTACTACTATTATTGGCGCTGGGATCATAGCATAGAGCGACTATTGTCGATCTAAATGTTGTATGTTGTGCGCGTCTGCACCTTCGTGGAAGAAATCATGCGGTTGTCGATGTAGTGGCCAATAAAATGGTGTCCGTACATTGAAGGCGTGGTAGTCTACGCCATTTTACAGCAGGTTTAGCGTTGGACGCTGCAGAGTGGTACGGGGGTAGGTCCAATTCCCACACAATTTTTCGGGAGGACAAAGTTTTCCCCTATTCGAGTGCGGTCTATGTTTTTAGCTTTGCTAATCGTGCCCTTCGCGTGCTTGAGTGTTTTGAGGGGCAGTACAGAGAAAAAATCTCCTTTGAGAAGGAGCTTGATGTTTAAGTGTGTATGATAAGTCAGGTGTTAGCGGGTTTTTTAGGCGTATTGTCGATAAACGGTGCGTATCGGGGTTTGCTGGGGGGGTAGGAAGCCTGGAGCTTGCGATTTTGAAACGGTATGTTTGAGTTGCAAAACAAGCAGGCGGTAGGTATCGGAGTTGAGGGGGGGGCGGGTTTTAATGAAGCTTGTCAGTGAAATGGTATTTTTAAGTTCGAGTGGACTCCATTCGGACATTATCATAGCGCAGCCGCGCCCTCGATGTTGTCATCCGAGAACACAAATTCACGTGCTGAGGGCTGACGTTTTTCGAAACACACGGGATTGAGAACACAATGACCCACATTGCAAACAAGCCCGGAAGAGGGTATCCCCGCTGTTGGGGGGGGCATCATGGTTCTAGACTTTGTTTCGCAAGTATTTATTACATGTCCTGCTCCCTGTCGCATTAGGTGTATTCCCTGTTAATAGTGTGTGTTAACTTCCAGTAACTATTGTCTTCGTAGGGTGGCTTTGGTCGTTTCTAGCCACACCGATAACGTTTCTCGATATGGTAGTGTCGTAGTGTCTGTCCTTCAGTTACTCCGCACGCGCGGACCGCTAGATTCCTTTTTGGGCCTATAGTATTCATTTCGTTGTTGTAGTGTGTGGAGTGCTCGTGCAAGGTTGGTTGCTCCCTCTACCGAAGTAGACTATTCCGTTATCCGGCCCGCGTATGGAGCTTGCAAAGCATTCCATGACGTTTTTGGGACATAGACCACGTTTTCGTCACTCTTTTTCAGATATAGAGATTATTTGGCCACTTTTTGGGAGGTCGGTGTGTGCCGGACTTAGTGGGGAGGTTTTGTCTACTGTAGAGTAATCCACGACCCAGGTCGCCTCCTTTCGCGTGTATAAGCAAGGCCACCGTTAAACTAGGTATTTACCACGGAAGGTCGTATAATTCTGGACAGAGCCCGCACCAACAGTTGGTGGCTGTGTACAGAACGATCGCCTGATCACCTCCGATCGGTGGTTGCCAATTATTCAAAGTAGTCCCACTGCTCAGAGACGTCGTCAGAGGCACACCTACACAAAGAACAATCTACTGTGTCTTGTAACATTACCAAGGCCTTGGCCGTGAGAGATGCAATAATCGCTCCTCTGGAGACGTTTGCACAAGTTGGGGCCGCCCGTCTCAGGATAATGCCTACAGCTTGGGATATACGACCCGCTAATGTACCAACCTCGCCCGCCTCCCGGTGTTAGTGAAAACGTGCCTGAAAACATGAGTCAGGTTTGATCCGTCGAATCATTTTTTTTTAAAATTAAATTTGCACAACGGCCAACATCGCTAAAATGTACAGTCCACGCACATTCCGACACCGATTTCCACCTCCAGTGGCGTAACCAGCACACAGCCTGAGCACTCGTAGAACTTGTTTATCACGTCGTAAAGTTCGAGTTGTTGAGTGCATAGCAGAAGCTATATGCTTTGTCCCGCAATATATCATTTCGGGACCCTTTGGCCATGACAGCGAGAGCATTGTTTGGACATGCTACACCTCATTGCTTGCCACCGTTCATTCATGGCTCTGAACTTACCTACCTGGTACTGTTTTAATGTTTCGCATTGTTTCAAGTTCTCCTAACGGTTGATTTTCCTCAAGCAGAGGGGTCTGATTTCGATACGTACTTCATGCCATTCATTACGCACGAGTTTGTTCGAATATCAAGCCAAACGCATCTAGCGGCGATACTGTGAGCCCTGCGTGTTCGGCACCAGGTATTCGGCACCTGACACCATGCCATTAGCTTTGTTGGGACGCTAGCATCGTCGCAGGGTTGTGGTGAATATTTACCACCATAAACTTCAGAGAACATTGCCGTAGTGGACTAACGGGTCTGAAATCCGTACATACCTGGTAGTTGATGTGCGGTCCATACACACGAGTTTACTACTTTTACTTTGGACATCGGCAAACGGCAATGTGCGGCGACACTAAACATTTTGTACAACCTACCAAGTACCAGGTACCAGGCATCCGAGGACTTAGCACAGCCCAATAGTCTCTATCGTGGTGTTGGCATCACAGCATGGAATAAAATGCGCCACACGAAAATTTCCAGGAGCACTTGTGCCGTATGATGGACAGTCGGTATGCAGGAAATCATGGTATCTATATCTTGGATGCAACAACTGACAGGGACTGCACTGCTAATATTCCCGATGAGTTGTTGTTGTTGTTGTTCTCACATTAACTCTCATAATCAAGTCCGTGGTCACAGGACAGGCTCCAGTCGCTCTGGAGTGGAAGAATACCCCAGGAAAAAATAAAACAAAACAAAAGTGGTACGCGTATATATCATAGCTGAAGCAAGTCGTACATCCGTCAAAGAAAGAAATAAAAATGAAATCGGAAGTCAGCGCACGTACGTATCAGGCCCATACTGGTACATACGTTTCAAGACTCGCAACTGAAACGGACTACACCGCATGCCACAAAGGAAACCAAATAATGTACAAATCCGAGGAGAAGAATAAGGAAAAATAAAGGAAAGAAGACAGAAGAGAAACCGGAGAAACGAAACCGAAGCAGGAAGCTAATACGTACGTAGGAAGTTACGTAGACTCGCCAGTAGCGGGGGTGTAGCGAGGTTTAGGCAAACCACACAGCGCTACAAAAGAACAAAGCACGCGTCCGAAACAATAAGCACATAAAACAAAAGGCAAACACGTATTGCACGTAGCAGGTGAATTCATACGTGTGCTCGCCAGCAGGGGGGTGTGGCGAAAAATATCAGCCAACCGACCAGCTGGTGCTATAAATACGCATGTGTACGAATGACCCGATGCGATTGAAAAAGAAAGAAAGCAAAGAAAAGAAAAGAAAAGAAAAGAAAGCAAGGAAAGGAAGGGAAAAACACCATAATAGCAGATCCTAGGAACTGACCTAGACAGGTATTGAGCACATAGAAGGCATCAAGTGTATAAGAAGGCACTGAGGGGGAAACACAGCAAAGCGAAGGAGTCCGGGCGGCCTTACGCTAGCTACTTACGGCCACAGGAAAGCACACATACGTCAGGACGATGATGGCCAAACCCAGGCTTCAGCTCGACGCCCCCCCCCCCTCCTCCCCCCCTCCCATCCCCC
>JAYJMJ010000433.1:650387-663126 GCA_036873875.1 Laminaria ephemera | reverse complement strand
AGCACCGCACAGCACCGCACAACACCGCACAGCACCGCACAGCAGCACCGCACAGCACCGCACAGCAGGGCAGGGCAAGGCACGGCACCGCACAGCACCGCACGGCGCTGCGCTGCTGAGCTGAGCTGAGCTTGTGGTGTGACTTTTTGCGCGAAAAAACGAGAAAAAAAAAAGAAAAAATAGAGCGTCAAGAGCAATCAATGAAGACCACAAAGAAATTCAGGAAGGTTCCCCGAAATATAATTTGTTCGTCGGCAATTAAGAGCTGAGGATGGCTGAAAGGTGGGAGAGTATGCCGAGGGCAACTTTCGGATGGCCAACTATTTAGTCAGCAAGTTTATGGTGTCGTGTGTGAACATTTTCAGTTCAGCGAGCTATGGAGTGATGTGGCCCGGTCTTAGAACGAGTCGCTCTCGGATCACCAGCATGATACATACATACGACTACCAATAGGCGCTAGGCATAATGATGTTGCCAAAATAATCGCCAAGAAAGCGGGCAAGTGAAACGGTCAAAATGGAAACCTATGCGTTCCCGCCATGCAGTAAGCGTTGTGCTCGGTCAGTATCCGTCATAAAAACTATGATGATGGTGTGTACACTGTGTCTTCAAAAATGCTACCTGGTACTACGGTAGAGGTGCACGATTTTTTTTTCTGAGGCTCCTCTATACCTCACGCAAACCCTTGGTTTCACTAATAAACTGAAAGTGCAACCCGATGACCAAAAACCCAAGGCTCAATACGTATAAAAAGTACCAGGTATTCATTTTTGCAAAACAAGAATGACATCCCGACGAATTTGGGTTAAGGAGCCCCGTCACTCAAAAAATATTTTTGCCAAAAGTGCTGCCTCCATCGTACCACGCGTCTGTTATACTACGTATACTATTAATACTGTATTTAAGAGTAAAAATTTCCAGCGGCACACGGCTAATATTAATCTCATTTCTCTCAACAGTATAATACTGTTTAGGTGCAGTCATACAAAAATATGTTTGTGAGGATACGGGGGGCGTTCGCTTTGGGTTGAAGATTCCTATCGCAGCAAACATACCCCTTGCGAGAGAGTGGGCTGTGTTAAGTAGATAACCAGCTCAATTCAAGCAAAATCAACACCAATTCGGACGCGGGGTGATATGCTCGCCATGACTACGACTGTATACAGCGATGATGGTATCAATAATCAAAGATCGAAGGCATCCTAACGCTGCGTCTGCTGGTAAACCACCTTGCTTGGATCTTGCCAACGTGAGGATTATCTCCCAGGACAAGCTACGTACAAAACATTACAAATCAGGTATATGAAAATATGAATTCCCGTACAAAATATATTACCGAACAACAGCCAGCCGAAGCCGTGTCAACGTTTTGTTGCGTTCTTTCCTCTCCCCTGCGCTTTCGTTTATGCTATCTAGGCCATTCACGATACACTCGCGTGCCCCAATGAATGGTGGGTGATGCTCCTCGACAGTGGTGACACGGACATAGGGACAGGCGAGGGAACATCTGCCCCTGCAGTGTTGGCTCGTCGCGTCGTGGCTGACAGTTCTGTCAGTACTGCCCGGAGTATTGCGATTTTCGTTTGGTTGCAGCACAATCCCCTGCCCAGCTCTGGAACCACGAGGGCAAATCACCTCAGCCGATCCACTGGATGACACCAGGACAATGCTGGGGGACCTACTTCGTAGGCCACCGCACGAAACCTAAATTGGTTCCGCCATTCAGACGTAAACCTCTTCCGTCAAGTTGTACTGGCGCACGAGCTGTATATCCTTCCTTTAAAAAACCTATAGCAAGTAGCTGTACTATCTTCATGTATGTGCGTACTCTGGGATAACGTGATGACACACATATACTGGGTTGGTATCACCCAGGCGAGCGGAAATATATGTGAAGCAGCTGCGACAGACGTACACTGCTGCCTACGGGTACACCACACCCTACGCTCATGAGAGGAAGGCACAGGCATTCCGAGTGGCTGAGTTAACGATACCTACAAGTACTATTATATACCACGAGATCCTCAATCTCACAGCTGAAGTGCATTTTTAATTTTTATAAAAAACCCATTTCCGGGCCCATTTCGTGAATATCTGATCGGCGCGTAATTGTGCCCCCCCCCCCCGGTCCGTCTCGAAAGGAATGCACGCGTGGTCAATGATCAAATGACTAAGGCAAGCAACAAATGAGTACCCCCCCCCCCACATGACACATATTATAACGAAACTAGTTTTATTCGCAAGCTAACGGAATACACTTCAGTATGTACGCTCGATAAACGAACATGACAACAGTATAATCAACTCCGAAGGTGGCATTGTCCCGGGTATACACCAGTACATCCATGGTGGCCACACAAACGGTTGTTGACGGAACATTCGACGGAAGCATGATGGCTGGATCAAGAATAGTTGCATGAAATCCGTGTCCTAGATGTAACGGTACACGGATTTTGAATAATTCTTGCACCGAAAACTAAAACTTGCACCGATCTGGCCACAGAGAACGTTAGCTGGGAACAACACGTCTAACCCCGACTGAACCGAAAGTGAACCCTTTCAGTTGGCTTTCGGTTTAGATCCAATGCACATGTATGTCTGTATGTCATGATTGAGTCGACAAAAGATGAGACGGTTCTTTATTGGCACCAATTAACAGGAGGTCGTGGGCCGCTGCAGGGGACAGGATCAGGCTCTAGCTTTTGGGTCGATGTTTTTCATATTTTCAAGCAACCAAAACATACATTAACATCTCACTCTCCGTGCTGGTAACGCGGTCAGTCGGCGGTCGTCCCCACCCTAGGCACCTGGTAGAACACGCGGGCCAATGGTACGGAGAAGGGCGGCTCGTTGATCTTAACGCGTTCTGTGTTGGGCTCTAACGTTTCCCCGCGCAAAGAAACATGAGCGAGCGTGCATAAACACTTACAGCGGCGAGGCAGTCGCATAAACGGTAAGAAGGCCGCGGATTCTTGAAGAAAGTCAATTATATAATAGTAATTACGTTGAACGGTGGTCATGCGCGTTAGCCTTGGCCACGGGTGGCGTTGGTTGATCAAACCCAGGAATACGAACAAAAAAAATGCCCCGGTGTTTCCGGCTCATCTTTTTGTTTTACAGTTCCTACACCCCCGTTCAGATCCACACCTCCTCACACCCACAAGGAACTCGCATTTCCACACACACCCACACGGAAAATCCACTTCATCTCGCCACACCCATCACAATTGTTTTGGCAAACCAACGAGGAGGTTCTTGCTATTCTACTACTTCTGCTAGAGTATTCGACAGCTTGTTGGAGGCCGACACAAACTCCTCTCACATCCTCTCAGGTAAGAGCGGGGCATGTGTTCGCTTGAACAGAGCGCACCTGGTAGGCGGGAAGGCCTGTCTACCAACTTGCCCGGATGTCAGCCACGACAGTAGTATCGTGTTCATTACTTTGCTTTTGCTCGCTACAGGTGATTTTGGGGCTCGCTTGTTGACTCCAGCCGAAGCACAATAATAGTGGAATGGCCATGTTAGAAGTTGTCAGAATTATCTTTTTTTGGGTCACAATAATCGATAGGCGAAGTCGGTGTACGTATGGTCGTACGAGACGGTACGTAGCACTTTCAATGCATAAGATGAAATCGGTCGGCGTAGGTTGCACGCAGGCGTGAGTTTTCGGTGCGTTGGTCTAAGAAATGGTGTGATGCATATAGTTGCAGCAAACGTATCTGGCGGTACGTATCGACCGCTGCAGGCTGTGGCCTGCCGACAGGCACCACACCGGCATATTAATTTATCTGCCCGGCTTTGCGATATTATTGTGCAGGGGTACGCGATTCACACACCGACGACATTTGGGACGCCATATTTCTGGGTAGACTTTCTTCGTCGAAATGAAAATGGTGAGCCCATTGTGGAATGTTGTCTCGTTGCCGGCCTTTGACAACGCTGTTACCAAAGCGATTGCTTTCCAAATCTGTAGCAGTAGCAAACAAGTGGGTCACCGGTTGGACTTGTACGGTACACCCGTGAACGTTCCACATGTTGCCCAAACAAACTCGGAGTTCCAGAGCGTATGCAGAGTACCTGGTATCAGCTTTCAGGTGTCTGATAGACTCGTGTGTACAATGTTTTCTCGATTTAGTGATACCTGGTAGGTATCTACTGTTAATTCCTCTCAGCATCGCTCTTGGATCAATACAACCATTGATTTTGTTTATGTAGGGCCCATGGCAATCTGTTTAAAACGCCTCTCACACATACATGTGGGAACAACTGAAAATCGCACAATAGCATGAATTCGAGCATTGCATACTTGACGATCCTCGGTATTATTTGCTGGCCGACGACGAAGGTTGCCCCAAATTCACTACCGGTATGCGTTTGGACGCCAGCGAGTAGGGCGGTAAGATGGTACACGAAGTATAGCTTCATCCAGCGCATGAATAAAAACGGACGATGCTCTACCGCCGGAGCACGCGAGCGCGGGTATAGCTTGTGTTCTGGCGGTAAAACGTATAAAATTATTCCTTATATTGAAGGAGGAACAAATCGAACCGCCCGGGGTGAGTCCGGAACAATAATGGACCTAAATCACAGCAACATCGTGTAAGGCCGCACCTTGCGGGAGGGGCATATGACTTGTTGGCGATAGACCAATGATCACACGGAAGTAAACGACGCAGTAGATGTGTTTCGTCAATGCAGGCAGAGCCCGTGCTCAAGCATCGGGGGCCGCCCGCTTGTCTTCAATCGAACTACAGTAAGTAACCAGTGCACAGGGTGTGGAGCGATTGCACAAGACTCTCATAGAATATTCGTTCGTGACCGGTTGATTTATAGATGGTTGCAGAGTTGACAATCCCATTTTCCACTCCCAAAATGGCCTTTCCCATCGTGAGCACTGAGCTAAAACACTAAAACACGGTATATACCGCACGCACACCGGAAATTGCCCTCACAGCAAAGTCCACCCCGGTTCCGTCTGATCGGCTGAGTGGGGTACCGCCGCACCTAACTGTTTATACACCTGGTGAAATCCTTTGTGGTGAACCTGTAGCACGCCTGCTCACAGGATGGTTTCCACGTTTTTCCGGCGTGCAAAAGAACGGCCGGAAAAGGAAATAAACGCAGCGCGGGACTGTCACCGCTGAAACCGATTGACATTATTAATATTAATAACATATTATTAGGAGCATACGCATAGACATTATCATGTCCCACGGAGTTACTTTTGGGAGTCGGAACATCTTTGTGGCTTGAGTGCTACAGTACCTGCAGATCTGCAACACGTCGGGTCCTGCTCAACACCTTGGTGCTCAGCCGCTCTGCAGCAGGTTGTACTGCCGCTACGCTAGGACGACGTCGGTGGTATCGTTAATCGACGTGGTCTTCTGACCATGAAAACGTAGATTGGATACACAAGATTAGCGTAGCAACACAAACGGAGAGCGACATAAAGGAACAGTGCATCGGCATCTGCGGTTGTAGCCCTATGCCGACCTCGCCGGTTTGAACCCCGAAGTCAGAAGCAAGAGCGAATAAATCCGAAAAAACGACAACCTCCCGAAATTTCTCGAAATGTGTCAGGCGATCGATCAACCACGCAGCGGGTGCCCCCGTTGCCTGAGCGAGTGTTCGAACTAGCTCAGCCGGAGCGTGGATTATTGGGTCCATAGTCGTAACCCGGGCCCACAACATCGCCACCCCCGACTGCCAGTCTAACAAGCCCGAGGAAACCTCACTCCCTGCCCTTCTAAAATCCGACCACAGGTCTCTAATACGAAGCAAGCTTCGTTCAAGTCCATCGTGGCCGACGTCGATGTGGACCTGAACAGCTTCAAGCAGCCCACGTTGCGATATCTGGCCCACTACTTTTTACAAATTCCAATGTAAGTTCGGATGTCGGTACTACGTCCATTGCCCAACCCCATGATGTAAACTGTTTTAGCACCGTACCCTCGTGTTTGGGTGTACATTACATAGAATTAGTGTGTGAACAGTATTGCAGCGGTAGAAGGGTTTTGGGTTCCATGCCGCGGTACGTCAGCCGGCGCATCCTATAGGAGAATGCCTGTCAGGCACTCAATCGACAACTTTCATTCTTGAGTCGAGGTCTCTCCACCCCTGCCAAACAGGGAAATTGAAAATATATATTTTCCATCTTGATATTGTGAAGGCATATCGATTGACGCTACCTAAGTTACACGTGTCACGAACGGTATCAATCGAACATAATGACCACCATCTAAGCACAGTATACCGCCCACATGTTGCTCGTGCTTTCTACACCAGGTACTTCATCAAGTTCCCCTTTGCGGTCTTGCTGGGAATCTGGAGCGCTCTTTTCTGGCGTACGCCTACGGCCGAAGATGTGGTAACTTTCATCGAAGGCACCAGTCTGGTCACCGTGCTTCGTCGGGATCGGGAGGCCGAGCAAGCTGCATTGTCTGCCCGAGGAACCAACCCGCACTCGAGCGAGGAGCGCCACTACTATATCTGCGTCGACGAGTGCAAGTTGGAATACATATCTCGCGAACGAGGCAGCAAGTACGACGAAGGCGTGGTCACCCCCATCAAATCGTGGAGCCTGAAGTACTCGAAGACTAGATGTGGCGGAGAAGACGCCAAGTGGACAGTGAAAATTTCTTCGTTCCTCGTCAACGGGGAACCGGTGGCCGACTCTGAAAGTCAGGTATCGTTCCTCCACTTCTACTGGACAACGGCCGCGCATACTAAATGCCACGCGCTCGGAAACTCATTGGTCGAGCGCATCGTGTCGGATGAGGACTTGAAGGCTAAGCTAATGGAGTCGACGTGGACGACAACATGGCTGCACTACGGGCTCCTTCACGGATCTCTGGGCCCCCTTACGTCTACCAGGTACAAATAATGTCTACCTAGAGAGGAGTGCGTCGTTCCTCTGACTTGAATTGAAGCCGTATGTAGAAAGTGTAAAACTACTCACGAGGATGAACGAACATCACTTTGGTCTTGAACCGATAAACATGTTGCTGCTGGTGATGTCGATCGGGTGAGAGTGTTGTTTTGTTTCCGTGTTCTTGATTGTTGTACTGCACTCTAAGGCGATTCGGATTGCCCCAAATGCCACGTTCCTGTTGCCGGTACTTGGACGTAAAAACTTTCCTCGCCGAAATAGACAGACTAGCCCCCAGAGCGCCCCACTAACAGTTTGTGCAGGCCGTGTGCGGCAGAATGTAACACTCCCCCTTCCTCGGGACTGGCCGTTAATCTCTCTGTTTGGCGGTTTCCTTGAGAGTTTAGAACGTAGCTTGGGCGCATCGGCATGCTTGCTGTTCGCATC
Organism: Laminaria ephemera; assembly: GCA_036873875.1. Taxonomy (NCBI): domain Eukaryota; class Phaeophyceae; order Laminariales; family Laminariaceae; genus Laminaria; species Laminaria ephemera. The sequence continues at coordinate 655,811 of JAYJMJ010000433.1, read as the reverse complement.
AACGGACTAATGTTCAACCCGCAATCCACGATTGTATGGTATCAGGACTGAGGGAAACAAGTGGATGGGGCTAGGCTCGCCGACAAAGCGGGAGTCTCTAATAGCGGAATCGCGTAACATGTCCCCCCTTGGGGGTGTGGACCACGCAAGGACTGAACGCTGGAGTGAGCTAGAGCTGCCGATGTCGGACTTCATGATGAACGCACGGCACGTTCTGCGCAGGTGAGAAACAACTCCATCCTTAACCTTAGAGCATCACACCTACTCGAGCACCAGGTTAATGTGGAACGACCGCGTATACTGTGCGTCGGAGTGTATGCGTATCTGGACTACATCGTGACAAATGGGAGCAACCGCGATTGCGGCCCCGCCTCCCGCGATATATATCATTTGGTTCGCGTTGATGAAGCGACGTCAGTGTGAAAACCCATGACCGAGGGGCTATGGTACTATGCGTCTTTTTCCGAGTGACGCGCGCTACGATAGAGGTAGCACTTTTCGGCTGAAGCATTTTTCGGAATGACGGGGCTCCTTAACCCAAAATCGTCAGAATTTCATTCTTTTTTTGCAATATTTTTTCGTTGTATACCTAGGCCATAGGATTTTTCATCGGGTAGCACTTTCATTTTTCCCCACATCCAGGTTTTGGGTAAGGTATAGAGCTCCTCAGGCAAGGAGCCTCATAAAAAAGTTGGTTTACCTCGGCCGTAGCATGTGTCGAGTACAAGTACTGTTTGCTGTTTGCTGTTTGCTGTTTGCTGTTTGCTGTTTGCGGGACCAGATTGCGTACGGCATGGTTGAGCTTATTTTGCTGTCTTTCACAGCGGGGAATACCAGCATAAACGAGGGCTTGATGGCGCTAAGTAGTATCAAATCACGCGGGGTGGGTGATAATGATTCCTGGTACTATTGCAGCCATGAAATGTGTAATGCAGTACGGCTCGCGTTCACAACAATGCCACCTTTACTCATCGAGGAATGCTCCCCATTTTCCTGCCATGACAGGGCGATGCGAGACAACGCCATCCCCCTCGACATGCAAGAAGGCATCTTCCTGTCTTGCATCATACACGCGATCGACCACGTGCTCGGGGCAAGGATTCTGTGGGGGATCAAGTACAAGATCGACTTCAACATCGAAAACACAACCTGGTGAGTTGCGACTACTGTATTACGGAGGACCATAGTAATGAGGACCTACGATGTACACAAAAACCTATATATACCACTGTTTTTACTAACCATATTTGGTCCTCATTACTCCTCATTACTAGATTACTCCTCATTACTAGATTACTATCGTCTCCCGTAATAGTGTTATTTGCCAGCGCTATCATATCTAGGATGTGGAGGTTAACCGTTAAATTGCGGCGTAACTTGTTTTCTGCTGCTGAGACGGGAAGTGGGACGATAATATGCCCAGTGGTGTACCGTTTAGCAAGCATGCTGTTGTATATATGTGAACCGTCATTATAATTCAAAACGAGTATCGACCCCTCAACTGTTTGAACTCACAGCTGACGTATTTGTTTTGTTTTGTTTTTTAGTCGTTAATGATTGAGACGATGCTTAACTGTGTCTTTCCCCCACCCTCTCCTTGACGCCGCCACAACACCCTTCGTTCCGTTTCACGTTTCGTCTGTCGCGCATTTTCTTTCAAAAAAAAAAAAACAGGAGTGACCACTGCGAAAGCGCCGCCTGGAGTTTCATGTGGATGGCTCCGACGCTCCACCCGTTCTACAACAACAAGATCCGGTGAGAGCACAAAAAATGAAGCCGTTGAGCCTGCCCCCGATCTTTTTTGCATCGAAGTTGCACATGATAAGGTCGTTGAACCTGCCCCCGGCGTTCCTCGTATCGAGATTTCCATACGTTAGAAAATGCTGGAACGGTTGTTTGTTGTAGTGGTGCTTCCACATTCTGCAGCTTAGTCTATACACGCGCAGACCAACCAATGGATAACCCTTGTTTTTCTCCTACTTTCTGGGAATGTTTATGAGTGATCAACGTTGAAGCTCGTGCTGCACATTGTCAGATAGCAAACGTAATAATGATGGCTGTATAATTAAGTACCCTCTACTCTGCCCGTTGTGTCTACTCTGCCCGTTGTGCTGTGTGCTACAGGTTCAGCACAAACCCTTTCTATCATCAGCTGTACCAGGGATTGAAACGGATTGACACGCTGCAGGTCGCCGACGAAGTGACCGCAAGCATTATGTACTGAAACGGTTTACGTTTGATGGGATGCGTGAGGGGCTACGGATTGTGGAGGTGGTGGGGGGTGGGGTCGTGGTGGCCGTGACGATGGTGTTGGTGTTGGCGTTTTGGGTGGAGGTGGTGTTGGTGATAGTGGTGGTGGTGATAGTAGTGGTGATGATAGTGGTGATAGTGGTGATAGTGGGGTGATAGGAGTGGTGGTGGTGGTGGTGGCGGTAGAAATTCTTGCTGACCGCCTGCTCGGTATGTTGTTTTGTTCAACAGAGCCAGGCCGTCGCAATAGTTAGACATCGTATTGGTGTAACCAGTGTGAACAGTGGGCAAGCAATTCGGGATACTCTGGTCATTTTAACTACCGAGAATATTAGGCATACCTGATACAAGCGCAAGCTCTCAACTGCCCGCAGTCGGTTGGCCCAACTGGTGGTACACTCATTGTTTTAAGTAACCTTAGGGTTAAGCTCAACCATGAGCCGAAGTTTTCCTTGACAACAACCACAAACCCGGTGGTCTTAGTCGATATCTGACACAGGTTTGTTGTCGGGGGTGAGGCGGGTTGGTTGTTTGGATACGTTTCTTGTAGGTTTTTGCTTTAGCCCGCACCGTGACGGGCATGCTACCTTTAACAGTAGCACGTACGATATGTCCACAGGTTTTATATGCCACATCAATGGCCCAGAGGGTTTTATATGGCACATTGGAAGCGCACGGTAGTGTATCCCATTTTTTCCACTACCGGAGCTATCAGGCAGGGTTTGTTTAACGGGAGTGTGTGTGTGTGTGGTGTGCCTGTGTATGTGTTGTGTGCCTGGAACGTTTTAGTCCTAAAAATGAAGTAACCAGGTATTACGTTAATGGATGGGGATGGTATCATAAGGTAGATTAGGGTTACGGCTAGGGGTATAGTATGAAACGCGTTTGGTCAGCATATTTGGCCATGATGCAGCCTGAGAACAGACGGGGAGGTAAATATCGTGGAAGTCGGCGCTTTGGTAGTCGCTCCTTGATAGCGGTGGTTGCATCAATCTTGATAAGGATAGTTGCATGGATCGGGTTTTGTCAAACGTGGTTGTGCAGCATGGGAACAGACAGGAAGATATATATCATAGGAGGTTTGCGATGGGGCGGTCGGCCCTTGATGGGGATGGTAGCGTGAATAAGTTTTTGATCAGGCTTGGATATATATCCAGAGAACAGGTAGGGACGTAAATGTCGCGGGAGGTTGACACTTTGGTAGTCCCTCCTGGGTGGAGATAGTAGCATGCGTTGGATTTTTATTCAGACATGACTATGTAGCTTGAGGACAGATAGGGAGGCACATACCATGGGAAGTTGGAGCTTTGGCAGTCGCTCCTTGTTGAGGATTGTAGCATTCATCGATTTTATTCGGATGTTATGCTGTCTGACAACAGACGGAGATCTATATGTCATGGGGGGTTGTCGCGTTCGGGTCGCTCTATGATAGGGATAATAGTATGCATCGGTTTTAGTCGGGCATATACTATGCAACGTGAGAAGAGAAGGGGGAGGTACATATCATGAGAGGTTGGCGTTTTGTTAGTCGCTCCTTGATGAGAATAGCAGCTCGCAGCAATTTTTTCTTTTGAGGCTTGGCTGCGATGCAGCCTGAGAGCTGATTCGAGGGCATACATCACAGGAGGTAACCGTTTTCGTAGTCGTTCATTGATGAGGATGGTCGTATGCATTGGTTTTAGTCAGAGGTGGCTATGCAGCCTGAGAACGGATGGGGGGGTACCTGTTATTTATCATGGGAGGTTAGCGCTTTGATAGTCGCTCCCTGGTGGTGATAGTAGCATGCGTCGGGTTTGGTCAGACGCGGCGCTGCAGGCTGGCAACAGATCGATGAGGTGGTATGTGTCGTGGGAGGTTGACGCTTTGGTAGTTACTCCTTTTGAGGTGCTCGAGCGGTAGGTCAAATGTACATAGCGAGGATACAATACTTTATGGATGTATTAAGGTCGTCTTGAGTGGAACAGTTGCAGGTGAGGTGGTTTGGACCTCTTGAAGTTGAGCGGAGATATCCCGCAGCTTGCCAATGAAACTGTTGATGTGGAATATACTACCAGTAACGCGTCAAGTGCCGAGCTGGCGCTTCAGAAATGGGCACTGAGAGCACACAATAGTGCCTACCGTGCAGATTTTTCTTCGGCGGGGCTAAACGACATTATGGCTTTTGATTCTTTCTGGGAATGTTTGTGAGTGATCGACGTTGAACCTCATGCTGCATATTGTCGGATAGTCAATACAATCATAATAGTCACTAATGGGCTTGATCGAGAACCCAAGGAACCACGGGTGAGACCGAGTTATCAAGGAAGAGCCACGCGATTGGAGCCTTAGCTGGCTATGGACGTGTTGGCGTTGCCTGCGTTTGAAAGTCATCTCTTGCCGCACTGGCCCCCTATTGGTTAGTCATTCACGGCCGTCATGTATTGTCACAGTCACCCTCTGCCTCAGCAATTGCGCCTTTTTTGCTGTTAAGAAGGATTGCAGTATTCATCTTGGATGCTGCATACGCGTGGGGCACCAACCTTCTCGTCGGCGTTGATGGTGCTCTAGGTCCTCGTGGCTTGGCACGTTTGTGCGGGGCGTTTCCTTCGCTCGAGGGCGAGCAGCATCACCTATCCCGCGTTGAGCACCATGCGCGCAAAGCGCCATATTGTGCTTGGGAGCGCAGTGTATCCAATACGGTCGTGGTGGATATTGTGCCTACAACTCTCGCAACAAGTACACAGTGTAACACCGTCATGGTGGGTCATGTGTATGTCAAATCGCACCCAGACTTGTTATTTTCTTCTGCCTTGTTTGAAGATGCGTTCGCTGCATATAACCGAAGAAAATACGAATCATGCCCCTATTGAAGGTGCCTCCATGGTTGGTACAACACCGCATACGGTGCGGTCTTTCCTAATAAATGGTTGTCAAATGCCCGGCCAAATATTCCTACTCAAGCGGCATTGTTAGACGGACGCCTAAGAAGTCAAATATCCATCCTCCAACGTTAAGAGCATGGGAAGACTCGCGCTGCCTATAATACGTTATAGGATTCCTACTCTGGCATAGTATATCAATCTACGTCAGTATCTCTCCCCCACCCACCCACCCACCGGCCCACCCATACACCCACCCACCCACCCACCGACCTACCGACCCACCGACCCACCCACCTGTGCTGCCGCACCCCAA
>JAYJMJ010000433.1:622158-642536 GCA_036873875.1 Laminaria ephemera | reverse complement strand
CACAAGAAAAAGTCCCTACGAGTACGAGTATGCACTCGGGGGGGGCTCGAACCCGCGACATTGACCTTAGTGGTTACCTGGTACGCGGTTAACCCACAACATAGATAGCATGACTGGAGACACTGCAGATACAGCCTTCGACACATGCTACGGTAGAGGTCCGCCATTATTTTTCTGAGGCTCCTCGCTTGAGGAGCTGTATACCTTACCCAAAACCTGAACGTGGAGAATCATTAAAAGTGCTGCCCGATGAAAAATCCTACAGTATGTCCTAGGTATACAGCGAAAAATAGTGCAAAACAAGAATGCAATTCTGACGATTTTGGGTTAAGGAGCCCCGTCATTCAGAAAAACGTTTCAGTTGAAAAGTGCTACCTCTATCGTCGCAGGCGTGTTGTAACATTAAATGCTTGTACGCTCGTCGCCCAAACACTGCCTTTGGAGGAAGCCCCGTCCCGCGTTTCGAGCCGGTGTTGTGTGGGCATCGTACTCAACACCGGTCAATCAGAGACGCGTGCTTCAGTAGGGAGGGGTTCCTCTAGTCTCGATCAGACTTCTTACAAGAGGAGTTCAATACCCCAACCACAAGCCGACCTGGAGAGACATAGTGCGGGCAACCCGATGAACAATCCCATCCACTATCGTACGCATGCAACAAATGCGACTGTGAAGCACAAATGGGATTCCAAGGAGGTTGTGTAGTTCCTCGGTTCAAGACCCCCGTCAGTTGTGCACGATTTGTGCCCAAACTAAAAATTAACCCCTCCTACTATAGAATGGCTCGAGATGGCTCCTCTCTTCGGCCAGGGGCTAGTCGATCCGCCCTGCTTACCTTGAGCTGCTCCTCTCGCTTTCGCTTATGGGCAGGCTGCGTCGTGTCCGCGACTCCGGGGATCCGTGGTCCTTTCCGTCCTTGGAGGTCAATTTCGAAAACAGCTAATCGGCCACTTGCGTGTTAGAGGCGTGTCGTAGAGACACGGAGCAAACTCGGGCGACCCTTTCGACAGCAGCAAATCGGCGGCTTGCGAGGCTTGTATTAGGGATACGAAGCAATTAACAAGTCAGCACGAACGTTTGTCACGGTATCGCTACCTCCGCTGGTGGGGTATGCTGGCCAATGGTATGCCCGCTCGCCATACAGCTTGTCCTTGCAAAAGCGGATCCCTATAGCCACGTCCGCCTCTGCACCACTCTTTGTCCTGCTGGCTTTCTTTTTGTTTGTCTCCGGAAACATGATCAACATCGAATTCTCTGCCTTATGTGGATCGCGCGTAAGTGTTTCGTACGCGAACCGGAATACAGCATCGCGGCCCACTGGATAGGAGTGGTCTCGACAACGCCTTCGCATGTCCCCGCGTCGATCCAACGGCGCGCCCCCCTTGTGTAGACCCCTTACATGTTGGTTGATGGCGCTCCCTGGCAAGCCTGACATCCGATCTGGAGACAGGCGACGCTTGGCCAGCACAGATTCGTGGCTGAAACCGATAGACCGTTGTTGCCTCTTACTCTACACCCTTATGTCTGCGGCAAATTGCACCCCCCTCCTCACAGTGTTCCGACTGCGGACAGAACAGCTAATCCAAATCGCAACGCCATCATAGGCGGCTACCTCCCCATACTAAAAATGTTGTCGCCATCCCGATGAACCGTTAACCTGCCGATGCAGCACGCGAACGAGGTGTCGATTGGCTCGGCCTTCAACGAAGTTGCACTTTAGCTAACCTCTCTGGTCTCATGCGCGTTTCATGGGGGCACACGCCCGTTTATTTGGTGTCACCAAGATGTAGAGGTGGAGAAGCTGCGAGGGTGACTCTACGCACGTCTATGGACACGATCAATCTAGCAAATATGAGAGGGACAAACATACGTGACACTTGGATTAGGTAGGTCGCAAATATGTTGACCCATTTCATTAGTCGCCCTTAATCGGTTAAAATCGGTGTAAATAGTGTAAATAGTGGTCAAGTAGTGGTCAAAGCCCGCGGTTGCCCTTGCCAACCTCCCCGGGCGGCACATTATTTCAAAAATCCCGTTAATATTTACGTACGAAGTAGCACGTGGCGTTTCAACTTACTCACGGCAAGCGGTCATGGTATCACGGATATGTAAGCGATTTCGCTGTGTACCTGGTGCTTGGCTTAGGAATGACCATGTAAACAGAGTTCGACGTAACACTCGAATAACTGCATGAAGTTAATATAGTAATCATATAGCGGCATGTAATCCACTATCGCTCCAGTTTCACACTTCTAGTTCGCGTTAAAAACTATTTTTAGTCCAGGTTTAACCTACAGCGGCTGGAGTCCTGCTAGTCTGTGGCTGCCGCGGTAAGGGCCGCGTATCGGACTCTTCCCGCCGGTTTTTGAACAACCGTCGTCAGTTCAGTGCCGACCTATCAAAATGTGCATGGAACGGGCACCTAGTGTAATTGAGTCGTTTTAAAACCCATTATTGATTCCTTTTAAAAGCCAAGTTCAAGCGACCAACCGACAAATCGACCCAGGGTGGCACCGGTGTTCTCGGGAAAACCAGTCGGTCAGCAGTATTCGTCGGTCTGGACGCCGTTCAAAGAGCCTCGGGTCAATGCCACCCACGCCCGTTGATCCCAACGTTATTAATCCTGCCTGCAAAACCATATTCCCAAGGTATAATAGTTAATACGTAGTACCAGGGTAGTCTATGGGGTTAGTGTGAAAAATAATCAAGCGCCTGCCTGTGGCATCCGCGGTATAGAGGGCGCGGGTACATGTGTAGAGCAACGGCCCGCAAAATCTCCACATCCAACGGTGTCACCCATTTTGGTCCGCGATTATGCATACGAACACTTTCAGTTAGGTTTTCGTCATCGCAAATCCGAATCCGAAAACAAGTTCCGTTTTTTCCTGCTGTTGTTCCACGCCCACATTCCTCACACTCACAAAAAAATCGCATCCCTCCCACACTCCACAAGGAAATCGCCTTTTCCCATCCCCACAAGGAAATCGCCTGGTCGCTGAACGCATCACCATTTCCCGCAAGCCAACAACGAGGCTCTTGATCAAGTTCTGTTGCAGCACTCAACCCCTGGAGGGCGAAAGAAAGTCCACGCCGCATCTCTCAGGTGAATGCGCGTGCATGCAACCGGTTTCGAATAGTATATACAATCGGACGTCGAGAGGGGGGGTGATGGGTGTGTACTCTAAGTGGGCCCGATAGCATTCTTAGTGAACTTGTTACTACTTCGTGTACGAAGTATTTATATACGGCAAGGCACCCTTCTCCTGCCGGTAAGATCGTAGAATTGTTATATTGTTTTATGTCTTGCTACATTTTTTCGGGTTGTCCGCGATCAAGTTGTTACGTCTTGCTATAAATTTAAAGACGGGTTGTCCACGATCAGTCGCTCGCTGCGCTACCTTGCGCTACGAGATCCGGTGTCGACGCTGCAAAACGCTTGGGGGCTGTATCATGCTCTCCACAGCTACGTAGACGAAGAAGGGAATATTGCTCGCGACGGCCGAACTTTATATTGTAATTATTTTTTCTCTGTTGACGTAGTGTGACTCTCTCATGAAAACATTTCTTAGTTGGTGTACATTAGAATACATGTATGCATGCGCAAAGTAGTCAGAGCGTCTATATATCAGTCAGTCATAGCACGGGTGGATGCATTTGTTTTCTGGCGCGAAACCGTATTGGATGGACGTTGTCATCTGTCGAGCCCCCCCCCGGTTAGTTTGGTTGTCCCCCCCCCCCCGATAAACACGCAAACCGTGAACATAATCATCTTCCACCCTGCATTGCTGCAACACGCGCAGGGCTACACGCTTCTGTTTTGTACGGCAACGGTTGGGTGGCTGCATTAATCTCGGGTGGACTTTGGGCACCAGATTCAAAATGGTGGGCACTAATTCGAGTGTCGAGCGTGTTTACTCGTTGTCTACGGTATACCAGGTACAACTTAGTAATTGGGCTGTTTATATACATTGGAAGTACTATACACTATACCTAGACCGCGGCTGCGGTAGAGAGGATACCCCCATTTTATCTGTCGAGTCCAGGCCACTCACGCGAGTGTGTCGATGCCTTCTCCAACACGCACTTAAAGATGGTCTATTGGCGCAGCGTAACAAACAATGGCATGGCCAAGCATATCGCGAAACCGAAGACCACACAACCGGCAGTTTCGTGCGAGATTGTGGCTCTGATCCGATGAAAAAAGAGCGCCTAAAAGTGACCCCCCTACCGTACGTAGTATTTGTCCCTACTCCGTGTAACCTTTTAGGAGGAGGAGGAGGAGGAGGAGGAGGAGGAGGAGGAGGACCACACCACCAGGCTTCCCCGTAGATTTTGTGTTTTTACCGCGAACATGGAGACGAAGGGTTCATGAATCCCAACAGCGTCGGGGTTCCATTGAGATAGTTTCCATCCTTTCGAGGAAGCCGATAGTTTCTGTGGGTTGTGCGTGTACTGAAACATCTGGCAATACACCGAATACCAATCAATGTATATAACACCCGTATACGACAATTCAGTTTGTTCTGCACCTGACCGGATTATACCGATTGGTCGACCGCCCAATTCAGGGGCCCATGGCACCCATCCATGGCAAATCTGTTCACGGCGGGATACGAATATGTTTTCGCACGCATCACTATGTATGCAGTCTACCCTGGGGGTTACCTTGATGCACCTTGCTAGGAACTGGCCGGTGAGGAAGACAGTTGTCCTAGGAAAGACAAAGACAACAAGATACTAGTGTATATGGTCTTTAGGGCAGCGGGTAGGAAGATGAAATGGCTCGAACTACAGTAGTATAGTACTTGTACAGTAGCTCTATCCACAACAACAGGGCGATTAGGAAAGAAGATACCGCCGTACGAGCACTTGCGCGACAGTCACGTACCGCGTTTCCAGAGGAAGGCGGAATGTTTCCACTACTATACGATACGAGTAGGGAAGAAATGAAACAACAGGAGCAAAGTGTTCCATTACTGACGTGTTCCATTGCTGACGGGAAAACAAAAATGGAAAAAATAGAGGACCAGATCCAGAACAATGGAGACACAAATATATGAAAGATCTTGGTATAATATACCATATTGGGCGGAAACATAAGCACCGTTTGAAATTCATAACAATATTCAAACGGCCCTTACAGTTCCGTCCGGAGTGGTATGATATATGTATTCAGATTTTTTGGCCGCACGTCGTGTGGAAACATTTAGAAGAGAAGTCGTCGATAAGAAATCAAGAGCGAAGAGCACTCGTATGCATGAACAGTAGAAGCGGTATTGCATAACCAAAACGGTATATAACTAGTCTCAGCTTTTCTTCGTACGTTGAGCGTCGTAGCTCGTGAGAGGCCTATATTTGTCCCAATCCCGAATTGCATTCGTTTGGGAGCAGTTGCAGGAGACACACAAACCGCCCAGCGTTCGAACATAGCTGGCTGCAGGCATCCACGTGGTTGCAGAAGCAGTGAAAATGAACAATAGCAGCAACAGATTCAGCTCCCATCATGTCGTTGTCTTTCTAGTAGTTGACGCGGACCTCAGGCCATTCGGCCAGTGCTGCCTATGGTACAAGTTTTCACCACAGCCAGCATGGGTTTGGCAGACTCTTATCATTAAAATGACCCTAGCCGGGCGGTAGAACGCACTCATACAGGATGCCTGCGACGGCACACGAAGCATGCCGTTTTCGTAAAGCAACGCGGGGCTGGGCCAAAGAGAGATAGGGGTGGAAACCGGCCAGAAAACATAGACCCGAACCGCTATGAGTCGTGCACCGTGCACATTACGGAGCAACGTAACTACTTACTTACGGTACGTATTTATATGTGGGTTGTTCGCGTTGAAATGTACAGCATTCAAAATACAAATGTTCACATGGATTTTTTACTCCTGTACAAGTAGGATCAGCACACAACAAATACTCCGTATGTCGCGTCCTACGTCCAAACCTGCACTTCTTGGAGTACCAGATTTCACGATGATGATGCTAACTTATGTACACAGAGCAGGTTAGACACGAAACACCAGGCATCTGCGTTGCGTTGGTATATACCGGAGGGTAACATGAACACCTTCCACGGATGCATGCACGGCCGTGTGGGCGCTGCATCTGGGGCGTGACAAAACCCCCTGTCTCTTAGTACACAAGAAGACTATTAATAGTCCAGCTGTCTGTCCCCGTTGAATTATCCTATTGCGTACTATTTTTATTTTGCCACGCTCTCTGTGTCGCGCCCAAACGAGATATTATTGGTCTAAGCTATCGTCCACTGTTTCATTGTTATAATAATAGTAGAAATGCACCTTATTCCTGTATCCAATGAGGGGTTCTGTCACGCGTCCGGTGCGTCGCGTCCGCAACGACATTTCGCTATACACGACGACGACGACCATTTTATACCGTTCACTAATCACTATGTGTCCCACCGCTATGTGTCCCGCCGCTATGTGTCCCGCCGCACAACGAACGGTGTATAGATGCGCCGCGTTGTTGTAGTGGTGCTATCGTCCTGTGGAGTAGAAGAGCGAGTAACTGTCGGCAACATTCCGGTCCTTCCGCGAACGAATGAAAATTGAGTAACAAACGTATGGCGTTTACGTAGAGTGCAGCAGTTTGATAGTATATACCAGATACGTAACAGCAGTGTCGTCGTTCCCGAGCATGGCAGTCTGGGGATATACAACATATATGGATGACAGTGGACGAGTAACTTTCCCGAACATGGCAATATGGCAACAATTTTTCTTCTCTCTGTGGAAACACGATGATTGCTTGTTTGGCCGTTCTCACAGCGCGTACTACTAATGCGCCATATGTACCCTGAACATTCTGTACCTGGCACCAGGGATTTTACAATATTTCACTATATATCATAACAAATATTCCTTCTTTCGCTTTCGCTTTGGTTGTAATTCGCGATATTATGTTACCTGGTACACGTTTTGCATCAGCAGTGCAAGGGTTACACTTCCGCACCTGGTGAGATATGTGTGGATGAGCGCGTCTGTCCATAACATACTCCTCTCGTTGGCAATCCAAACTTCGCGGATACTCGTGCACCAGCAGCAGCAAGTACGCGTAGTAGAAATACAGCAAATAAAAAGCAATGTACAAGCAAACGCCATTATGCATAGAGTTACGAGTACCCAATCGTGTCTTCTTCAAGAGCGCGTGAATCTTCCGCGCTTGCTTCACAAAAATAGCTCCACAGGTTTCCAATACGCAAAATACGTCTTACAATACCAGGTACGTATTCGATTTCCAGTTGAAATCGAATCTTGTTTGAGTTATGTACAGTACGTACGTACTGGTATACTGTTCCAAGAAATCGAGTACTCACAGGAGTATATCCTAGACGTATGATACTCTACGATGACGATACCGCTACCGCTGTGTTTTGCTATCAATCTCTCTTCTTCCAGTGCAGACACAAACCATGGCTTTCTCGATCACTCATTACATCGGTAGCGGTAGCGTTATTGGGTGAAAGCATTATCATACTTGACTCGGGACCACAGTACCCCCCCCCCCCCCTCGCCTTGCCCCTCGGCCAGCACCGGCTACCGCCTTCATAAATTTTCAGCAGTACCCCAAACCTCGATGGCATGCATCGCGTAATGTATACTCGGCATTTACGCATACTTTGCACTATTCCAGAGATAGATCAGAAGCACGAGCACAATAGTATACCTGGTATCAGCACTGTGTTCTCCTTTCCATGTCGAGTCATGAGTGGGCTTATAAATGACTCAACCGAGAGGCTATAAAACCAGCGCTCACTCCAATCGTCGAGGAGGCTGGCGTTACCCGTAGAAAATCATCGCTCGGGCTCGTTGCCGTGTACAGTAGGGGTCCCCCCAGGAAGCAGGTATTAATATATATAGTGCGTCAGAACAATGTGACCGCCGTATTTAGGGAAGCCGCCTTAAACATTCCAGGACATTTTGTAAGCCGCCGAGCCCTAAGCAGGCCAGGCCGAGTTTTACGAGAAACAAAGAAAACGGGGAGCCGCCATGTTGACGTTTTTCGTGCAGAACGCACCTTTTCTCGGATAAGAAACCTAGGCCCGACCGCCACCCCTGTTTCTTGCTGGGTGTCTTGTACAGTGCCGCGTCTTTCAAGGGCCACTTGCTCGGGCCCTGGACAAAGGTGGTGGTACTGAGTAACGGCAGTAACTACCGTCACGGGATAAATCGAACATTTTCGGTCTCGGGAAGCGGGGTATCGCGCTGTATGGTGGAGCATGTTGTGTACGAAGATTAACATTCCCACCCGCAGTAGCAGCAGTTCTGTATAGTATGTAGTGCCTGGTACCAGGTACCATGCACAGCAGCAGCGCATGTTTCCTCACTTCCTCGATACTGAACACATGGCCGGAGACCTCTTAACATACCTCCTACATCGTCATTAGGCGCGTCAGGAACGCTCGCCTCGACAACTCTGCCGTGCATTGTCTGTGCTGCGCAGTGCAGCGAGTCCTCAGATGCATCCGGTATATACATGCTCTCCCGGAATGGCTCTTTTCTTTGTAGCAACGGAACGGGCCAATCTGCCGAACGGTCGTGGTGTCTAGCTTTCAGCAAATACATCGGGTGTGCGAATGTAGTAATATCCCTAGTAATATCCCACGTATACGAAGCATATACGCGACGCATACGGTGAATGCGTGCGTTAGCTCCGTAAACGTTGACATAAGCCCATAACAGCAGTGTCGAGGTTTACTAATTGGTCTTGATGCCCAACGGCATGGTGCATATCACAAGTCGTCTATTGCAGGTATGCATAACATGCATGCGGTCTGTGTTTGGCAGTTTGCCGTGTGCAATCGATTCTTGAAGGCCGGCATATCGACATATAAAGCATGGGTGCAATATACCTGGTATGGGGTTAAGTGTTAACTTGCCTCAATGCCGCGTTTGTTCAATGAGATGTCACCGCGGAAAACGATCGATCCCAGGTGTGGCCATCAAAACTGTTGTAGACGGTACCAATCCTCGACTGCTGTCCTAACAAAAATCCCACTCAACTGCATCCTGCTCGCCTTCCCTGCTGCTAAAGGTCGCTAACGCGGAGAAACCGTTCTTCAAGCCCATCGTAGCCAGCGTCGATGTTGATCTGGACAGCTTCAAGCAACCCAAGTTGCGATATCTGGCCCACTACTTCCTACAAATCCCAATGTGCGTATGTTGTATGCTGGTGTTCGAAGCCTGTGACAAACACGTAGTAGGGTCTGACCAGCACACAGTAAGGCCTTCTTAGACAGGTTGGTCTACTGCGCCGTGTTTGTTGGGTGGGCCTCATATGCCGTGTGCGTTGGGTGCACCCCTTACCTCGCATCCTATACAAATTTGGCGTGCCAGTTGCGCTAGGTCTTTATATGTGTTTCGGGTTCATAGGAATCGGTTTGCCTCACTGCTCCACTTTGACGGATCCACGCGCAAAACTAGTATTCCACTTTCAATCATGATGTTGCGCTTGATCCGGGCACCATTGCATGTTAGTGTATCATTGATAGTTTAGGAGGCGTTAGCGACGTTCTGATAGGCGATGTGGTTACTTTCGTGCAAGCCGTAAGCGCCTATAGAAAGCGTACGACAAGACCGTCGGCTATTGATGGGTAAACTGTACCAGGTACTCCTTTGAGTCAGCCCCCTTCGTACCGGGGTAAAGAACGGTCTGCGTGTTTCAAATGTTGAAATTGTGGGTGTGCTCAAATTCGCGTGGACCCGGGCCCTGGTTGCACGTGTCAATAGTAAGACCGAACGCAACGAACGACGGCCGCCTCATCCTAGTTTCACCCACCTCGCTCCTCGTGTCTTTAACGCCAGGTACTTTATTAAGTTCCCGTTCGCAGTATTGCTAGGCCTTTGGAGCGCACTCTTCTGGCGTACACCCACAGCCGAAGATGTGGTGGCATTCATCGAAGGCACTAGCCTCGTCAGCGTTCTCCGTCGTGATCGGGAGTCCGAAAAAGTTGCACTGTCCGCAGCAGGAACCGAAAGCGCGCAACTGCCCGCCTCCGAGGAGCGTCACTACTACATTCGAGTCGACGAGTGCTTTCTGGAACACGTCACTCGCGAACGCGGCAGCAAGTACGACGAGGGGGTAGTCACCCCCATCAAATCGTGGAGCATGAAGTACACAAAAAATAGGTGCCGCGGAGAAGACGCCAAGTGGGCTGTAAGTATCACCTCTTTTCTCGTCAACGGACAGCTGGTGGCCGACCCGGAAAGTCAGGTTTCTTTCCTCCACTTCTACTGGACAACGGCCGCGCATACCAAATGTCACGCGCTCGGCAACGCGTTGGTCGAGCGAATCGTGTCGGATGACAGGTTGAAGACCAAGCTGATGGAGTCTACGTGGACGACAACTTGGCTGCACCACGGGCTCCTTCACGGAAGTTTGGGCCCCCTGACCACCACCAGGTACCGGTAAAGAGATAGGGCAATTCCGCAATTCCAATCAACCAATCAATCCATCACTGTCTATATCAAGCAATCAACCAAATCAATCAACAATAACAACAAAACAAACGCTATCTCTAGGTTCAGACAACAGTAGAGGGTACGCAACCGGGGCACTTTGACGTGTTCGCACACATATATCGTGAGGCAACAACTGAACCCATGTCCATTTTGTTTGGGTATTAGGACTGAGGGAAACAAGTGGATGGGGCTGGGTTCACCAACAAAGCGGGACTCCCTGATAGCGGAATCTTGCAACATGTCCCCCCTCGGTGGCGCTGACCACGCCCGGACTGAACGCTGGAGCGAGTTGGAGCTGCCGATGTCGGACTTTATGATGAAGTCACGTCACGTTCTCCGCAGGTGAGCTATACTCCCACCCGCGATCCTAGAGTACCATATACCGGTGCCTGGGTTTACGGAACGACAGTATACTGCCACCCACTTTATCTCGGAGAGTCTGCCCGTTAGCCGGGCTCGTTTCTCGAAAGCGTCCATGTCAACCCTTTTAGAACTTAATCCACGTTTCTGGGGACAAAGTACAATGGGAGGCTCCCAATAGGGCCTGTATGTGCCAGCCTAATATACCGGCACTATTCAGAGCACCTGCACTATTGGGAATAGGGGTACATAGCGAGTTCCAGTCGCGCCAAACGATTTCAGCGGCACTATAGAGAGCAGTGGCACTATTCGGCCGGTGCTATCGGGGGGGGGGCGCTGGAGTTGGACGTTCGTAGTGCGAGGTAGTGTTTGCTGTGGTGAAAGGGTTAACAACACTGATAGAACCCCCACCTCGCGAAATAAACACCTGGTACATCTATCTGATGTAACGAAGGCGGCGTCATCGTGGGTATGGCCAAGAATCCTAGAACATGACACCGAGAAAATTTGCGTTGGTCGCCGCTCTTGGTGGCTGCTTGTACGGCTCCTGGCGCAGTTGACTGGCCTTAGCGTGCAGACGATGACGCCCAATATAAGGTGGTGATATTGGTTTTTGATGAACACGCCATGTCCTATTGAAGCAATGCTGCATGTGGGTGTGTCGCGAGAGTTCCGGTCTAGGCTTAAATGGCGCTCGCAACCCCTCTTTATTGACGAAATCATTTCATTTCCCCTGCCGTTACAGGGCCATGCGCGACAACGCTATTCCGCTGGACCTGCAAGAAGGCCTATTTCTGTCTTGCATCATGCATGCGATAGACCACGTTCTCGGCGCAAGGATTCTGTGGGGAATCAAGTACAAAATCGACTTCAACATTGAAAGCAAAACTTGGTGAGTTTGAACAATTGACTGTTAACCTTAGCTATTTGTAATACGTATCCATAGAAGCTGGAGGTTACCTTCACATCACGGTAGAACTGTTGACACGTGTTACAACATGGATAGCGCGTTTTGGTCGAATTGTTTCTGAATGACGGGGGCTCTTCAATTGAGGAACTGCACAGTAGCGTTGGAATCCCTTACATGTGTTAACATATTTTCCGTTTTGCGCCTCCATAGGCCGTGAGATAACCCACCTGATTAATCGTCAGAAACAAATATCAATGACAGTTTGTGGGCCCAGAGCAGAGCTCCTCAAGCTTGAGGAGCCTCTGAACTGTAGGTGCGCCCATGCCGTAGCACGCATAAGTTGCTGCTTAAATGGAGCGGAGGAACACCACGGACCCAGGGATCTGCCTCGGTGTGGACGTGTCGCATGTGGCTGCTTTTTCAACGAATGCCTCCAAAGTTGTAATATGCGCTCTCGATCGTGAAGGGCTTGATTATCCCCAGCACGTGTCCACTTTTGCATTTGGCTCACGCTGTTGGTCTTACGCTTCGTCTGTTGCAAATATATTTTATATCAGGAGTGACCACTGCGAAAGCGCCGCCTGGAGTTTCATGTGGATGGCTCCGACGCTCCACCCGTTTTACCACAACAAGATCTGGTGAGAGCACATGATGATGCCATTCAACCTGCCGGTGACCCTTCTGTACGCTTACAGTAGATCAAATCTGCTATTTGTTCCCGATGTTCACCAGCATGTTTTTTTCCTACACAAGGAGCATAAACAACGTATGCTGCCATGTTTTCCCCCAACCATGTTCGTTGCTCTCGAAAACAAGTCCAAGTATGCTACATTCAATGCGCTTAAGAATGTCCAATGACTCTTAATTGATACTGGTATTGGCCTGCCCTTCTTGCATCGACGCCTGCACGATTTCGGTAGCCACGGCAACCGTAATTCGTTGTACTTGTACTTGTGCTTTTTTTTGGATGACCTCGCATCCTCACGGGAGCCGACCAATCAATCGCTAGATAACTAACGATGATCCGCTTTGTTGCACCGTACGATACAGGTGCAGTACGAACCCTTTCTACAGGCAGCTGCACCGAGGATTGAAAGAGATCGACACTCTACACATCGCCGACGAAGTCACTGCGAGCATAATGTATTGATTAGGACAAGGCTGAGCTCGTCGGAAAGAACGCGAGACGCCGCATCAAAGGACCTAAAGACAAGGGGGGGGGGGGGTAGCTTGCCGGCAGCTTGCGGACAGATTGCTGACAGACTTTCGTCAGATTTTTGACATTGTCATGACAGCTTGTTCACAGCTTGCTGACAGCTTGCTCGGCATTCGGCTTGTTCAGTTTGCGCGGGTAGTTTTATTTGGGAACCAATTCTAAGACCGTACGCATGCCACAGACCTCTTGGGTCTGGGCTTGAACAGGGGGTGGCACATGGTGCTCGATAAGTGGCACACGGTTGTATGTAAATAAATGGATACGGTTAATTTTGTGCCGGTGCAGAATACCTCGACGGCAACCATACACTGGGTAGTCTCTATGGTTGTCTGGTCCGAGTTTATGGTCGGAGTGGAGGTGATTTAGTTAGGCACATAAACACCGTGCAAAAAAATCATTGCTTAAACCAGATGGTCTGCCTTATTGGCTGTCTGGTTCGAGTTGGTTTTCGTAGTAGGCGAGAAAGAAGGGTGGTTTAGATGTGCACAGAAAACACCGTTCGGCCTTCATTTGCTCAAACCAGGTGTCTGGACTGAGTACATTATCGGAGCGGGGCGGGGTGATTTAGTTGTGCATAAAAACGCCGTTCGATTTTATTTCCTTACACTGGATGGTTTAAAGGGTTGTCTGATCCGAGTTTACGGTCAGCGTATGGGTGATTTAGTTGTGCGCATAAACACCGTGCTACTTTTGTTTGCTTAAACCAGGTGGTCTCTGTGGCTGTCTGGTTTGAGGTATTGTCGTGGGAGGGAGGATTCAGATGTGCACAGAAGCACTGTGCGATTTTCATTTGCCTAAACCAAGTGGTTTTAAGGGTTGTCTGATCCAAACACTGTCGTAAGAAAGGTGATTACGATGTGCACAGAAACACTGAGCGATTTTTATTTGCTTAAACCAAAAGGTTTTATGGTTGTCTGGTCTGGGTTATTGTTGCGGGAGGGGATATTTAGATGTGCACCGAAACACCGTGCGATTTTGTTTTCCTTACACCAGGTGGTTTTAAGGGTTATCTGATTCGAGTTTAAGGTCGGGGTATGGATGGTTTAGTTGTGCTCATACACACCGTGCTATTTTTGTTTGCTTAAACCAGATTGTCTCTGTGGTTGTCTGGTCCGAACTATTGTCGTAAGAGAGGTTATTTAGATGTGCACGGAAACACCGTGCAATTTTCATTTGCATTTGCTTAAACCAGGTTGCCTTTTTAGTTGTCTGGTCAGAGTGGTCAGAGTTATTGTCGAGGGCTGGGGGGGTTAGAGTTGCAGCAAAGCACCGTAAGATTTATACTTGCTTAAACCAGGCGGTCTTCGGGGTTGCCTGGTCCGAGTTTACGGGCAGAGTATCGGTGGTTTAATTGTGCACAGAAACACCGTGCGATTTTTATTTGCTTAGCCCAGGTGGTCTTAATGGTTTTCTGGTCTGAGTTTACGTCGGAGGAAGGGTGCTTTAGTTGTGCACATAAACACCGTGTGATTTTTATTTGCTTACCGGTGAGGTAGCATGTACTATATGCTCAGTGGCAGCGTGTCGTGGTAAGAGTTTTTGATGTGGTACGTGTAGGACTTTGCAAAGCAGTTGATGAATGCAAACATCACAAGACTACCAGAGCTAAGCCTAGTTATATAGTGACATACTTGGTATTGTTCAACCTCAATGTGTGTGTTTTGGTGACGTTTTGTTCAACTCAATGTGTGTTGGTGGCGTATTGTTCGACCTCGACGTGTGTTTGTTGGTGCCGTCGTGTTCAATCTGAAGGGGTGCGTGTTGTGCGTATTGTGTACGGTTTGAGTCCGGAACGAAAAAAATCGAGTTGTCAATGACGTGGTGCGTAAAACGGTATGCTGTTCGAGTTTTGACGGGGTAGAGTAATGCGTCCCGAGGCGGAAGACTCAATTTTTTAGTTCAAAAAGTTGGTACGTACGATAGTTATAAAGCCAGGACGGTTGCGAGGGTGGTGCGCCAGCTTGTCTAGGTAAGGACGTTTTCTCAGCACCTTCAGCAGTCTTTGCCCTTCGTGTGCTTGGGGGGCAGTGTACAGAGATGGATTATTCTTGGTCAAGCGAATAAAAAGGCAAGGATTGTTAGCTAGTAGAGAAAACATGGTTGTACTTGGTGTGTGAAGCCCTCTGGAACTGCATCTACGTTTCGGTCCCGACTGTTTGAAATTGGAGTTGGGCCATGTTTGCAGTGGAAAAAAGGGTAAAGGTGCAGTTGTCCTTGTTGTACTATATATGTTGGCGGTGTATATCGGGGATAGGGAGGAGTGCTGGAACTTACCATTACAGACAGCCTGTTCTGCGGCTGGACTGGGGATTTCTTGGCGATGCTGATCGAGTTTCTATCTTCGCACGGCCCACTTTGAGCGCAAACCCACCGCCCGTAACGGAGCTCGATAATTTCTTCGGCCGGAGAATTGTTTAGGGGTCAAGTTGGTTGGATAGTCTAGCTGGTAGATTGTACCCCTGACGGCGGAAGCTTCTGGGTTCGAAACCCCGGTGAAACAACCTTCTTCCGTCGCTGGAGTGCGTAAGTTGGAAAATATCGATGAACATCAACGAGTTGTGGGGATGTTGAACCCTCACTATGTACCGGAGGGAGAAAGGAAAAAACACTGTGTCCACGGTTTGAGCAGAAGGTCGCCGAGTATTAGCGTTCATGCGTGTTGAGTGGGAAGAAAGCAAACGTGATGACCCACGAAAACTTAAAGAGTAAAAGTGATTGAACACTGAAGAAGTCGCTTTGGAGATGTTTCTTGCTATGGCTCCCTCCCCTGTTCCAGCTACTAGATCGTGACGGACTCGCTCGGATTGGCTATTCATGCGGCCCATGTCGTGTCACGCAACCGGCCTATTTTCTGTTATAAATGGAACATTCTGGTTGTATTGGATGTTCGCGCTGGCTCTTCATGCGCACCGTCTCGTAACGCAATCAGTGATCTTGCTGTTACAAAAGGAACGTATTTGGTTTTGTTGGATCTTTCCTGGAGGCGTTGACAGGACTTACTGACGTAGTTAGGCGGAGACAAACACATTTATGCATGAATCACAGCGTAGATACATGAAGGTAGAGGCTCATTCGAATCGAAGTGATGCTAGGTCGACAGGAAGATATGCCGAGGCACGTTGGAGCCTCCGGAAGATGCAGTGCAATATATCCAGAGGCACGTGGCCCCCGATGATATAGGAGAAGCTTGTCCCAACACAAGAATCTTTCTCTATCTTCTAACCCCCCCCCACACACATGCTGGGTTGTGTGTGCACCGTGTGACGTGTACAACCAACAGGTTTTGAAGCCGAAGATCATCTGTTCTATAAGCTCGGTGACTGCGTGGCATACGGCTCCGCTACTTTTTTAGTCGCTGGATGCTGTCGACTCACTGTGGTTCCTTTCCTGGTTTAGCTGACACATGCTATAATAGGGATATCACTTTTAGGCTACACCAGTACTGGCCAACACGGCCCCTAGACTGGGAAATACTTGACGTTGACAAATTTGCAACATCATTCGTTGTATGCCTAGCTCGTGGGATTGTAGGTCGAGTTGAGTTCGGGTCGAGTTGCGCTTTCGTATTTGACCACAGTTCATCTTTGGGCTCGGTACGGACCTGCATGAAATGAGGCGCCTCGGCGCAATAATGTGCACCTCCATCATCGCACGCATCAGCGGTCGAATCACGTTTTAGGCTGATTTGATTTCCTGCTGTATCTTCTTGTATTACGGTGTTAGGGCGGGAGAGGTTTTACTTACATGAGGTCACCACCTCATTCCTAGTCCAGGTTTTAGTACTTATACACCATTTAGTCAGTCTCTGAGAGGTCATGAGTGCCGATTCTTTAACTCTCGAGTAATCGTGATGTGCACTGCGTCAAGAGAATTGGCTTACCGCACCATTTCCCCCGGCTGATTTTAGCAAGGACACCGTTTCGCTCGTTGCACAGAAAGGGGTGCAATTGTTAATGGCCCATAGGCAGAAACGCCATCAAAGGCTTGAAGATCAAAGGCTGGGGGGCGTGTAGGGGGCAACCCCCCGAGCATTTTCCATCAACATTTGTCAAACGAACTACTGTAGCTATTCCCCTTACCCAACTGGGCTTCTTATCATTCGTCCATGAATCGATCCAATTTCATTCTCGGCGACTCCGGGCCCTGAGAACGATCATCCTTCACCACCACGCGCCTGCAAAACTTCACGACGCCCAAATCTGTGTTTTTGTTTAACGCTAGGCGAATGGCGACGCGTGCCACGTTAGAGGTAGCACTCTTCAGTTTTTTTATTTCTGAATGACGGGGCTCCTTAACCCAAAATCGTCGGAATGTCATTCTTGTTTTGCAACACGATTGTTTTGTACACACCTAGGCCATAGGTTTTTTCATCGGGTTGCACTTTCATTCATTCTTCTCAAAATCAGTTTTTTGGGTGAGGTTTAGAGCTCCTCAACCGAGGAGCCCGAGAAACACAATGCTGCACCTCTATCGTACCATTAGTAGCAGGTGTCTAATGGAAAATATCAACGATGCTCAAATCTGGATTTGTTGTTGTCTCTAGCACATGGCGTTCGCTAAATGCGGGCGTGAAGTGGTAGTCACACGTGTCACACTACATGTTATTCGCAGCTCTCGCGGCAGTTCTTGAGTTGGTCCCTATCTCGACATAGCACCAAATGGGCCATGTACATACTCTTCGCAAGTGACAATTTCGACGTTTGTCTTCACCTACGAGCGAAACTTGAGTATACATATGGTGGGTGTGAATCGCCCCCGTACCCATTCCCACACTACCCGGAAAAATATTGCCTCGTACACCGTACCTGATACACCAGCGGAAGGGTCGGAGCGTGGCAACATACCCACGCCATCGTATGCCGCGGCGGAACAGTTGCGTTCTTCAACCAGGTGATTTCGACACACGACACAGTTAGGTATGAAAGTACGGCTGGCTAAAGCTTTACGCTTACCGGATAATAGCAAAATCAATTTTACGCATGTTTAAAATGTGTTGAGTGTTCAACATAACCACTCTTCCACGATTAGCGCAGACTGTGGAAGAGGGGTTATGTTGCACATTTAACTAAAATGTGACCATATTTTCCCCCCCCCCCCCCCACGACGGTGGTGCCCCCCCCCCCCCCCCTTCCCCCCCGCGCCACTTACCGGTGACCTTCACCTCCTCCACCCCCAGTTCTCTCCGGTTCCTTTCGATGTCGCCATCTTCGTTCACCATGGATGGGGTGGCGGCGTAAGAGACTATGTAGCGGCGAACAGCGTCAACGCCTTAGCGACGCCTCCGGGCAACCCTGCGCTTTCATTCCGAGTAGCTATCTTCATCGGACCTGATCCTCCAGCGGGTGGGTCGGGGAGGGTCAACATACCCACGCTGTCGTATGCCGCGGCTGTGTTGCCAGGTTTAGATGTCGTTCCCGGTGCCGTCGCTTTGCGGAGGAGGATCCCGCCGACCCTCTCGCATGTACTCCCTGCTGTTACGTCACCGTGGGTCTACGAGAGCACACGCAGAAGCGTTCTGTCCAGACTATTATCCCCCGGTTTGTTGGTGCCCCGCCAAAAAGAATTGAACAAATTTCGCTGGAGCTTATTTCGATCGCACTGCCTTCAGGCTCACATGATCGACCCGAGAGCCATGCTACGGTAGAGGGGCTGTTTTGGGGCAAACCTTTTCCGATAGGCTGAGAGGATCCCTCCTCAACTGAGGAACTCCCCATTATAGTAGTTTCAATCCCATTTGTGTTTTAATATTTTTTGTCGTTGATTGCGGAGTGGGCGAGCAATTGTCCTTAAATAACCCCGGTTTTGCGGTGGGGAATAGAGGTCCTCATGTTGGGAATCGAGAAAACGCAGGCACCCCCGCTCCTGTAGCTCACCGAAAAATGAGAATGAACACATGTTGTTGGCGCATTGCAACAAATATTTCCACGGCGGTGCATATCGCAAAATCAACAAGCACAAAAGCTTTTTTAAGCATCGCAAAGAAATACGGGTAGCCACTCGTGGAGTGCCCCTGGGCCGCCGAAAGAAATGCCCATACTGGTGAGACTCCGTCTTACCGATTGCAGGGTTGTCGCTTGTAGCACTGACATCAACTGTATTGTAGACGCGTTCTACGATCGAGGTAGCACTTTTCTTTTTGTTTCTGAATGACTGGGCTCCTTAACCCAAAATCGTCGGAATGTCATTCTTGTCTTGCAATATGATCTTTTGAATACCTAGGCCATATAGGTTTTATTCATCGGGGTGCGCTTTCATTCTTCTCGAAATCCGTTTTTGGGTGAGGTTTGGAGCTTCTCAAGTGAGGAGCCCGAGAAACACAGTGGTGCACCGTTATCGTAGCATGTATCTGCACATAAGCCTCCTCTATACCTAAATAGGGGGGTCCTTGACGCGCGCTACTATAGCGGTAGCACTTTTCGGCGGAAACGTTTTCTGAATGACGGGGCTCCTTAACCCAAAAAATCGTCAGAATTTCATTCTTGTTTTGCACTATTTTTCTTTTTATTCTTAGGCCGTACGAGGATTTTTCATTGGGCTGCACTTTCATTGTTTTTTTCCACACTCAGTTTTGGGTAAGGTGTAGAGCTCCTCAAGCGAGGAGCCTCCGAAAAACAACCATGCACCTCCACCGCAGCATTTGTCCCTCGCCGACGGGTGGGTGCCGTCTTGAGGATCACCTGGACTAAGCCTACGGTAGGGGGATGTTATACTATCATATTCGCTGCCGAGTATAGGCCACTTGCGCGAGTGGCTCTGCGCCTCGCCGAAATCGAACATAAACATACTAATTTTTTGCCTTGGAGAAACAAGTCAATCCATGGCGGCGGTGCATATCGCGAAACCGAAAAGCACAAAAGGTTAAGGCATTGAGCACCCATTCGCGGCAGCCCTCGTAGGAGTGACCCCCCTAACGTCCCCCCAGGTCGGGGTTGGTGTCGGTTGGCAACGTCGCTGTAAAACACGCCTCTCACTACGTGAGCTGGTCAACCATGGTGCCGTCTTCTTTTTTCTCGTTTTTATGCGTTGGCGGTGCCCGAGATGGTGGTCGAGTTTGATCATATTGTGCGGAGTGGAGAACCCTAACTCCGTGCAAGGGGGGTGACATCACGTAGTGTGTATATGGTAAGGTATCCACGAGGCAGTTACATAGTATACCCATTGCTGTCTCTGGAAGGGACCACACCGGAAAACAAAGAAATATATTCGAAGCGGTCATCCGATATGCAAGAAAGTACGCACAAGGTACGGAAGTCCGCCTCACAAGCGGTTCTTCGTAGGATGCCGCTCACCCTTCATGCGACTCGCCGAACACCTCACAGCGCCTCGCGCTTGGGGCACGCGATGTCTGCCTGGTCGGTGAAAACCCGACGTGCTCCGTCCCGGCATTGTAGGGATGCGAGGGTCAATGGTC
>JAYJMJ010000433.1:609928-622058 GCA_036873875.1 Laminaria ephemera | reverse complement strand
CTCGTCGCCTACCTGCCAGGCCAACCCCCCATCCCCCATTACGCTTACCACATCATCGCGCTCCAGGTTTCAGCCTTCAAGGCTGAAGAACCAGGCGATGTGCGATGATGTGGTAGGCGTAATGATGGGCGGGGAGTTGGCCTGGCAGGTAGGCGACGAGGCGACCATTTTCCCGGTACATCCCTCCCCAAAAAACAACACTGCCACGCACGACGTCTCCAATGCAATGCTGCGATAGGGGAGCACCTGACTTTCTCAGGTTCCTAACTTGAGTAGCTCTACACCTCACACACCAGCCGCCTTTGAGAAAAAATGCAGGCTGAATCCGATACCTGGTACACGTTTCCCATGGGCCAAGTGTCTAACGAACAAAAGTAAAAAATAAATCTTCATATCCTACGAAATTGTGTAGCTCCTCAGTTGAGTAGCTCCGTCAGTGGAAAAATGTACCAGGCATGGGGTTAAAAAGTGCAGCCCTGCCACGGCGCGCGGCTCCACGCCCGGTACGACATCCCCCCAAAAGTACTGCCACACTCTTAAATTACCTCTGATACGTGCTGCAATAGAGGTGGCACTTTTTTGGCTGAAACGGAATTCTGAATGACGGGGCCCTGACACATTCTACGATAGAGGTGCACCAGTTGTTTTCTGAGGCTCCTCACTTGAGGAGATCTGTACTTCACCCGCAAACTGATTTTTGAGTAAACTACAAGTGCAACCCGATGAACAAACCCATGGCCTAGGTATACAAAAAAAAAATGCAAAGCAAGAATGACATCTCGATGAATTCGAGTTAAGGAGCCCCGTCATTCAGAAACAAAAACGCCAAAAACTGCCACCTCTATCGTAGCACGCGTCATAGGGATTGTGTGCCTGGTTGTGCCGATGGGTGTAAATATCAGTCTAATGCGAAGGACACAAACACACACACACATGTTCCGGTGCGGTTCAGTGTTTTCTCTTGATAGAGCGTTTTTCTTCAACGGCGTGATGAAGCTATCTACTCGTTCGTGCTACGTGCTACATCATACACTATATTAGTCTATTAGGTTATGAATACGGTACTCATCGAGCCTTGTTTACCTGCTTTACTCAAATTCATTGGGGTTCAGTGCGGGTTCTACGAGAATGTCAAAATTCGGTTCTGTTCGGTTCGACTTTTGTTAGGTCTACAGGAAGAATTCTACGGTTCGGTTCGGTTCAATGCACGTATTGTACGCGTGTGATACTGTGCTCAATAATAGAACATAAACCTTTGTGTTACTCCACATCATTTATTTATGACCAGTATTATACCTGTTGGTGATCGGTTACATGAAAAAAGACACGGTGAAGTTCGGCACAAGACACTGACTTGCCATTGGAATCATCAGCTCGGTAACTATGATTTGTGCCATAATAAAGTATCCACAATATTTTACCACACCCTGCGTCCAACAGTCATTAAATTAGTTCGGTTCGGTTCGGTTCGGTTCGGTTCGTTTTCGTTAAAACAGCATCCAACACGAAAAGCCTCTTGTTTCCGGGTTCGTTGTGTGAAAACGTCGGTCTTCTCGTAGTACGTACTGGTGCCAGGTATTTATTATCCTTGCCATTTGCCAGCCACCGAAAAACGACAAACCCATTATGCATACATCGTGTATCAAACCAAAACACGTGTATTTCTGTGACAAGGTGCTCTTTCTTGTTAGTCCTGCTCTTTCGACTATTTTCTTCCTACAGTAGGAGAAATCGTAAAATAAGAAATTCGTGCCTAGGCCCAGGCCAATATTATTATGTAAGGCTGGGTGTATAAAAAAATGGTTGCCTTGTGTTTCGTGCAAATATCGAGTCTAAATTTATTAACTCCCAGCTGTCGCGTGCTGTAATCATCACTCTCGCGCAGCAAACAAGTCAGTGAGCAATGCACGTGTAACCCAGATAGATGCCCCCAAGGGTGGTGTGCTCCTGGTATATCGCACACTTGGTTTTTTTCTTTTTGATCATCCCATCTATTAATACGGGAGCTGCAAACAACTCTCTGTTATACGCATCATATATTCTGAACGCCTTGGTCGGGATGCCGGCACCTGTTATTTGGACACGTGTATCGTTGTCAAGGTAGTAGTCTCAAAATATAACAATCACCATCTTATTCGTTGTTGGGTTTTATTCAACGAAGGCGTCTACGCCAAACTCTGAAGGGCATCAAAACTGAAAGACTTGTGTCAAGAAGTGTCCCCGTGGGGACGCAGGGTTGTCGGTGTTGGGAAGCGTTCTCCTCATGGTTCATAGCACTTTACTTTTCTCTCTGTTGGTTCGCTGCTTCGACGCAAGGCAGACAATGTCGTACTATGGAACGGTGACCTGATGTGGGATGCTTGCCTTTGCAGCATCCCCGCATACTTCCCGACAGACTACGTATACGTACCATAGATGGTCCTGCCATGACAACTGTGACCGGGTTTCACCTCAACTATCACATGGAAATCACATAAATATATAGCCTATCCATCTACGTAGAGCACTCTATAACAATAGCCCACCCTGAATAGTCGTAGATGATGCAGATCACACGACAATCAAAGGATGTTAACAAAACATCCAAAACTTGGAAAGGAGATCGAAGATTCCGCTATTCGAAACAAACGAAAATGGGGTTATAGATTCCCCCACACCTCGAAATGAGGCGTCGAAATGAGGCTAAGACGCCTCATTGCAAGAGCTACAACCCGGTGATGGAGCTCAGAAACGTGGGAGCTCGAAGACGGGCATGCACTTACGAAATACCAACATGCGCTACGAACAATGAAGTTATTGAAAAGGCTGAGTATCTGCAGGTTGAAAAGGTGTCCCAGCTTGAGGGGGATTGAGCCTGTTCGTAGCGTTTGCCAAAACGATAGTAGAGAGAAACCCACTTGTAAACCTTTTTGTGGCCCTTGTTTAGCGACATAACAACGGACGAATGAGTGCGGTTTTATCGATGAACTCAGAAGAGCGTACAGTATGTATGTCGTCAGTGATTGGTAGTACTGTGGTAGAGTAGCAAGTCGATGCCTCAGGAACATAGTACAGTACTGGAGGAACAGGAGGAACACATATTGGTGTGATACGTTTCACACGACATGTATATACATATAGTATCGCGATACAGCAACAACGTAGAGCAACCCAGTTCAACCCTGTCGTCTCTGTGCGACTGTATAGTAGAGTGTAACCCACCTGCCCCATCCTCCACCCCCTATGTATCGTGTTGAAATCCAATTTTCCAAAGTTTCGATGACAACAATAGCCGACGTGGGCGCCAACCCTTGATTGCTTCCATAACGGACACGCATCAGATGCTGTTAAAACCTATCAGATACTACCCAGGAGGTGTAACGAGTTCGTGGCTCTTGGCCCATGGTTCCTGGATCCGTCTTGTCGCGTCGTTTTCAAGCAAAACGCCGACGAATCAAACACCTATAACCAACGGGAGGGCACGTAGCTCCAGTCCTAGGCCTTCAAAGGAACGTGCTCAGTTTCACCAGCAAGGCACGTTGGTATCTACATACCCCTTGACCTCAACGTTCTTTCACGCTGTAAACCTATCGCCAAAACCTCAGTCACACAAGAGTAAACTACATGGGCTGTACACGTAAAAAATATCGACGAACGGCCCAAAGAGCGTGCCCGGTAAAATGGATGGACACACAACAGTTAGTATAATAGTGTTGAATATCGTTTCGAAATATACAGGAGTGGTCCCTCTACAATGCCGGTATGTGCCAGCCAGAAATACCGGCACTATAGCGGCAAGTGGCAGTACTCCGTATACTGCCACTAAATGTTGTTCCCGTCTGTGCCAAGCAATTTAACAGGCACTATAGCGGGACACCGGTACTATTCAACCGGCACTATATAAGGACCACTACTGTATTGAAATATCAACCTTTCGATATATCGAAATATCACGACATATCGAAATATCAAAAAATATTTTGATATATCGAAATAGTAATCATATTTATGTATATCAATATCGTATCGAACGCCTTTTGTCCTCCATCCCATGGCATCTGCCATCCCCACCCGCTCTATAAAAAAATAAAAAATACACTGCATCTGTGAGATCGAGGATTTCGTCGAAACTCATCTTGGTAAGCTGTGTGTGATATTCCGATCGCGCGTGTTACGGGAAATGTATGTCCTTATGAAGGATTGTTTTAGAACGAACAGTTTCTACGTAATATTATCAACATTCGAAATATAACAGCAAACATATCCATTTGGGTTTTCGTTTTGACTGTGCATTATCGTATCAAAATCGATTATCGTTCGATATCCATCGCTATCGCATAAACTAACCAACGGCCCGCAACAAAAACCAACGGTGCGGGTTTTTCGTCCGCGCAATGGCTGCAAATGCCCCAAGACTGTTGGTTATTTTCGCCCACGGTTGTTTCGGGCCACGAGAAGTGCGGCCATTTTTTCCTCGTATTTGCTCACACCCACAGGGAATTTGCCTGGGCGAGCTTCACTCATCACAACAAGATCGACAAACCAACGTGGAAACGCTTTGATCGCGACCCTCGCGCCATCTCGAGGGAGATATCACTCCCACTCAAAACGCTCTAGGTAATCCTATGATACTGTACGTACTGTGAACATTGGTGTCGTTGATTGTTCATCATGATCATCAGTGTACCGCAGTACTATGGGCATTGGTGATGTTGATTGTTCGCGTGATGACCAGTGTACGGCAGCGTATAGTTGATCGAGATGGGAATGAGTCACTACTACCAGTAAGTCTATGTGTAATGTTTTACTGTGAAATATTGATATATTTACGAAGTATGTATACAGTCTACCGGTATATACCGGTATATATTTTGTGTGAGGGGTGTACTCAGTCGCCAAGAGGGTCTGAAAGCGCTGCCAATCAATCAAAGCTCGGTACCGGGGCACCCTCTCTCACGTTGATGATCTCGCTTTTTCCAGCGGCTGTCGTCGTCGTCTTCGTAAGTGTTCCCCCTTCCCTGCCTGCGAACGATACGCGTTGCGGCTATAAATCTGCTGCGCAGAATTAGGGAGAAATGCCGACAGTACAACGTTCTCTGGATTAGTCTACCGTGACACTTTGTCTCGCAAGGCAATAGACGAAAGGACAAGCAAGTATATACACGCAACGTCAACATGTATCAGACCGTGACATATATTATACTGAGCTGGCGCAATCTGCGCAGCAAGCAAGTAGTCGCTGTGAGGATCAAATTGTCAAAAAATATACGGACGGATGGATGTTGTACATACAACTGCAGCGAAACTTTTGGGTGTGTGATTTTTTAGACCGGTAAGGTTGGGGGGCTCACCTCGTCATTGCTGCCCTTCCCCCTGGCACTGCGACAGATTCTTCGGCAGGTTGCACACACTCAACTCACGGCAAGCGACGTCGGCAGCTGGGTTTCTAGGTGGACTTCGGAGCACCAGCTAGGAATGGTGAGAGCAGTTCTAGCGCATATCCTCGCCATGTGTGTCTACTTCTGGTGTTAGTGCAACCTTAGTCAGGCCATCATTTGCACTTAGCAAGTCAGTCTAGCAGTAATATGTGGATCGGAGAGAGAGGGAGAGAGTCAGTATCATCTCCAATTTGAGATTTATACCGTATGAAGCACACACACACACGTGAACGGTCCATATCAACTTCAAACAGCATATATTCGGCATCCCTGAGCATAGATAGATAACGTGCCATCTTACCTTCGAACAAGCCGATTGTATCGCGGCACGTGCGAGTATCTCCATTGACTCCCCTCGCCACACACACCACGTGCGAACTTCAACCTGGCGCATGTTTCTGGCCCAATTGCTCCCTTCTCCTTCGGCGATGTCTTGATCTGGATCGGCATTGATTCCAGCGATTTCGCTAAATCTGCAGACCACGAATGATGTATACCTACTGCAAGTATTACGGAGGACAATAGTAATCGGGACCCACGATATACACAAAGACCTATATATTCCACTGTTTTTACTAACCATAGCTGGTCCTGATTACTACGTTCCCCCGTAATAGTACTTACTTGTACAGACTAACTACACTGCAAAACGCGGGACAAGTAAACGTCGCTCATATAACATACCGTACAAAATGCCGCATGTATGTATTATATGTATACGAAAAAAAACAAACCCTGGGTGCTTGATGAACATTACTAAGTTTGTGGTAGTTGACGAGGAAGAAGATTCTGTCGCTAACAATGTAGGAGAGCATGCTGTTTAGTGTCCGGCAAGGTATAAAATCATACTGCTGTGGCTGTTGCCCTCACAACAAGAAAACGATACACTAGAAGTCTTAAGAGGGTGGAATCCAGATGCTGTTTGTCGCACGCCGACAACGCGAGGCTCTTGCAGTGTGTGATGTGTACTTGGAAGTATTTATTTATTATACATACAAAAGCAGTTTCTGAAGAGATGAATGTGGCCCCAAAACGAGTGGAAAGTGTTCTTTTTTTAAGGAAGAACAATAATGAAAGACTTGGAGTACCGAACAACAGAGCTTACAGCAGTAACAACGCCGTTGTCTATACAAGGTCGCACGTTGCAGTAAATAAAGGGAGAGCGCTCGCGGCCTACTTAGAAGGATCGAGCGCAAGATAGTGAACGATGGGGTGTATTTTTCGTGAGCAGAGAACGGACATGAAGTCGCAGCTTCAACTCGGCGGCTTACGCGCAGTCTGGACGTCGCCGTATACGTTGAGAGTCGTGGTTCGTGGTGCGCCTGCTTTTGTATCCAAATGTAATAAAAAAAAGTGGAAGCAGTTGCACTTTTTGTCTACAGTACAAAGTACAGGTTAGTAGTCTAATAGATTCATTTCCTAAGATAAGGTGCACATGACCGTATGGTTGCAGAGGACCTATACGGCAGTTCCTATTAATATCCTGCCTACTCGTATAGACTACAAGTACCAGGTATAAACTATTTATAATTTCGATGGAATACATAGTCGGGCCTCAGAGGTACCTCTCACCTCCTGTTAGTTCGCCTCTACCGGATCTACAGGCACCTATTCACTGCCATCGCCGAAACAGCAGCCTGTCGAGCAGCGGGCCTCATGAATGTGAGTGAGCACACGTAGAGTGTTCTTCTTGTTGCCAGGGTGGCTGATATAGAAGAAAAGCTCATGAACCGTCATGGACAATCCGGTGCAAAGACCTACCACCCACTTCTTCTGTGTAAGATACGAAAATAAAGCCTGTAAAACATACCAATACGCAGCAAACATTTGCACACCCCCCGGTGGCCGGTTCGATTATACTCATCATTCAGTTTACGTACAGCATACAGATGGTCTACACACGCTGGGCAGCAACTTGAAATTGCAAGCCCGCCTGCACGAAGTGAGTCATTGTATCGTACCCGACGTGCGCCGATCTCCTCCGCTCAAGCCCTCCCTATCGCAGGACGAAGAGAAGAAGAGCGCACAATGCATACTCGGCAATGGTGTGCATTTCATATTCATGTTAAAATAGTACCGGCGTCGCCAATATATTAGATTCGTTCAGTTTTCTTGCTGTTCTTGTGGTTGCCGTGCGCGCGGAGTTATCTCGTATAACCCTTGCCCTGCGGCCTAGAGGCAGGCATCACCTGTTAACAGAAAGAAACATCATATAGTCTATAGAGATCATGCTGTATCTAGTAGTAGCTAATGCATTAATATAACGCATATTAACGACTACATCGATCGGGTGTGACCTTAATCGTCACGCGTACATACGTACTTGAGGGTTACAGGCCCGAGACGCAGCGCGTCCCCAATGGCATGATGACCCTACCGCCCCGCGTAGATGAACCGCAGTACTTATGGAGATGTATGGTATGCCTAGATAGAACAATTTCCGCCATCGTCATCAGGCCGTCCCGAGCGTCCTGAGGATAGAAATAAAAGATTGCATTATTAACGGTCCAACGAAAAAAACATGGCAACAACTATTGAAATTGTTATTATATGTTTATATGATGTATATATATTTATATATACCCGTATATATTTATATATGTCATATCCCGGCCTCAAAATGGAGTTCTGCTATGTCTTAAGTGCTGTCGCGTGTTGTTATTATCATGCCCGGTAGCAGAAATACCCATTTGGTGCTACCAGTGCTTCGACTGTTTAGTTCGCCGGCACCGTGTGCTTGCTTGCCGTTGTTAGCGTACCCGCAGCCACACAACCCATCGCCATAACCATTTAGTCTAGCAGTGCATCTATGATACTATAATACTCTGAAAAATTGTCATCGGGGAGCGAAACGAGAGTCAGAGAGGGGCATTTTACGCAACCAATCAAATGAGCCAAAGGTTAGAGCACCCGAACCTCGTTTCGCTTCCCCAATCTTCCAATCAACGTACGCGTAATTTACAAGCATGCCTGACTTTTCGAACTGACAATGGATGAATATGGATCTTCCGGGATCAACATGATCCATGGGACATGCAACTTCGGAACTCTACGTACTGTGAATCTATGAATAGATCACCGTTAACAACATGGTTAAAAGCATGTTTGCCATCTGATAATGTGCAGCACATACCAGGTATAATATAATGCAAAACGTTGCTGATAACTTACTATTAATAGTACTACGTAGTTTAAGTCTATATGGAGCCTCACTATCGACACTTCGTATCACACAATAACGTGTGTTATCTTCCTTTTTTTGAAGCTATGATATAATAATATCGCGAGAGTCCGATAAGAAGTTCGTCAGTATATGCTCGTACATAATTTTGCAGCGGAAATGGGCGTTTTCCTTCCGTTCACCAATTAATTATTCGAAACGTTTCATTGTCAACACGTACGTACGTATTGCCGGATTTCGCAATATATTCTATTGCCCATATAATATATCCATCGCTCTAAAACCCCCAAAGCCGCATACTGGTACAGTAGCTCACATCCATACATGAAAACCTATTATCTAAGTGTTCCATGTATATAATACCTGGTATAAAATAGAATACGATTGCCTTAACATACACCAGGTACCAGGTAATAACACTATTTATAGCAATTTAACAATCAATTCAAAACGCTCTCCGTCTCCGAGTAGCGCTACCTCTCTATGTTCGTAAAAACACAAAAACTCGGTAACGGTAAAAAAACACTATTACGGGGACCATAGTAATCAGAACCCACGATGAACACAAAAACCTATTTATTCCCCTGTTTTAACTAGCCATATTTGGTTCTGATTACTATGTCCCCGTTAAATAATACCAGGTACTGGTACCAAGTGCCGTATATGCATGTCTGGTAACTGATACCTGCTGAAT
The DNA here is from genome assembly GCA_036873875.1 of Laminaria ephemera. NCBI lineage: Eukaryota > Phaeophyceae > Laminariales > Laminariaceae > Laminaria > Laminaria ephemera. The sequence continues at coordinate 612,766 of JAYJMJ010000433.1, read as the reverse complement.
ATGGTGGGGTCTCGAGAATGAAAAAGAGAGTTCGGCTAGAACGTGATGTGGTCTGCCTGAAATAGCGCTGGCGGGTCCAGAGATTCGGTCTAGAATCTAGAATAATAAGATGTTTAGTGAGTGCCGATGAGAGACAGAAGCACAACGTCAAGAACCCTGAATGACACACCCCAGAACCACCAACAACGGGGTGGCAATCGCGTCTGCTCTGTTTCGGTGGTTCGGCCAGTATACGCAGTAGAAAAAAACTCGTATTCTCCATGGCGCAACAAGCCCACCAGAAAGCAAAATGTACATTCTCCGTATGCAATAATGAGCGCAAACAGGAAGGCTTGTTGTCTGTTCATCGCAGCACACATTTTCATACGGGCACGAAGGGGGGCTGGGGGTAACCCGCGGTAGTAGTGGCTATCCGCGTGCGCTGTTGTGTACTGCACAACCGAGTACATGTGACACACGACACAGAGGGCGCATGTCACGGTAGCGGGTGCACCTAACCTTATGAGACCCCTCGCTTGAGGAATTCTATACCTCACCCAAAAACTGTTATTGAGCAAAGATGAGAGTGCAACCCGATAATAAGCACTCCCGCGGCCTAGGTATGTACCGAATTCTTTGTGAGACACTAACGGTACTGCAGCGATATTGGGAAGCTCCTTAGCTGGAGAGTCCCGTCCCATCAGTCACAGTTGGTTTGGCCAAAACGTGCTACCCCTGTGTAACACGCGTCAGGACTATTTTATTTATTTATTTATATTTTGCTCATCTCATCTATTACCTACGCAATTTTTTTTTCCCCTTCTCCCTCCCTAGTCGTAACTCAGATCCGGGGCCACTAAGCAGCCTCTTCTCCCCCCTCCCCACAACGGTCGTACGCGCCTTCCTTTTTTATCGCGAGAAGAATTCAGCGCTTTCTTCCCTCGTCGACTCGCGTCGAATTGTGCTTACCCACGCTATAAAGCGCTCTCGGCTGTTGGTGTCCCTCAAAATAAAAATGTCCGTACCGAGATTTGAACCCCTGACTCCAACCTTAGTAGTATTCGATGTTAACCACTAGACCACCGGGGCGACCGGGGTTGTTGTGAGGAGATTAAGGTTTAGTTTACCCGTCTGCTGAAGGGTTAAATCAAAACTCATGAGGTTTATTTTGTAGGCCTTGTGGGGCTTGGTCGCAGCGTTGAAGTCCAAAGGGTGGAAGGCGACGTGGCACCCTGGATCGCTGACAATAGTAGTGGTAGTATTAACAGTGGTGGTGGTAGCAACCGAACAATAAATATTTCCGTAATCAACAATGCCCCCCTCTCCAGCCGTTCCACCGTTTATTGAATGTGGGTCGAGCTTCCCACGCGGTTTAACCCTTTGAACACTGCACCCACGTTTTGGGGGACAAACTACTTGAAATTAGTGTGGGATGATTTTTCCAGGAGTAGTAAAAGGGTTAACCCTTTCTGCACAAAATATCCAGTGTTGGTTCCAAGTAGTAGATAGAGTGTCCACGAAAACGTGGGTGCAGTGTAAACGGGTTTCAACCTATTCCTACTACAGTGGTTATACTTCAGGTTTCGCGGGGGGGGTATGGAATCATACTCCTCGCCGTGCGGTGTAGGTGCCAACCCGCCCGGCGCGACAAAGCCGCGAGATGTTCCATGTCAGGACCAACATCAACACGTTGTTGACGTGGCATGGTCCCTGACCGTATTGACCAAGGAGTAACTACGACACGTGCGCTATACAACAAGCTGAGATAGCAGAAATATGAAACATCCGGACGGTGTCACATGCGTTGGGCGAAGTCACCCGCAAAAAGGGGCTCCGAGTTTTCGAAGCCGCACGATCAGATGGCCACACACCTAAATGCAGCGATAACTGTATGTAGTATGCATAGTATTAATTACAGTAAGAACATGTATGTGCTATGTGACTATGGCATATGCGTTTCGGTGGACTCGTGTCTTTCATATGTCTAAATCGGCCATTTATTTTCATTGTCGTTGTCAATGTAGAAGGCGAAGGAATATTTCAATGTCACGACAAGTGATGGTTGGTGCAGCTATGGCCTAGCAAGTCCCTCCGGGGGCAGGAACGTGACGGACCGGCCACGACACGCTGCTCTGATGAAACCTAGCGGTGATTGCCATGCACGGCCACCCCCGCGCCTTTCCAAAATGTGCACATGGTGTTGTGAAAAAGCGCACTCACCGACTGCATGCGGAGAATATTATATATACCGTCTCCCTCGAAGGTAAAAAACAGCGAATACCTTGGATTTGTACTTCGTGTGTATGACCGTAGTCTTAATCCCCGTAATTGTGCCCAGCGTGACATTAAGAACAAAGGAAGCAATTTTGAAAGAGTTATATATTATATATCAGGCATCCCATCAGGGTCGGCAGCAATAATACGCTACTCCTGTGGATGTTTGTGCTTCAAGCCAGTAGCAGAGTTCCATCCGAGGTCGCAGCAAGGTAGACCTCCCCTCTCCCCCCTCCTACCCAGCCAGACACGTACGTACTCGTTTTGCAACCGATATTCGAGCAAACGCCTACCCCCCTAAGTCCAACACGAAGTATGTCCGGCAACGTATGCGTATTAATATGTGCCGGACGCTTTAACTTCACTCCCTACATGCCCTGAACTCCCTTTGTCCAGAGCTTTGATACGTCCGTGGTTTTGATGTACCAGGTAGTTGATCAACGTCCATACCATACATACCGCTTGCGTTCTTGGCATGCAGCATAGTCGAGCTAACGTTGGAATATTCGAAGTTCCGCTCAACAAACCTTGACGCTCAACTATACGACGGTACTTCAATCTTGTCCAGAAACACTCCTTGGGGGG
>JAYJMJ010000433.1:590673-604502 GCA_036873875.1 Laminaria ephemera | reverse complement strand
CCCCCCCCGCAACGTTACTGACAGCTTACTCGGTATGCTGTTTTTTCCACCGAGTGCTGGCTGTCGTGTTGGTTCATGGCGTAGACGACGTCAACAGACGACAAACGACGCGGGATGTTCAAGTTCTTGAAAGAGGGGGGCAAACCAAGCTTGCCGAATTCAAACCGGAGCTCGCACAAGCTACCTCAATCTATTCGCCAGACGGGTGGTTTGATTGTTTTTCATGTCACCGTCACCGTTCGGCTCTTTACGTAAAGTATGATCGTAAGAGCCACCATGGAGCAATTGGCCTCAGAAGTACCTGGTTCGTGTGTATTGCCGCCAGAGGCAGGGTAGGTTGGTTGTGCTCACAAGTTCTGTGTGGGTTTCTGTGTTAGCCGGTCCGTTTTGGTGGCGTGCATGCCCCTCTTTACGGCGGCATGTGCGTCCAGTTTCTTCGATTTTTCGATGTAGCGTAGCAAAATTCCGCGACAGCCGTGTAGCCTAGCCTATTCTACTCTACTGTAGTTCCACACCAATAGGCATGTCTTGTTAAACGTCAATGTGTGTGTTGTGTGCGTCTTGAGCCTGAATGGTGAAGCCAAGCTGACTGGCGATGACCTAACCTTGAAAACCTATGCCAGGTGTGACGTCAGATATGACATTGGTTGGTAATGGTGATCGCATCCACGATTTTTGGGTAGAGTTGGGTTCGAAGACTGAGAACAGATAGGGCAGCAGTTGCTATACAGCTCTATAAAGGGGGATAGCGCTTACTCGAGTACAGGTTTTTCTCATCATCTTTGGTGGTCGCCCCCGCCTGACGAATGTGAAGGGGTTCAGATGTGATGATATATATGCTTGGTAGAAAGGCTTTTTTGTTCAAGTGGGTGGATACGCGTGAGGGTCGACGTAGCGTGGAAGATTGTTGAGAATCTACAATCTAGATGGCATTGTGAGTGATAAGAGAGTTGGTTGTCCGTGGTACACGTATGTTTGATGTGAGAGCGGTATGTTGATATGGCAATGAAGTTTTTCCGTGGCTGGGTGAGTTATGTTGTTGTTCGATTGCGTCGTCCCTAGGGATTGCAGGCCAGCACGTAGAGATGATGTGGTGAATACTGGAGACAACACGCAGAGCATTGTTAACTGGCCAGTTTGATAAGCGGTTTTCTCCTGCCCACCCGCCTCCTGTTCTTTCGAAGGTGTGGGGGGAAAGGAAACAATCGCACGTACGTAGTATACGCGATTCTCTAGGTAGTCATCGTGATACTTTCATCCGCATGATGAGTGATTGGTATCGGACATGTCAGAGGAGTGGAGGAGTCCAACGGTAGTGTAGTGCCATTTTTTGGAGACTCTCCCGCTCGATATGTGCAGCCGAACCTATCATACGTACAGTAGTTAAGGTAGGCATGGCAGAGTGTCGGCAATACCCCACATGGCTCGTATACCGCAGAAGGGCATAGTCGCGGTAGGCATGAGGTATGTGCGAGTTTGCCCTACATCAAACAGTTTAACAATATATGGCTAGCGTTAGTTACGAAGTCCACACATCTCATTAAAGGAGGAGCATGCTTGCTCGAATAGAGTTTGATGTTTTCAGAATGTTTGGTAATCGCGCCCGATGATGCGTTAGATAGGCGGGGGGAATGTGATACTGTGCATACAGGGTGCATATATGGCAGGGGGGGCGTTAAAATGAATGGATGCGTACTTGTGAAGGTCGTCGTGATTGGAGCAGCTGGGTGCGGAAAATAAATTGAAAATGAAACGCATACTGGTATTGAAGTTGAAGGGGGTTACACTGATGCTTGTCAGTGGAACCAATTTTTTGTTGATGGAATGGGCTGGTTGGCAAGACTAGTCAAGCTGGCTCTCCATGAGTTTTCACTGACTGCATGGCAAGACAAGCCGAGCTGACTCTTCGGCGTCTTCAGCCGAGGGTTCCATAGATCGATACCGAGTTTAATGGAACTGGGTACTACTTGTTCGGTTGGACTCAAAAAAGTTCGCAAACAAACGCGCGGACGATGACGGCAGGAGCTGTATAGCAAGTAACCATACGTGGCGTGCTTGCCACGGTTGGTGCTTTTGATGGCCACAGCCTTTCTTGCTTTAATTGCGAATGCGTCTCGCAAATGGTTGCACCTAGCGCCTCATGTAATGTGCTAAATGTGCGTCATAGTTTGCAGTCGTGCAGCTTTAGTGAAGCCGCCATATGTGTCCTCCACTTATTAAGAAAAGCGTTGCTCGAGATGGTAGTATTCCTCCTCCGCAAGCGTCGCAGATCGCTGAAAATAGAGTGGCGTTTGTGGCGCTGCGATCTCTCTCCGTATGGCTATATTGGCATTGTCTTTCTTTATAGCGCTTGGATAGAACATCGTTTCTTGCCCTGATCCCCGATCCCCAATCTCCTGAAGATTTCGGTCGCTCTTGGAGGCATTGAGGGTATAATATAAGGAACGTCGTGGTGACTCATGTGTCTAACGAACGCAATCCTGCACAGCTTTCCCCCCGTGCTTAAGAACGGGAACGACGTTTTTCGGTGCTCAGAATGCGGGGAGGAAGCGTCTTTGATAGCGCTTGCATCAATGTCCGATAAAAGTTGTATACAGAGCGCCGCTTTGACCGTTCCTACTTGCGGTAGCGCAACGCCCAACCTATCCCTTCACCCCCTCCCTGCTCAGAATGTCTCCATAGATGCAAGTCCACAGGACGTGAAACTCGTCGTTATGTGTGCTGAAGGCCCCCGGCTCATGATGGTAGTGGCGATCAACCCCGTCGCTCAAAGTTCCTGGAGAATGTCGCTCCGGCCATCTTTGGCTGTTTGGCACTACACCGATATAGCACACGCTATTCTCTCTTTGCATCAAAACTGTTCTTAGTATATTTGGAATACAGGTGATCCTCACGCTTTCTTAAGACTCCAACTAAAGCATCTCATGCGGCACTCCGTGCTCCAAGCTTGTGTTAGCCGATACATCCGTAACTTCTCCATATCGATATATATATCCACGAAAATACTTAACTTTCCCAATTTTCCTGTATTGACGAAGCGACACCACAGCCCGAGGTACAATCAGTATCTAAGCCTCCTCGACGTGTCTATCTGACGCCCACCGCCTTCGCCGTCCGTTGTCCTCTAGAAGGTTTGATTATCGACTCAGAGCCCCGCACCTCGATGGCGAACGGCACTCTCTTCTACGGTTTGGATTTGCCATTCCGTCGGCGTATTATTAGAGCCGTTAGATTACATTAAATTGTGTCGGTCGTTCACTCTTTTGCGTGGGCCAAAACCTGGTGAGTCGAAGTCTGCGGTTCAGCCTTGTCGGCCAAGCCGCCTTCGTTTCCATCGACCGATCGAATTTTCGCCGATGGCGTTGCATCAAAGCATTTCGTAATGTAAACCCGTCGCTCGTGCGTAGAGCATCAAAAAGGAAATTGCACAAATGTGATTTTGATGCCTATGGCAACATCCTGTCGCTAACAAACAAAACTTTACCACCTAGTACACAATACAGCGAACGGCGATGCTCGCCGGCATGAAATTGACACGTTCGACGAAGTGCCTCACATCACGGTACCAAGTTGTACAGCAATAAGGGCTGCGCTTTTGAGTTCAAATGATTTCTCACTGACGATGCTCCTTGCTAAAGTGGAGCTACCCAACTATTTGGATATGATGTGTATTTGTTTACAACATGCTTTCGCTAGATGTCTACCCCATAGAATTGTGTATCGGGAGTAGCATACCATTTTTGTCAAAGACCAAGCCTACGGTAGGGGGGGGTGCCCCATTTCCCTACCGACTTTAGGCCACTCGCGCGTTCGGCTCAGTATCTTACCCAAAAACGGGCTGAAATCGTTTTTTTGGCGAAGCGTAACAAACAATTTGAGGGTCGTGCATATCGCGAAACCGAAAAACACACAGCAGATAGCTGTACTCGCGCGAGTGGCTCTGAGTCGCTGAAAAACCATTTCCCAAAAGTGACCCCTTTACTGTAGCCTTGATTGAAAGTCGGTTGGTGACTTACGGTTGTTGACTGAGGTACACAGGGCTCCTCCAGTAAGGAGCCTCAGACATGTAAGTCCTACCCCTACGGTAGCTTAGCATACCTCGCTGTGCTCGCCGGCATGAAGTCGATGCATTCGGCGTAATGCCTCGCTTTGCAGTAGCAAGCTGTGCCGGTCACTGGCGGTACTCCTCACCTAAGTGGAGCCACCCAATACCTTTGGATGATATATGATGTGTAGCATATATTTTTGTTTAGTTTCGCTAGATGTCTACCGCATAGGATTGTTTATCGGGCTTAGCATATTATACCATTTTTCTCAAAGTCGGTTGTTGAGGGAGGATGCTTACTACGATAGAGGAAGTACTTTTGGCCTGAAACGATTTCTGAATAACGGGGCTCCTGAACCCCAAATCGTCGGAATTTCATATGTTTTTGTAATATTTTTCATTTTGTACCTAAGTCACTTGATTGTTCATCCGGTAGTACCTTGATTTTCCCCCAAATTGATTTTGGGGAGAAGGGTAGAGCTCCTCAAGTGAGGAGCCTAAGAAAGACATGGTGCACCTCGACCGTAGCATATGTCTAAAGTACGCACAGCTCCTCAAGCGAGGAGCCTCAGACATACATATATCAGGTAGGTGCTACCCACGGTAGCTTAGCATACCATTTTTCTCAAAGTCGATTGTTGCGCCAGGTACACAGAGCTCCTCAAGTGGGGAGCCTCCGACCTATAGGTGCTTCGCCTACGGTAGCGCGCGTCTGGCGACAACCATCAACGTCGCCAGACTTGGAGTTGTGTTCAGCTCACCATGAGTTAGGCCATTACGTCGCCCTTCCAACAAGCCGGCAGGAATGGTTGCCCCTGCTCGGCAATGGTTGAGCAATTAAAGTATCAGCAACTGGATATAACTCCGTGTCTCCCCAACAAGAAATGGCGCAATCGACGACGGGAGCCCTACACGATCCTCGGTCGGCTTCGGGGGTTTGAAATCCTCGCAGGTCATGAAGTTCCGGTAAGCATCGAACAGAACGTTGCCTACAAACTCTATAAGGGATCAAGCGCTGCTAGCGATAGACTATCCAACTGCTGGTATAAGGTGCACGAACAACCTGATGTGTGAGGGGGATACACGTTCTAGCCCGCTTGTTGTCGTGAAACGAACACCTACCAAGCCTCGCGTTAGAACAGAACATTGTTGGTGCTGAGCGAGGAAAGGGCCGGTCTACTCCACCGCACGCGGAGACGAAATATTGCTGCTGCACCGACCGGTACAACATGACGTACCTACAAATTGATAAATATAGATAGTAAACCCATGGGCGCAGGGGATTTGCGGTTTGCAACAATAATTGTTGTATTCTTGTTTCCCGAGGACCGATGCCATCCCACTGTATGGTACGCTTCTTGCAAATGATAATAACGCTTGCGAGAAACTAGAAACGAGAGACGAAGGGTTTTTGCTATTTATGTGTTAGTGCTGCTTCGGAGGAAAAGAACGCCTCGTATCGAGGAAACGGGGTCAAGACTTGCTTTTCGGTAGCATAGCTCCGTCATTGTAGCGGTATACGAAGTAAGACGTTGCCCCTGTGACTGATTGTCCCAGTCCGGAGGGCATGCACCGCCTTCGCACTACACGACTCCTCTCGCGGTCACATAGTGATGGTGCTGTGCCTCTATCTCATTGCCAATTCGTGCGCATCGTGTTGAGCCCCCCAAGGACGAAGGTATGGAACTCCGGCACGTTTGCGCTAGACCGCTATACGAAGGGATGCCACCTGTATCGACCTTACCTATGTAGTCATAAGCGCAGCTATTAATAGAAAGCGATTGACCTCTGCGAATAAAAACCCAATGCACACAATTTTTCACTGGGCCTATGCCTTCATCATAGGTGCTGGTCGCATGAAGTGTATGCACAGGATAAGTACGTACCAAGTTATTGTAGGTGTCCCGGCCAGTCTTCCACAAATCGACATACAGCGCAAGAAACCTAACACGAAACAGGGTAATAAGAAAAACAGGGTGATATGTAAAGGTTGAGAAGAAATTCGGGAACCGTTGTACTGCAGTTATTAATAGTGCATAACGCACCCTCTCCCAAATAAGAAATCCAGCCCGGGTCAGTGTTTCTGTTTCTTTTTATGTGTCCTGTACTGTATCCTATCTACGCAGGCTGCCTCTGGCTAGGACCGTCTTGGGTGTATGATGGCCTCAAGTCACCTGTGCGATAATTACCCTGCCGATGCGGGTACCTCGACGACGTGCTATTGTCACGGATCTTAGGTTGTGGTCTCTAGAAAACAGTGAAGATGGACACAAACAAATCTGGTGAGGGGGTTTTAACCCGCCTTCTAAGATACCAGGGCTACATAAAGTGCCGCCCGAAGGCCAGAACGTCGGCATGGATAAGTTGATCTTTCATGCGCACGATTGACCCCTATGTACAGGGTGAGGTGGAGTGGCGCTCTTTGGGTGTCGTGTATCACACAAGCTTGGTGTGCCATTAAGCCGTTCCGGCCCTTCACCGGATGTTCGACCAAGTACCTCTAGCCCACAGATCTACCATCATTCGCAGGGTGATTTGCCTGCAACGCTCAAAGCCCTACATTTCAGCTCTTCACGCTTCACGCCGGCCTGCCGCACCCCCGCGGCGAGCGGGGCCGGCAAAGTATCCAGCCCTCGCCGCGCCTCAACATCTTGCCCACCAAACCACACCGGGTGGGCTGGCAGTGCTTCCCGATTTCAAGAGGCCATACTGGGTGTATCTTACATTGCAACTCAATCAAGTTCTTCAATCTCCAATCTCCTCGCCCTTCCTTGCGAGGTTTCTTTACAGCCACACATTCCGAAGAGCGAGATTTTCTGTCATCGCAGCTATATCTACATAGCATCACCTGAGTTTGCTATTTTGGGAAACTTCGCCGTGGTACACGCATCGCATCGCACGAGTACTTACATATCGTCTCTGAGCCGAAGGACCTAACGCAATGGCACGGTCGCCGACTCCTGACAAGGTCTCTGGGGTGCTCTCTGGTACGAATGGTATCATGAGGTTCCCCGAACACGAAACGCAAAATTATCCTTACGAAACCCCAGTGGAGTTACGAGTGTTTTAAAGATTAAGAACACGAGATGTGCTGCTATGCAAAGCAAACTACCAAACTACTGAGAGAGAGGGCAACCATGCACACGCCTCCTTTCGTCTACCCGCCGGAGACAATAATCAGGGAAGCCCTGACTCCAACGAAGTGAAAGCGCTCTGCGGCGGTCATAGGAGGCGATGTCATATGTCCCCCGATACCGCAGAGATTCAAAAACGGGGTCGCCCGAGAAACATCGTAGTTCTCGGAGAATGCGAGAGCCGGAAGGTGAGGAGTGCATGCCATTGGTTGGAACGACCGTACGACTAATTCGGATCACGCAGCATGCGAGCATTTGTTTTGGGTCTTGACCGTATGCACAAGGAGGCCCGGGCTTTGTGGCAAAGCTGCACCAATTGTGGATCTAAAAGGTTCGAAATCTTTAATTGTTTGGGAAAAGATTTCGAATTTTTCAAGCTAAAACGTAAGCAAGCGTCTTATACGCGCAAACACCGCTTCACTGCTGTAGGCCGATGCCGTCGTTGTCGATATGACCCAACTCTATCGTAGCGCCTGAAGTTCATGCCCTCCACGTCAGCGCATCGTATTATACATGCGGGCAGTCCTTCGGTAGGGGACGACTCCCTTCCTCCCTAGATCCTTGTCCGATCTGGCGTTCACGACGCTAAACGACTTGGTGCGGCACGAGAACATCTCTGGAGGAAACCGCCTGGGCTGAATGGGGGCTCTGAGACGAAAATGGTTCGTTCTATGTGGCTAAGAGGAGTGTATTGCTGTATGTACGTGCTCTAGTCCAGTATGCCTTGCGCCCCTCTCCTGCTGCGGTCAGCACTCGCTTTCCAAAAGCAGGGAATAGAAGTGAAGGCTCCAAAGACGACACCCGGTTGCCGCACACTGTATCCTAGCCCCACACTTGACTAACAGGCATTGCCCAAAATCAAAGGCAGATATTCTCCCGTTCGCGTTGGCCATCAACTTGTCGAATGTTTTTAGGCTGTACTGCGATTTTAGGCTGGGATGCGGGCTTCCCGCTATCTCCAACTTGTGAGCGCGACTCCTTGATATTTCTCAAGCACAACCTATTGGGGCCTTGAAGGGTATTACATCTACCTGTTCGCCGATGGTAAATGGGACATCGCAGGCTGTTGCCGAAGATAGTGCAGTTTAATTGTACCTCTATTGGCCAAGCCACTGCAGTTGAATCTGAAGCTCTATTGCGTGAGGTACAATCGCAGCGTACTTCTCGTGGCGGCCTGTAAAACGTGGATGCCGTGTATGCTGTGTAACGGGAATGGCCTCCTAATCAAACTGCTCAGGCCTACCATTTTTGCAGGTGTAGCGTATTCGAGTTTTGTGGTACAGTATGGTGATACAGAACACTATCTATATGTTCCGCACGCGCCATGTAACCGAATTGGCACAATAAACCACAGGGAGGCATTTGTGGCCTTGTCGGGGGGCTGTCCCTCCTTTTCGGAGAGATAATGCTTGCTCTTGCACTCGGATTGGGTGCATCTGCCCTGCTCAAATGAATACGTTGCCGTCTGGACAAGCAAGGTGCGACCATCTCCCCCATATAGAAGTGATTGGCAACAAACCACCCCCTGCAATGTGTCACCCATGGGTCTGAAATAAACACCGCGGTTACTATTTGACAGATACATGACTGCATATTGCACCGGGCGTCTCTCCTGCCCATCCGCTTCTGTCTCAGGACCTTTCCTCTGCTAATACACAAATAGGGGACCTTGGAAAACTCAAGAGGGTTTGATGTGGGCTCCCGTCCTGAAGGTGTGGAGGCGGGTGTCGACCAGGAGCTTCGTGTGGAAGAAGCCGCTTACAACTGCGGGGTGAAGACGATCCCTTTTGCTATAGTGCGCCAAGAAACAGACTTTCTAGTGAAAAATATTAAATCAAATGTACCCATGCTGGCGACCGCCCCTCTCTGTGTTGCTTGCATTATGGGGCCACCAGTTTTGAGCATCGATCAATGTAAACTTGTTTTTCGTTTTTATTATATCGCGAAAAATCCACGTTTAGTTGCTTGGTGTACATCAATGCGAAACATGCCCGTATACGATCAAGCACAATTCACAGGACATGTCGGTGCCCCTATTATGATATATATCCTGAATGCATAGTCCTGTGTGAAAGATATCCCCACGTAGCCCTCTGTCAAGTGTAGCCTGTTTGTACTGTAGCTGCCAACCACCATTTTTCGTTTTCGAAAAGTATGGCACTGCGCCGAAAGACCCTTAGTGGAGAGTGTACCCTCGTTCGGAAATACTTTAACGGGGCATTGGTTGAGTGCTACTCGTACCATCCGCGCGTTGTGTGCAGAGCTTGCCTCGCCAGAGGTTCCGCAAACACCCCGCCACAGGTTTGGGGCCCTGACACCCTGACTTCCCGCTTCGAAGATTCCATCACAAGGGAAAAATGCATGTTTTTGAAACGACACACTCTACGGTAGAGGTGCACCCATTTGTTCTCAGGCTCTTCACGTGAGGAGCTCTATTCTCCTGCCCAAAACTGAATTGGGGAAGAGTAAAAGTACTACCCGATGAACAATCAGATGACCTACTGTAGATATACGATGAAAATTACTGCAAAAAAAAGAATGAATTCCGACGATTTTGGGTTAAGGAGCCCCGTCATTCAGAACCCGTCTCAGGAAAAAAAAGTGCTACTTCTATCCTAGCACGCGTCCTACAGAAAAAGCGACACAAATTGGCCACGTAAGTCCGATCGCGCGGCCGGATCTGCAAGACGTGACGGGCAGCACCAGGTATGTGTATTTTCCACCTGGTTGCTCCGTGTCGATGCGTGGCGCCCGTTGGAAGCGAAAACTGCATCCAAACGCAGGCACGAAAATCCCGAGGTCGTGGCGAAATGTCCCTTGGTACCTTGAGAAATTTGCCAGAAGTGTGGGTTTATTACTGCTCGCCCAGAAGGCTGCTGCCACAGAAGATATATCAGGATCTTGAATGGAGACAATGGAGTCCTGGTTTCAAAGATATTTCACAGGGTACAGAGTACCAGGTGGCGCCAGATCCCGTCAGTTCCGCCCATAGTAAAATGTACTTAAGAAACACAAGACGCGTGCTACGATAGAAGTAGCACTTTTCAGCTATTTTTTTCTGAATGATAGGGCTCCTTAACCCAAAATCGTCGGAATGTCATTCTTGTTTTGAAATAAATATGATTTTTTTGTATACCTAGGCCATAGGTTTGTTCATTGGGTTGCATTTTCATTCTTCTCATACGAAGTAATCAGTTGTTGGGTGAGGTATAGATCTCCTCGAGTAAGGAGCCCGAGAAACAAAATGGTGCACCTCTATCATAGCAATAGCATGTGTCACAAGGTATGATAGCAACCAAAGCCATTTCGCATTTTTGATACATACGCAACATGGCCAGCAATGGGAGTACCCCAGTGATTCTGCGTTTGTTGATACGGGCACTATTAACAATGGCGTCGGTGGGAGGCCTCGCGTTTTGCTGGGATGTTATGGGTGGGTGATACTTGGTCGTTTTCGGAGTAGGTAATTGTATATTGGTACAACTTCGACTGCTTGATGTTGGTGCTACTAGGTGATTTAGCAAGTCGGGGATTTCGGTAATGCCACTCACTACTGACTGGTGATATCTTGCGCTTGGAACAATCTCGGTAAAAAATGGAAGATTAGTGCCATTGGGTACCAAACGCTGGAGATACTTTTACTCTGCCACGAGAACCTTTCATTATCAGCGATAGCCGGTGTATGAATATACAGGCGTCGAGGTTCCTCCTGCAGCGGCCGTACTCCTCATCATGTTGGTTCAACAGCGTCTATTAGCTTTCGCTGTGAAAAAAATGAGGATTTCGGTTGTTTTTTGCAGAGTAAGAAGATATTTCGATCTTTCAACGAGCGGGAACAAAATCTGCATGTATGCTCGCTTGTCGTTCAGTTGTTTAGCGTCAAACCGTTTTATCTACCCAACGGCAATGCCTTTCCGTAAATGGGATGTATTTATTACTTGTAGTTTTATTGACGTTGTCTCTTCAAACAGCTAGATGGCTTCAGATATCTATATATATAAAACCAATATATATTATTGGACCAACCGAAAACTTTAAGAATCATTGTAGCTTGAGGGTTAAAGGTTCCGAAGCTCACACTGACCATGAAGACTGAACAACTGAACAGAATATAACACAGGTATGTTGCGCATACAACCGGAGGAAACTTCTCCCAACGTATACGGAACTACAACAGCAGCAGCAGTAGTTCGTATCAAATATGTTATATTATTAAGAGTAGACTACAGTATGTACAATACCTACTGTACCTGTAGTATCTACGTATGTATCGTATTGTAGTTTGATATATTCATATATATCTAGCGTCACCCTTTGTATGTATGTGTACATACGTACTGTGGTACATGCCATGATGCGCATTCCCTGTATGTTATTCACAGAGAAGCCAATGTCAGTCTCCCATTACTATTAATAATGTAGATGTGTTAATACGTGTGGAAAGATTCAGGGTAGAATACGAGGTATGTATGTATATGGTTGTAAATGAGGCAAGTTCGAGCGCAAAGCTCTACGTAGGCCCCGTTGATGGCCTCTGACTGTAAAATATCTTCATAGCGGGGTGCATGCAGGCTTCCAATACGTATATGGGTGTGTTCTGAGACTGTTGGGAGTGTGTGTGTGTCTTTGTTTGCGCATCTATTTATTAATGGATGCGATAGCTGTAACCAGCCTATTTAGATCGGACCGGTATCTACTAGAGGTAGAGGCGGACGGGCTTGTCTTAGCTACGCTACAGGTTTGATTTTTCGCAAGCTGTCTCGAGTTGGCCGCGGTGGCCATGCTGCGGCGATATAGGTCACGCATCACGGTGCATTTTATATACTTCGCAGATGTTTTTAAAGGGCAGCTACTGTGTAATAGTGTTCCAACATGCTGGCTATGCACGATTTTCAGCGAGCGACCCACAGAAACCAGAACCCAGACCAGCAGCGAGCTGAGCGACTGCACAAGCCACGTAGTATAGGGCCGACGGGTCCCCACCAGATATACGATTGTTTATGACTGCACCCATGACCCAATCGCGGTGGGAGGCCTTGTGTGTGTCTAGGCCAGAGCGAAGACCACCCCCCCCTCGCGCATTGGTGTCGATGGACCATGTCGCCGCCGCCCCCTTCGCGTGTCGCACTGACGCTCTACTCCTCTTCTCTCCCCGTCGCGAAATCTCCGCATGAAGGCCTCCGCTCCATCCTCGACCTGTTTTCACCATCTGCCGGCGTTCTGTGGTGCTTCGCGCCATCAAGTAGTAACTTGATACCGAACTCCTGTAGACCGCTCTTTAGGCACCCCATTCATTCGTGTTATCCTGTCCCACGGTGTACAGGTAGCGCTTACCTCCAACCAGCTAACATAACCCTTTTCGACCGGCGCTCGTCCTTCATACATCTAACGATACCCGCGATTAATATCCGCCGTCTGCGTCCCCCCCTCAGGTCTGCCCCCCCCCCTCAATGTTCTCGGGGCCTGTATTGGCAAGCTCGTCGCTGAGGTATACGGTGTGGCCGCCGCGCTTCCTGTTCCGCCAGCCGAGGCATCGAAGGAGCAGATAGTAGTGGACCTGTCGTATATCGTCCTAGCGAGCCTCACGCGGGCTCCACATATATCGCAGCTTTATGGAGTCTCGATTCCCTCGGCTATCAGCATGCTCACATTCAGCCACAAGCGCACGCCCCGGCGGCCATATATCCCCATGCTATACCGCCGACCAAGGCTACGGTAGAGAGGTCACCTCTAGGGCTCGCACGAGTGTTTGACCTATTTCTTTGCAGCCTATGCTTTCTTGTTTCGCGATATGCACCACTGCCACGAGATTGTTTATTGCGCGGTGCGAACAAACGTTTTACTGTCCGTTTTCGAGCGAAGTACACAGCCACTCAGGCAAGGGGCCTATCCTCGGTAGTAGTCAAAAAGGGGGTACTCATCCAGCCGCATCCATCATCACGTGCCGTGGTTGGATTGGCGGGTGACCGCGAGCACTCTCAGTGGTGTACCAAAGCGGGCTAGAACAATCCACAGACGCGTTTCCGTGGACGAGTTCGCATGCTCTGGTGGGGTCGATGAAGGGCATGCACAGGGTGGTGTCTTTCTTCCTGGCCAACTCCTGCAGGCGTCGTGCCACGAGCGTCATGTCGACCGTCGAGCGCCTTGGTGTACAAAGCCACACATGTTCGTCCGCAGAAGGATGACTTCCCGTTCGCAGCTACGTACGGAATCACTGCGAGCCGGCCCGCGGTGACTTTGGGGAGCGCTTTGGCCACGTGCGCTGCGAGGGAGATGTCTCGATAGTTAACACGCTCTGAACTACGTTTCTTCGGCATTCCTTAGCGAGTGTACTACAACAGTGTACAGTGTATACTAAACGTTGGCTATTAATATTAAGTAAGCTCGTCGCTCACAGAAAGAACGTGCAACGGCTGTCTTGTTTCAACACACAAACCCACACGGGTAGAAACTGGTTATGTTGTAGACAATCTTGCGTTCCCGCCCAAATCCCGACAGTGCTGGACCCCAACTGCGCCAAATAGCAGTGCCTCCCCCCCAAATCTGCGCGACTACGACCTGCGCAGTACCTGGTATAAACATACATATTTTTGTCCTCCCCAGTTCGATGTGTTGCCTCGGCATATCCTCCCAACCCTCAGCCATCCTCA
>JAYJMJ010000433.1:578330-590573 GCA_036873875.1 Laminaria ephemera | reverse complement strand
GCTCGAAAGCCCAAAACAATGCCCTGCTACTGGTATACACCCTGAGTTCCGCAGCTGTCTGATTTTGTCCCCCTCAACGAGGGTTATATAGTTTCCGTGCACGGGACGATAGTTCTGTTGACCCTGGTATTTGTAGGGGAGTCACCGACCTGTGTCCTTCACGAGGGTATGTCACTCCCGTAACACGCGCGATCGAAGTACAGTAGTATCACACGCAGCTTGCAAAGATGAGTTTCGATTAAATTTTCGATCTCACAGCTGAAGGGTATTTTTCATTTTTTATAAAAATGAAAAATTGTACCGGGGGGGGGGAAGGGACGACACCTGTGACCACGGCTTTTGTCCAGAAGGTGGAAAATAAAAACGTGAGATTAAGAAAAAAAAAAAAAATAGTCAGTCAACTCGCAGCCAAAAAAAAGAAAAAAAGACCATATCCCATCTAACTGTAGAACTGCGTCCATGTTTGATTAGGACAAACTGCCTGGATTTACGTAGTGTGGGAGACTTCTTTCTGTTCTAAGAGCACTTACCCCTCTTTGCACCCTTTCGGAAACAAAAAAAAAATAGCCACCTATTACGGGGGTACGTAGTAATTGGGACCAAATCTGGTTAGTAGAAATAGGGGAATATATAGGTTTTTGTGTGTATCGTGGGTCCTGATTACTAAGGCCCTCCGTAATACGACCGTGTCAAAAGAGCCCGGACTCTTTAGGCCCACCACAGCAGGCAGTACATCACTTTTCAAAGTTTTGGCGTGGTAAACGGGGCATTCAAAGTCCACCCAAAGAGCATGCCTCTAAAATCAAGTAATACCACATAAATTTGGGCCCATTTCGTGGGCCCTTATTTGAAGCATTCTAGTGCTAAGAGGGTTAACCCTTTGTTGCTTGATTATAGTATGGCGACCAAAATACCGAGAAGAGCGATCTTATCCAGCGACTATTTACAGTGGACCATAGTAATCAGAACCCACGATAAAGACAATGGTGTATTTTTAGTTTTTTTGTAAAAAGACAACAACCTGCAAGTACATAGTTACCTGTTTTTACGAACCATATATTTGATTTTCTGATCGGTGTGTTCCCTCTATAGTGCCGGTTGCCCGCTATAGTGACTGCGAACTTGCACATGTGAGATAAACCAGTCGTGGCAGTATGTGGAGTAGTGACGGTTGCCGCTATAGTGCCGGTGTTTCCGGGTGGCACATACCGGCACTGTTAATAGAGAGGAACCACTACTGTGCTGTGTCCCCCCGTAATAGGAAGAGCGTGCGGCGGTACTAGTATCACCGTGCTGCGCTAGTACCGTACAGGTCGTTACATACCTGGTAGCACTTCGCACGCGTCCCCTACCCCAGTAGGCCGGGCTGCTTGGTGTGGCCGACGATGTCATCATCTTATATTTTAGGTGTTTTCTCCCTCTCATGTCGATCGGTCGCCCCGATGGTCTAGTGGTTAACCTCGAATACTGCTAAGGTTGGCGTCAGGGGTTCAAATCTCGGTATGGAGACTTTTATTTCTAGAGACACCAACTGCCGAGAGCGCTTTGTTTCGTGGGTAAGCACAATTCGACGCGAGTCGATGAGGGAAGAAAGTGCTGAATTCTTGTCAAGATAAAAATGAAGGCGCGTACCGTAGTGGGGGGGGGGGGGAGAATAGCCTGCTTAGTGGCCCCGGGTCTGAGTTACGACTACGTAGGGAAGGAAAAGGAGAAAGAAGAAGTGCGAAGATACTAGATGGGATGAGCAAAAAATATTTGTATGTATATCCCATGGAGATTATATGTTATACCCCTTTTGGGGATACACTACTTGGAATTAGTGAGGAATGCTGTTTGCAATTGTAAAAAGGTTATGGTTTTGCGCGCAACGTCATTTTACCTGCTTACGTTGCCGACTTGCTAAGAAGTGACGAGGTACATGTTAGTCCGCACGCGCTGATTTGCGCTTATTTGGGACAGTTTTCAGAGTACGCGTCGCTACTTAAGAAAATCTTATTTTGGTCCCAAGCGCACATTCTTATGTGTGGCACGATATGTCCCACACCAATTTAAGTAGAGTTTGAGCCAGGCTTAAATTCTTATGTGCAGTAAGATGTGCCCCACACTAATTTCAGTATAGTTAAGCCAGGCTCAAATTCTTAGTACAGTAAAGGTCCCCCTATAGTGCCGGTTGAGTAATGCCCGTTGCCCGCTATAGTCCCTGTGACATCGCTTGGCACGGATGGGAACAGCCAGTGGTGGCAACATGCGGAGTAGTGCCGGTTGCCGCTATATTGCCGGTATATCCGGCTGGAACATTCCGGCAGTATAGGGGGACCACTACTGTACACTGAAATCGTTGTATTTTTTGCGCTTTTCTCTTGGTTGTGGTGTTGCCTCGTCCTTTTCTCGCCAGTTGGGGGGGGATTTTTAAGGCGATTTTTTAGTAGTGGCGCATGTAAAAAAAATATTTAAAAAAATGAAAGATTTCAAAGTATTTTCCAGGCATTTCTGCCCGGGGCGGCGTGTCTCCCCCCTGCCATGAAACGACGTGCTCTGCCTGACTCGGCGGCGCACTGCGGTGCGTGCGCTACGTGAGTGTGCTACGCAAACCGAAGCCTCACAGCCTGAGTTGGGGCTACTTATTGTGCGTGTTATGTCTGGTCTCACTCCCCGATAACAACTACTACCTTTGATGGTACTGCTGTGCCGCTTTTGATCGCGGCTTCGCTGTGCTCTGTGTCGTGTGTCTTTGGTGTGGGCAAGACACGCATGCTACGGTAGACGTGCATCAAATATTTTCTGAGGCTCCTCACTTGAGGAGCTCTAATACCTCTCTCAAAAACTGATTTGAGGAAAACTAAAAGTTCTACCCGAAGCACAATCCCATGGGCCTAGGGTATACAACTAAACATATTGCAAAAAATATTGAAATTCCGACGATTTTGGGTTAAGGAGCCCCGTCCTTCAGAAACCGTTTCTGCCAAAACGTGCTACCTCTATCGTACCATGCTACCATGCGGCAAGACATATGTCCTATGACGGACGCCCGTCAAGGAACTCTCCTCGCCAAATTATTATGTCAAAGTTTAAGTAAGCATTGACGGGTCAATCAAGACTGTTTCTGTAGACCGTCAACCGATGTTTGGTGTAAAAAAGTGCTATGGTACGAGTGCCAGGTATGAGTACGTTACGCTCTGCTGCTGCTGCTGCTGCTGCTGCTGCTACTACCTCGAGGTATCTACCCGCCATTGCTGTGTTAGCTGACGCGACCGCCACCCTGTCTACCTCTGGTGTTCATGCCCAGCTCGAAACAGCGACACGATAATACCGCTGCTGCCTTCTCCCATCCGTCCATGCAGGCCATCCAACATACAGTAGTGGTCCCTCTATAGTGCTGGTTGAGTAGTACCGGTTTCCCGCTATAGTGCCTGTGAAATTGCTTGGTACAGATGGGAACATCTAGTAGTGGCAGCATGCGGAGTAGTGCCGGTTGCCGCTGTCGTGCCGGTATTTCCGGCTGGCACATACCGGCACTATAGAGGACCATACTTAAATCAAGTTAAAAAAAGCGACACGTACCGACGAAGACAGCGACATGAACCGACGAAAATCCGCGTGCGCCGATGTTCAAAATTCGCCTATCCCATTTTAAGGCAATATGTTCCTGTGTTTTTTGCTAATAAAAAAGTCGAGCCAGACACTTTGAACTCCCGATTTCTTGAGGGCTGTCGCTTCCTGCTTACTGCACTTGGCCGGCGCTTCACCCACTTTGGGACTTGAGAGAACACATTTCGAAGTAGATGGCACTACAGCGTTGGCCACACGAATAAGCCCGGGTTGCTGGGATAAGGTATGCGTCCGAACTGCAAAGTGAGGACCTGTACGACACGCGCGCAGCATATTCTGATAAGTATACCGCTGCACGCTCTTCCTGGTCGCTTGATAGTATCGTACTCGTCGTTTTTTCGGTCGCTGTCTGTGGGTTTCAAAACGGTGTAGCCACCTTTCCGAGTGAAGACCGTTGTTATTTTCTGGGAGATGTGTGGGGATTGAATCGATACGACGAGCCCACCTCAACAGCGGTGTCCTTCCTTATGCATGACGGTTACGCGTTTGTTCCTTCCTTCCTTCGTCTCTTTCTCCATTCCTTTCGTCCCTCCTTCCTCCCTCCCTTCCTCCCTTGCTTCCTCCCTTGTTCCCGTCCTTCCTTCCTCCCTCCCTCGCTCCCTTCTTTCAGCGTGCTGGCTTGCGATTTGTCAGCAGTATTTTTTGTTTTTTCGTTGTTGTCTCTTCCACTATTATGAGCTGGTTGCTGCTGTCATTCCAAGCTCCTGTAGAATGGCGCTGGTCCGTAGAAAAATGCTAGTATCGCCCGGACGACCACCCCCCGGTTGTCAGGGCAAGCTGCTGCACTGCTGCTGCTCTGCTGCTGCTGCTGCTACCGCTATTGTTAGCTTCTGCTGCTCCCGCTGTGCTGCTGCTTTTACTGAAACACCAGGTGTATTATACTCGATGCCAATTTACCCGGGACGTTGTAGGGTACCAGGTATATACCTCGAAGTATAATATAATTCCGTTTCTACGGGGCGTTGTAGGTGCGGATACCTGCTTCCAGTTCCTCGGGACGTTGTGTGTGTTCTCCACTTTTAACCGCTTTTTATACCCATCGGCACCCAGCACGTCCAGTGTTCGTGATGATTCTTAATCCTAGAGAGATAATGCATCGCAAATACAGTAAAGAGATGTGGCAATGCAATGCCAAGCGTACCGGATACGAGGAGTGGAGCGTGCACAGGCCAGCAAAAGATACGAATTGCTGGAGAGAAATAGAAGGAGGGAAAAAAAGAAAAACGAAAGAGAAAAATACTATTAATAGAAAGAAAAAAGGAGCATGTATGATATTTTAGATATTATACGCATACCTGATACTAGGGTACCGGTTAGGTGGCCCGAGCCTTGGAGCCTGTCTTGTGAGCTCGGACTAGAGTTTGGCTATGAGTTAAGGTGATGATAATAACAAAATAACAACGGCAGCAACAACAGCATCGACAGCAACCCGCTGTTAATACGTTTTTCGAATACTCGGCACCAAGCCCCCCGTACATGATACGGATACCTGGTTCCAAATCCCCCTGCTGTGCGTTGCACGGGTGCCTGGTTCCGGCCCTTTCACCGGTACATTGCCCCGATGTCATATACCTGGTATACGTATATACCCCGTTCCGGCTCTTCTCCGCGGGACATTGTACAGATATCCTGATTCCTAACACTGTGAGTCGGCTGGACTGGGCTATTCATTACAGTAGTTGTGTGGAGGAGTAAAAACCGAAAGCCATCTAACTAGCTTAGTTTCTACGAGGCATTTCTTAACGCCATGAGTCAAGTACAACCGTATTTGTATCACCCTGTTGACCCTGGTACTAACTACCTGGTAGCACGTAAGAGGAGTCACCGACCTATATCCTTCATGAGGACATACACACGCCGTTACACGCGCGATCGGAGTATCACACACAGCTTGCAAAGATGAGTTTCGACGACATCCTCGATCTCACAGCTGTAGTGTATTTTTAATTTTTTAATTAAAACGCGCCAGCCACGCTGAATTCCGCGAATCCCCGCGCGCATGACTACGCACACAACTAACTGCAATACCTAGCTACAGTAACTGATAACAGGTCGGCGACTTGAAGTCTGCCAACTCGTAGCTCTACTGATTCCATTTCTTTCCCGGCACGTTGTAAGGGTGTGTACCTTGCTCCAGCTTGTGTAGTGCATCGTCCCGATGCGTTGTTCCACCTGTCTTGGGGGATATTGTGCGGGTACCTGGTTGTCGCCACCGCAATCAAGTGCCAAACAGTTAAAACCTTTTTGTAAAAAATTCACGCTTCCCCATCGTGATGTGGTTGGCTTGGAATGGGGAGGGTGTCGCCAGTTGGAAAGGGGGGAAAAGCTCTTGAAAACCACAAGAAAAAATAATAGCCGCCGCGCAAGTAACCCGGCAAGTAACACCGACTAGCCCAGACGAGTTTGTAGACCAGTCTATATAAATGCACTTCAGCTGTGAGATCGAGTAAGCCGTCGAAACTCGTCTTCGCAAGCTGTGTGATACTTCGATCGCGCGTGTGACGGGTGTATTTCAAAACCCTTTTGCAACTTGCTACGTGATGGTATATACTGTAGCTACCCCCTGACATTCGCGCTGCATGTAAACGTATATCCTGTTGTGGTCATTGGAATACGTAAAGGGGTTTTCCAACATTGGTGTTCATAAAGGCGTTTTCCAACATATTTTCCTCTTGCCACTCGCTTGTACACCTGCTGTCTTTGTGTTTTTTCGTGAGGGGTTTCCAGCATGTTTACCCGTGCCATGAGTTTTTTGTGCGTGCTGTGGTCATGGTTTTCTACCCCTGCTATTCGCTTTGTGTACATTTGGGAGGTTCGCTTTGTATACCCGTCGATTATTGGCGTTGACGCCTGTGGGCTATTTGCGTTAATGCATGTGGGCTATTCGCTTTGTATGCCTGTGGTGGTTGTTTTTGTGCCAGGGTCTTTCAACGTGTTTAGCCCTGTTGTTCGCTCTGTATTCCTGCTGTGGTGGTAAACATTGTTTTCATGAGGGGGTTTCCATCAGAATTTGTCCTGCATTTCTCTTTGTATTCCAGATGTGGTTGTTGCTTTCCAAGGGGTTTCCAACATAATTACCCCTGCCGTTCGCTTTGTACACCTACTGCGGTTGGCGTTTTACATAACGTGGGTTCCAACTTATTACCGCTGTCATTCGCTTTGTACACATGGTGTGGTTGGCGTTTTACATAACGGGGTTGCCATCATAACCCCTGCCATTCGTTTTGTACACCTGCTGTGGTTGGTGTTTTCCGTACCGGGGTTTCCAACGTAATTACCCTTGCCGTTTGCTTTGTACACCCGCTGTGGTTGGCGTTTTCCATATCGAGGTTTCCATCGCAGTTACCCCTGCCATTCGCTTTGTATACCTGCTGTGGTTGGCGTTTTCCATAAAGGAGTTTACATCAAAACCGCCCCTGCCATTCGCTTTGTACACCTGCTGTGGTTGGCGTTTTCCATAACGGGGGTTCCAACGTGATTGTCCCTGTCATTCGCTTTGTATAACTGCTGTGGTTGGTTTCTATAGGGGTTCCCTACTATATTTCCCCTGCTGTTCGCTTTGTATACTTGCTGTGGTTGGCGTTTGCCATGGGGTTTCCAACATAATTACCCTTGCCTTTGCTTTGCATACCTGCTGTGGTTGGTGTTTTCCATAACGGGGTTTCCATCATAACCACCCCTGCCATTCGCTTTGCATACCTGCTGTGGTTGTTTTCCGTAGGGGCTTCCAACAGAATAAGCCCTGCCATTCGCTTTGCATACTTGCTGTGGTTGGCGTTTTCCATAACGGGGTTTCCAACATATTTACCTCTGCCCTTCGCTTTGTGTTCCTGAAGTCATTGCGTTTTGGTTTGGGGTTTCCAACAAAATCACCTCTGCTATTCGCTTTGTGTACCTCCGGTAGTTGTTGTTTTCCACAGAGGGTTTCCAACTGGATTTCCCCTGCTATTGGCTTAATGTACCTGTGGTCATTATTTTTCGTGAGTGGATTCTCAGCATATGAATAGCTACCGCTGTCTTTTTTCTTCTTTTTTTTATCCTCCGGCAGATGGGTGAAACTAAAATTTAAGCTCACCACACTTATACACGTATTCCCCTATCATTCGCTCCTTGTATACACCTGTCGCCTTTTTTTTCGTGTGGGTTTTCCCAACGTATCTGGTAACTACAGTATATAACTGGTGCCATTCGCCTCGTGTCGTACCTGCTGCGGTCGTCTCTTTTATTTATTATTTTGTTTACGTTGTCCTTGCTCGGTCCGTTTTTTTTTGCTTCGAAACGAAGGTCTAGGGGTGTTTCCGTCGCCGGAGAAAAAGGAAGGAGGGGGGACGAGCGAGATACAAAGACGAAGCAGCCGCGAGACAATCCAAACACAGTAGCAGCGAAACAACGCGCGGAGAAGCTTCGGGACAAATCACGGAGCAACTGCCGGAAAACTCGTGGAGCAGCTTCGGCACAACTCGCGGAGCAGCTTCGGGACAACTCACGGAGCAACTGCGGGACAAATCAGGGAGCAACTGCGAGACAACTCACGGAGAAACTGCGGGACAAATCACGGAGAAAGTGCGGGACCGTTCACGGAGCAACTGCAGGAGAAGGATTCAGTTGCGACGGGGCAAAAAAGGAAGCAAGCTACTAAGGAAGCAAGGACAAGAAATAAACGAACAAGGAACGGAACTTGAAGAGGAAAGGAACAGTTTGGTTTGGTGCAGATATGGAGGTGCTCAGTGGAGGGGCTGAGAATGATCGCCCCCCCCCCCCGCCCGGGCGGCGGTACCTTCGGCGACGGTCGTCGCTGTCGCTATCACCGTCCGACATGTTCCTCTTCAGGGCGCCGCCGTCGACCTACGTCTCCTCTACCTGGCCTGGGGAGCTCTGCGTTATGGTCAGTGGCATCTTATCTCCCTCTATGATTGTCGTTTTGTGTGTTTTTGTCGTCTGATCGGTCGTGTTATATTTAGAAAAATGAAAAATACACTTCAGCTGTGAGATCGAAAATCTAATCAAAACTCATCTTTGCAAGCTGCGTGTGATACTCCGATCGCGCGTGTTACGGGGTGTAAGCCCTCGTGAAAGTTACAGGTCGGTGACTCCCCTGCTGATACCAGGGTCAGCAGGACTTAGAAACAGGACTAAGACGTTAAGCCTCGTATTGCGCACGGAAACTATATATCCCGCATTGAGGGGGACAAAAACAGACAGCTGTGGAACTCAGGATGTGCTATATGTCTATTTTTTTAGTTTGTCTTGTCGTTTTGTTGTTGGCGTTTTTGTCGTTGTGGTCAGTCGTGTCTGATCTCTCTTTATGCTCTCAGTTTGTTTTTGTGTTTTGTTTCGTATTTTTATCTTTGTCGTTTTATAGACCTGTTATATCTGGTACCTGCCTTGTAACGTCTCTTCCACCTGGCCCGGGGAGCTCTGCGTTATGGTCAGTCGTGTCTTTTTATGTCTCTCTGTTGTTCTCGTTTTTGTGTTTTTGTCGTGGACTCACTCGTGTCTTATCTGTCTACTTTTGTCGGCGTGTTTTTGTCGTTTTATGGTGGTCGTCTATTGTTTTTGTCGGCTGGTCAGTCGTGTCTTAACTCTGTACTTCGGTCGGATTATTTTTGTCTTTCTGTTAGCGTTTTCGATTTTTGTCATTTGGTGAGTCGTGTCTTATGTCTCCATATATATTTAAATATATTTTTTTTTGTGGTTTTGTTGTTTTGTTTTTTCGTCTTGTGGTCATTCGGTTTGTGTGTCCACCTGCTTTTTGTCGTTTTAGTGCTAACGTTTCTGTTTTTGTCGCTTTGTCGCTGTCGTTTAAAAAACCTAATTCCTGGCAATGTCTCCTCCACCTGGCCGGGGGGGCTCTTCGTTGTGGTTGGTCGTAATTTTCTACATTGCTACTCGTTGTATGCCTAGGGCATGAGATTGGTCATCGGGTTGCACTTCCTTTTTTTCTCAAAGTCAGTGTTTGGGGGACGTCAAGAGCTCCTGAAGTGCGGAGCGTGAGAAAATGGAGATGCACCCTACTGTAGGATGGGTCGATTGTTTTTTTCGTGGCCTCATTGGTTGTACCAGTCGACGTTCCATGGATTTGCTTTTGTCGACGTCCTGTGAAACGATCTTATTTTTTTTCTCGTTTTTTCGTGTTTCCACGGGTGTGGTTGGTTTCTGGTCGTCGTTCCATGTGCTGGTTTAAGCGTCGTTCTTGAGACTGGTTCCGGTATCCCCATCTTTCGGCCGCTCGCGCTATCTGTTATCTTACCCTACTAACCCTAACCCCATGATTTTTTTTTGTCAAACGTCCTGAAATAGTGTTTTTTCGCGTTTTTTCGTCATTCGACGAGTATGTTTTTTTTTTTTTTGCCTGTCCCATGTGTTGGTTTAAGCGTCGTTCTTTGGACTGATTACGGTAGCCTCATATATTTGGTGGCTCGCTGACATCAACCAAAAAAAACGAAATACTAATAAGGTTTTCGGGTGTGAGATGGTTATTCTAAAATGAACCAAAAACAAGAAACGAAATTCGAAAACGAAAAACATTTTTTCAGGGCGAGACGGTGTGCCTGGCTCTGGAGCGAGTTGGTGGTGCGTCAAGGGTCTTGCTCTTCTGCCATGGGACGTCGTCCGACCTCGGCATGTCCAGGTGCAGTATGTTATTCCCGGGAGAGACAGAAAGAAACAGGGAGAGAGAGAGATAACGGAGGGGGAGAGAGATAACAGAGGAGGAGAGAGATAACAGAGGGGGAGAGAGAGATAACAGAGGTCCCCTCGTGCTGCGATCGAGGTAGCACTTTTCGGGTTTTTTGTTTCTGAATGACGGGGCTCCTTAACCCAAAAAATCGTCGGAATGACATTCTTGTTTTGCAATATGCTTTTTTTTTGTATACCTATATAGGACATAGGGTTGTTCATCGGGTTGCACTTTCATTTCGTTATCAAAATCAGTTTTTTGGGTGAGGTTTAGAGCTCCTCCTCAAGTGAGGAGCCTCAGAAAAACAATGGTATCGTGCACCTCTATCGTAGCATGTGTCGGGGGAGAGAGAGAGAGAGAGAGAGAGAGAGAGAGAGAGAGAGAGAAAGAGAGAGAGTATTTCATGGTACAACGACGTGGTTTTTTTTCTGCATCGTGTTTTGTATTGTACTACGCTCGCTCCGATATGTTCTCCTGTATTTGTCTCCCGTTGTTCACACGGCGGACCTGTTGTATGTGGCGCCTAGGCGGAGCATGGAGGTTCTCCGGGACGCGCTGGACTGCCACGTGGTGGGGGTGGAGTACCCTGGCTATGGCCTCACCAGCGACCTAGAGGCAAACGAGCAGAGGTGGGCGTTATCTTTATCAAAGTGAAGATGGTACTGGACCTTGTCTCACCGTCCCATTGCCCCACTCCCTCGTTGTTAAATGTCTCAGCACCAACAACAAAGGCATTTGGTTTTTCATTTCCATCCCATCTACGAATTATCTTCCCACATTTTCTCGGGGCCCCTCTCTTTGCGTGGCTCAGATCCGGGGTTACATAGTATGCGTGGAATTGTACATACACACACGCTATAATACTCGTTTTCTGCGTGTCTTTTGTGCCCCCCAAAAAATCTCCTTGAGGGGGTCTCGAACTTGCGAAATCGACCTCAGTAATTGTGAAGTTTACCACTAGACCACCGGGGACACCGGCCAATACAAACTATAAAGTAGCAACCAGTTGCGAAACCAAGATATGATGTGCGCTCCTCAGCGTTTATGCTCGATTTCAGTACCTTGATTCATGTGCTACGTGTGTACCATGTGGGGGCCCTGTGTACGGGCGGCGGGGTGTGGGGGGGGGGGGGCGTTAACCCATGCAACAATACCGCACAGCCGTCTGCGCGTTGGAATATGCGCGAAGCAGTTAGTTACACACCGGCTGCCTTTTTTATGGTCAGTTGGGTGTTGTTCGATGCTTCCTTCCAAGTGCTTTAAAGGGAGGACTTGCCCCTTGACGAGTTCGCATCCCCCCCTCCCTCCTATGCAGGAAGGCCCCGGCACAAAAACTTAAAATGGCATACACACCAGGTATATATTACGAAGTATATCTGGTGTATGGTGTCAGGTGTGATTTTTCCATACCTATCACGTGTGCCTGGTGTATTGTCAAAAGAACTGCGTTATCTATTTCGGATGAAAGATCTGAACAGGTGCAGATAGACGGGTGGACGGACCCCCCCTCCCCTTGCCACAAGGGTGGGTGCAAGCAATGTCTGCCTGGTCGGTGAAAAGACGTGCTCCGCCCCGGCCTTGTAGGGGTGCGACGGTCTATGGTCTGACAGACTACGGCCATGCATGACACCCCACCCCTTGCCACAAAGGGGGATCCCCCCCCTCCCCCTTGCCATAGGGAGGGGCTTCTCCTCTTGCCACAAGGTGTGGGACCTGCCCGCCCCTTGCCACAACGAGGGGGACCCCCCCCCTTGCCACAAGGTGGGGGACCCCCCGCCCCGTGCCACTAGGTGGGCAACCCCCCCTCCTTGCCACAAGGTGGGCAACCCCCCTTGTCACCAGGTGGGCGACCCCCTCCCCTTGCCATAAGGTGGGGGATCCCCCCCCCGTTGCCGCAAGGTGGACGACCCCCCCCCCCCCCCATGCCACAAGGAGGGGGACCTGCCCCCTTGCCA
>JAYJMJ010000433.1:550673-561783 GCA_036873875.1 Laminaria ephemera | reverse complement strand
AGTTAGCACCAGGGTCAACAGCAGTGTGATACGAAGACGTCGGTCTTAATCAAGCTTTGCACGGAAACTATAAACTTGTTAGAGGGGGACAAAATCTGACTTCTATGGGACGCAAAATTATATATAACCCCACTCCAATTTTTCGGATTCTGATTCCAAGTACTTTGTCCCCACAACATTTAAAAATTGGTAAAGGGGTTGTATGGGACCTTAGGTCCCACAGAGATCCCATAAACAAGAACTCCACTGTTTTAACGGACCAAAAATCCCTTACAACGGGCATATACGACGGCGGTTATAAGGGACTTTAGGTGCCATAAAGGTGCCATAAAGTGGACTCCACCGTTTCAACGGACCAAAATCCCTTTGCCAAGGGCCGATACGAAGCGTGCGGAATGTATTGGGGACGGAAGCACGGCGCGAGGGTGGGTTCCTCGGTTGGCTGTAGGTGTTTGAGGCGCTTTCTCAAGCGAGATATAGAGTGCGTTGACCAGTTTTAAGGAACCTGGAGTCCCTTATTGAGCGTTTCGCCGACTATAAGGGACCTGGTCCCATTATAAGGGGCTTGGGCCCTTACAGTGGGCAAAAACGGCGCGCAGAATACTGAAATCGCTTATACCAGGTATACCGTTTTGCCTTACCCTGGGGTGCCTTCAATGAGGCCATCTCAATGAGGCCATCTATTCTGTATTTGTGTCACATGTGTGAGTGTCGTCCTGACATTTTAAAACGTTTTTTCTGTGTATAATACCCAGCGACCAGCGACGGAATCAGCGCACCCAGTGTCCGTCCTGATTCTTCATCGTAGAGATATAAAATATGTCGTCACAGACTGAAATGTGCATGCAAGGAGCATTTCGACGGCGCTGCTGCTGATGTACTGCTGTCAACTGCTGAATGCTGTTGTTCCTGTATGATATGTATGGTATGGTGTGATATCAGCTGTATGGGTCAACGTCAGTCTATGGTAGACTATGATGATGGCGTGTCATATGCATGGGCGCTGCTGATACGCGGTTGTGACGTGCTGAATGCTGTTCTGGTACTGCATGTATGGTACGGAATGGTATGATATAATGTCAGCTGTAAAGGTCAACGTAGACTATGACGATGGCGCATCGTATGCAAGGAGTATTTCCACGGTACTGCTGTTGTTGATGTGCTGCTGTCAACTTTAGAAGGCTGTTCTGATATGTATGGTATGGTATGGTATATGATACTGGTATCAGCTGTACAGGTCATCGTCAGTCTGAACGATGGCGATGGCGATGACACGACGACGTCATACCGTTTCCCCTTACTTTGGGTTAGAAAATCTATTCTGGATACGTATCGTATGCAAGGACATGATGAGTATTTCCACGGCACTGCTTCTGACGTGCTGCTGTCAACTGCTGAATGCTGTTCTGGTATACTTGGTATATATATGGTAAGGTATGGTATGGTATGATATCAGCTGTGAAGGTTAACGTCAGTGTACGATGACGATGACTCGACGAGGTCATACCGTTTTTCCCTTATCGTGGGGTCCCTTAAATGAGGCCATCTACTCTGTACACGAATCATGTGCAAGGAGTGTTTCCACGGCACCGCTGCTGATGTGCTGTTGTCAACTGCTGAATGTTGTCCTGATATGTATGGTATGGTGTAGTATGATATCAGCTGCATAGGTCAACATCAGTCTATGCTAGACCATGACGTTGACGAATCATATGCAAGGACCATTTCCACGGCATGGCTGATGTGCTGTTGTCAACTGCTGGATGTTGTTCTAGTATGTACCAGGTACAATATGTTATGGTATGCTATCAGCTGTCAAGGGCAACATCAGTAGTCTAGACGATGGCGATGGCGATTGCACGACCACGTCACGACCGCGACTCCGTTCCTTGTGTTCGTGATAAAGAATAAACCGCTGAGCCACTTAGTCAGCGCTGACTGAGAATAACCCGCTGAGCCACTTAGTCAGCGCTGACTGAGTAGGTCAGTGGTTTATTCTTTAAAAGCTCAGTGGTTTATTCTTTATAACTAACACCTTGTTCCTTTATTTTCTTGGTGTGCCAACGGAGATTGATGACGTTGCGATATCACGGTTTTCATGCATTGTCAGGACCGATGCAAGGAATGATCTCAGAATTCCTAACCCCGGGTACTATCTAAGAGGCGGTATTGATCTCTCAGATGTGTGGAACCTTGCTACACCGTCTACCATTTTCCTTCTTGCTCCCGTCACCAGCGGTGTGCGGTGTATCTGCTTTGCCCCCCGCCCCTCCCGCTTCCGTTCGACGACACCCATGGCGTTCTCTAATGCGTGGCACAGCCTGTTCCTCTCCGCCTCCTCCCTGTGCCCCCTGTCCATGAAGCGTTCGGCTGCTTCGAGAAGCGCCCGGTACCACTTGCCCCCCTGTATTTTCTGCAGTGGTCCGCAGCACGGTCTCTATTCCAACCACCAACGAGGAGTGTTCCGTGGATCCTTCCGTGGATCGAAACACTTGGGGGTGGTCTACTATTTATTGACATGGGTGCCAACTTTTCACACATGGGATAGATCGCGACCTAGATCATCTAGATCCTACATCTGTCGTCGTGGTATGTTGTGCAGGATCTGTACCTGGTATATAATAGGACAGATCCAACCCAGGAAACGTGTGCTAGATCATTCAGATCATCTGGCTCTCACCCGGCAACATGATCTGTAGGCCATGCAGATCGTAAACACCAGGGATCTGTGTGCCCTGAAAGACATAGATCATGAATAGGGATCTGATCTGTCTGATGTGCCAACTTTTGGGTGGCCGGCCTGATCCCGGGTATGTATGTCAACCCTCTTCGCACCCACTCGGAAACCGCAAAAAAACAATCAACTACGACCATGCCAAAAGACCCCGGACTCTTCGGGCCCTCCACAGCAGGCAGTACATAACATTTCAAAGCTTTGGCGTGGCAAACGGGGCATTCAAAGTCCACTCAAAGAGCACGCCTCTAAAACCAAGTAATACCACATAAATTTGGGCCCATTTCATGTGCCCTATAGCGTTCTATTAATAGTGCTAAGAGGGTTACATTGACGACACTTTTGCCCCTTGTCCTGTCCACGAACTCCCTCACACTTAAGCTAGTATGGTAGGTCTAAGTTGACGGCAGTCAGCTCCCCACACTACAACTATTCCGGGAGACCATAGTAATCAGAACCCACGATGTACACAAAAACCTATGTAGTGCTCTTTTTTTCCAACCATATTTGGTTCTGATTGCTATGTACCCCCGTAATAGTTTTTTTTTTTTAATCCTCCGGCGGATGGGGAAAAATAAAGCTCAAGCTCTCAACCACACTTGCACGTAGTTTCATACGTGTCGTGTGTCAATTTACTTCAAATGCGTTCGCAATCCAGCGTTAGCTGGCGTGTCCTTCAGTTCCCGTGGCAACGGCAGCGCCAGCAATAGTATGTTAAGTCTAAGTTGACGGCACTCTTGTCCCTTCTCCTGTCCATGACCTCCCTACACTAAAGCTAGTATGGTAAGTCTAGATTTACGGCAGTCTTGCCCCTTCGCCTGTTCATGAACTCCCCACACCAAAACTATTAATAGTTTGCTCAGTCTAAGTTAACCCTCTTCGCACCCACTCGGAAACCGCAAAAAAATAATCAACTACGACCATGCCAAAATAGCCTGGACTCTTTGGACCCACCACAGCAGACACTCCATCACTTTTCAAAGCTTTGGCGTGGTAAACGGGGCATTCAAGGTCCACCCAAAGAGCATGCCTCTAAAACCAAGTAACACCACATAAATTTGGGCCCATGTCATGGGCCCTGTAGCGTTCTAGTAATGCTAACAGGGTTAACGGCACTCTTGCCCCTCAACTAAAACCTATAAGGAACCACCCAGACTAGCACACTATTGATAGTATTTTCGGGTCGACGTACCCACGCATCCGTATACCACGGTAGCTTGCGCTGCGGTAGTAGTAACGGTGATCGTCGGTAGGGGCAATTCGCGCTGCCGTTGCCACGGGAACTGAAGGACACGCCAGCTAACGCTGGATTGCGAATGCGTTTGAGTTAAATTGACACGACACATATGAAAACACGTGGAAGTGCGGTGAGAGCTTGAGCTTTATTTTTCCCCATCCGCCGGAGGATATATAAAAATGAAAAGGTATTTTGCGTACTGTTAAAAGTATTGCGTTTAGAGAGACCTTGTCGGTCAAAAGTATTTAATAGATTGTCAACCGATACCTTGTCTCTGGCGGGGGGATCCATCCATGAGTACGGTGGGCCGTTTTGAGGTCGGTTGGCGACTTTAAAGCGATATCGTATACCTGGTGGGTCATAATAAAGGCATACATGTGTCATATAGCTGGTTGGACATAGGACAACAATAAAAGTCCACCGTAAAAGGCGGGAAATATGCCACCCCACCGCACCCCACTCCACCCCACCCCACCCCAGCCCGCTCTCCAATATGCCGCCTCTCCCCACCCCGCTCCCGTCGCCAAACCTAACCGATAAGTGCCAATACACGGTTGAGGTTTTCTAGGTCTTCCGACTATATACCTGGTGCCTGGTATACGAAGTTTTTTTGTGCTGTTCAAGAAGATACCAGTGCTAACTTGCCTTGTTTGGGACAAGCTACTATGGATACTATTGTGCATGCCATGTGGTGGGTACAAGATGGAGGGGTCCACAAGCCGCGATAGCCCATGTAGCATAAACTGCAGCCATGTAGGGCTCACCATGGCAAAGCACATATTATACCGAACGTGTGACACTGAATGTCATACATATAATAAACGTGTCACAATTATATGATTTCACGTTGTTCCTGTCCGAAGTGTATCTGCAGTACGACTTGCTTTAGTTTATGTGTATCGCTGTTGTTCGCTTTAATTCCTTCCTGAGGTATTCCTCCACCCTATAGAGTTATTGGAGCCTCTTGTCTCATTTCCACGGACTAAGTTGGGGCGATAGGTTAATAAGAGAACAACCACAGCAAGAGCAACAAGCGACGACGACAATAATAACAACAACATTAAGTGTGCAAGCCTCTGGGATAACACCGCGACCAGTAGTAACTGCTGTATGTACTGCTGTAGTAGAAGTACCACTCATTGCGTCTGCCAATGTTCTCTGTAGTAGTTTGCTGTTCTTAGCACTAGGGTTTTTACCCAGAACGCCACACCCAACTATATTGTTGTTGCGTCGGAAGGTTATTATTAATAATAGCTTCCGCGCTTTTAATACATGCTCCGTACTCCGGAGTATATATAAAATAGTGTGTAGTGCGATACTTTGGCCGTTTTTGTGCCGCTCTTTGTTGCTGCTGCTGTAGTCTTACCTGTTTATTGATCATGTCATTGTTGTTATTGTTTGTTGTTGTGAGTTTCACCTCCCCCTTTTCATGTGCAGGACACCCAGAATAAGTATGCAGCGGCTTTAGCGCTTCACCCACTCTTTGGGGAGAGCCAACTTGGAATTAGTGGGCACTCTGTTTTGCGGTTATACCTGGTATGATATTTTCTCCGAGTTTTCGATCTTCAACCAACTATTAACGTCTCTCTTCGATCTTTACTCTTTATATTCGTGCTGCTGTGCCATGTTTGGGCACAACAGCAAGCAAACAGTCGTGAGCAGTTGTATTTGTACTTACGGTTGATTGTAAGGAGTACCACAGGTAAAAACTTTTACCGTGTCGTGCCGTGCACAATGCCATACGGTACAATGTCATACAAGCAGAATTAGTCTAGACTTGCAGTATTATATATGAAAAAATGTGTATTAAGGCTAGTCCTCGTATTCATTGGGGTTGGCATTGCATGGCCAAGTCACCTTGCTGTATTTGCACTGTGTATTTCTGTCTTGTAGTTTGTGACCACAGAGCTCGTCTCTCTAGGAGCATCAGCACGGACGCTGGTTGTGCTGGATGTAGATGGGTGAAAGTATCAGTTTTTAATGTGAAGAACACACATACACACACACACACACACACAAAGTAGGCCCCCCCCAATAAGGCGGTCTGAGTAAGGCGGTATCCCGATATAAGGCGGTCAAAGTCGCTTGGCGAGATTGGGGAATTGCACTCATGACTCATAACATGGGAATGAATAAGGCGGGTCCCCCCAATGAGCAGAATGAGGCGGCCATATTGCTCTGGCATCCCGCCGCCTTACTGGGGGACCTCTACTGTATGCCAAACAGCGCATAACTACCGACTACCCAGCTGGGCGTTGCTGCATACCGGTACCCTGGTACCTGTTACATTTCTACCTGGTATCATACTGCACGCATATGCTCGTCGGCTTACCTCGAGTGAGCCCATAGAGGAGAGCATCCGTCCGCACCGCCGTCGGCAATTGCAGCTCAGAGCTCAGAGCCTTCGCGCCTCCCTGCCTGTGTATATCAGCTCCGTATATCAAGAGCGAGCTCGATGGAGATGATCCTCTCGAAGATCGAGCTCGCCGTTTTTAGTCGATCTTTCTTATAGCCAACGCCCAACAAGTTCTTTAGCAAATCTGCTAAATGATAGCTGTGGTATGCCTTCCCTCCCAGCGTTCGGCCAGACCATGCACGTCCGTGATGTGCCCCCCCCCCGCCTCTATCTATGGCTACCTTGTCTCCCCCGTTGCATTGGTTGAGTCATTCGGCAATAGAGGCAATGCTCACCATCCCGTGATGGGTTTCACCAGAACGTTCGAGGAAAATGCTCGTAGTGACACACAACCATTTTACGGGCATTTTGTTTTTCGTCGAAAGTCGAAAGTATTTTTTGTATTTTTTCGTGCGGTGTGCGATGAGATGGTCGGGGAATTTCCTGTTCAGTGGAGGATATACGTACCAGGTGTATAAATAGCCGCTGATCGTGACGTGCGCAGAAGTGTGTATGGGCCGAATACAATTCAAAGAGGGGACGAGTTCGTACCATGATGCCCCAAGCATGCAAATGTTCCTTGCTGCGCCAGCCTGTTGCGATATGCTGCTGCTGGACTTGGCATGATGGTTTTTTCGTTTTTTCCAGGCATATACGATAGATTCTCAAAAAAGCGATTTTTTTAAATGATTTTGAACATCCCTGCTCCCCGCTTGAAGCATGCACAGACTCAAAATGGAAAACTACCAAAAGCATCGTCAAAACTCAAAACTTATCATCTCGTTGAGCATAAGCACTGCTTGCTTGCTGCTGCTGTGGCTGTTGTCCTGTAGTATACCAGCGTTGGCTGCATGAGTACCTGACCAACACCGGACATTGCGTTCATTGCCTGTTTTGCAACAGAGCAGCAGCAGGCACCGCACAAAAACTCAACTGTTTTTTGAGGCAATCAAAGCTCGACCATCGATCAGCCTTGAAGCGCTGTGATCTGTCTTTGCAAGAGTGCTCTCCTAGCACGTTCTCGACGATGTTGTGCTGCGGAGAACGATTGTCGGGTGCCGTGCGAGCGGGGTCTCGGGCACCGTCTTCGTGCTCTCTCACGACGCTGTCGCTAGCGCTCAGGCTGGTCGTGGTCCGAGGGCTTGCGACGTGCAACTCGGGCAATGCGGGCGGATTGGGAACAGCTTGGCTCGTTGCTTCGGGATCATGTGGCCACAGCACCACTGCAACTACTGGGTAAGCGAGAACATAAGATTGCTTGTAGCAGCACAGCAGTGCAGTACACTACTGCTGTATGTCACATGGAATCCACAGCAGTCATACCTGGTATATTCGTATCATAGCATATCCACGTTATAGCCACCGATGGTATAGCTGCGGCAGAGATACGTACTGCAGAGCCATGCGGTGAGCGAGCCGTGGTGTCGCGACAAGCCATGGGGTACATATCACGACTGCTATCTGCTGCTGCTGCTGCTGCTTCTGCTGCTGCTGCTGCTGCTGCTGTTGCTGCTGCTGCTGCCTCAAGCTGTGACACTACCAGCACCACTACTGACTGAGAGCGAAAACACGAGATCTCTACGATGCATTGTATCATGTGACATGCACTGCTAGTCCACAGCAAAGCATAACAAGCCACGGTTAGCCACAATAGAGCTATGATACGTACTGCAAAGTCACGCCATCGCGCCTGCTGCTGTGGCTGCTGCGTGTTGAAGTACAGAGTTCATGACACCTAAGAAGACAAGCAATGAGAAAGCGCTGCTTCGGGATCACGAGGCTGTGTGAGTGCACCACCACATCCTGGGTGAGGGAGAGCACGAGAACACTACGTACGAGCACAGCGGTAGACTACACGACTACACCACGTGACATGGAATCCACCGCGAACTCACCGTATTAATAGCATAACCATGATATAGATAGCCGCGGCAGAGATGCGTACTGCAGAGCCATGGCAAAAGCCATGATATCACGACCGTTGCTGCTAGTGCTGCTGCGTGTTGTATCATGTACCAGGGATCATATATATAATTCGTGTATCATACCAGGTACTCCGTAAATAGTAAATACTATCCAGGTCTACGAGTACTGTAGTTCCAAGTAATTTGTCCTTAGAATGTGAGAGTCAGAGTTTGTATGGTGCGAGTGATGCGCTACAGCAGTGGGGGGCTCATTTTGACGTCCGGCGTCCAGGCTCAAAGTCTTTGAGTGCCCCCACCAGCTACAAATCGTATGCTGACTTGACTCCCCACCTCCCTAATCCTTGAAGGGGCGCAATAAATGGCATCCGCCCACGAGCGAAAAATTCTGCATCATCAGCAGCAACAGTCTCTCTGTCGTCGAGCGCAAGAATTGAGTTGTCGAGAGTGACCGCAGTATACCAGCGGTATCTGGTACCAGGTGTACGGTACGTCCGTACGTACGAGTAGCTAGGACTCGTACCGGCGCGATCAAGTACCTGGTATCAAGCAAGCTGCACGTGATACCCCGTGCACAGCGGCAGCATGTGGTGTTGGCATTGGTGTTGGTGTTGGTGTTGGCGTTGGTGTTGGGGGTGATGTAGGTGTTGGTGTTGGTGTTGGCTTTGGCGTTGGCGTTGGAAGCAGCTGCAGTTGTGATGTTGGTGTTGGTGTTGGTGTTGGTGTTGGCGAGCTTGATTTGGTTATGTTGTCCTGTTGTCGTACGAGTACTACTATATACCAGATATACATAATTGTGTTGAGTGCTTTTGTTTTTTTTTTGCGTGAAGGTTCGGCTGGGTACAGTATAATACAGCCTCGAGATTTGGGGCAATAACCTGTGGCTGGTCGATATCATGTCATGCATCCTTAGTCTATATTCTCACTGCTATACAGTTTCTTGCCTCTCCAGCTGGTTGGAGCCTGTCTTGTGACCACGGACCCTCTCGTAGGTTACACGTATGGCAATTATGTAATGCGAGAACAACAGCAGCAACAGCAACAGCAGCAACAACTGCTGTCTTATTACTCCGATGTGCCCGAAGTTGTGTGGTGCTCTTAACCTGGTGTAAGGTCAGTATCGCATTACACAATTGGTCGCTCTTGCTGATACCCCGTACGAGTACATGCCTGGTATTTTACGTATATTAACAGTGGTTACCAGCATCATCACATTACCAGTGAAACTGCTGACTTTACGGCTGCCTATATATTTATATATCGTACCCGAGCGGGTCTATATTCAGCAGTACCAGGTACGTACTGTTGACCCCTGTAGGAGTTGATTACCGTATACTATAATCAAGGTAACACACCCCCTTGGGCGAATTGCAATGCGGATTTTGTCGACAACGGATGCAGTTCAACCGCCGATCGATGCGTCTATGGAAAGGTCTCGACTACAGTATAGGTCTTCCCAAAGCTACCACTTTCGTCGTGTGTGCCCTCCTCGTTTTGGAGAGAATCGGCTCTGAAATTCACCCCAGTGGGTGTGTTATCTTACGTATTTACACGGTATAGTAGGGTACCTAGTACCATAACTGGTACCTGGTATGGTAGAAATACCTATTAATAGTACCAGGTACCTGGTAAGGTACAAGAGGGAAGAAGTGGCGACAAAAAAGTACGATTACAGCGTCGATCAAAACTGTACAGCTTGGTGGGTGGGGGTGATAAGTTTTGCGACCGGGCTAATAATAAATGCAGCAATGCAAGGAGCTCGTACGGTGCCGGAACAGCATGGTACTATCGTACGAATTTGTACCGCTGCATGGGGACGCTTTTGATTGGCGGTTATTTTGACTAATCAGCGAACATCCCATTGTCTAGGTTGCTGCGCTATCTCTTGGTCCCAAAGATACCACGGTAAGAGTTGTAAGTTAAACCGGGTACCTGATAAGTAATACCGTAATAACCCGGTACGTAGCATCATTAATATTATATATGATACCTGGTACAGCAGTGTACCTGGCATGGCGCTATCAAGCAAGCTGAACACGACGGACCACCCTGGACGGAAATGTAAGGACCGTTTGACATTGACAGTACTAACCCAACGGTCCCCATGTTCCGTTCAGAGTGGTATTATGTACTACTTTATGTATGTGTTCTCCCCGAACACAACAATAGTTAATACCGTAATACCCCGGTACATAGCATCATTAATATTATATATATACCTGGTATATATATGTATATTTTTTAATTTTTTAATTTTTGCTCGTCCTATCTATTATCTTCGCACTTTTACTTTCTCCTTCTCCCTCCCTAGTCGTCACTCAGATCCGGGGTCACTCAGCAGGCTCTTCTCCCCCCTCCCCACTACCGTACGCGCCTTCATTTTTATCACGAGAAGAATTCAGCACTTTTTTCCCTCGTCGACTCGCGTCGAATTGCGCTTACCCACGCTATAAAGCGCTCTCGGCAGTTGGGGTTGTGTATTTTTAATTTTTTATAAAAAAGAAATCTCCATACCGAAATTCGAACCCGTGACTCCAACCTTAGTAGTCTTCGAGGTTAACTACTTGACCACCGGGGCGGCCAGTGACTGCGAGTGATGACTATAGCTGTGAGATCTAGGATTTCGTCGAAACTCATCTTTGCAAGCTGTGTGTGTGTGTGTGATACTCCGATCGCGCGTGTTACGGGTTGTGTCGTATGTCCTCATGAAGAATATAGGTCGGCGACTCCACTTAGTGCTAGTCGGCACCAGGGTCAACAGTGTGATACGAAGACGTCGGTCTTAATCAAGCTGTGCACGGAAACTATAAACTTCTTAGAGG
>JAYJMJ010000433.1:515303-535929 GCA_036873875.1 Laminaria ephemera | reverse complement strand
AGGGTGCACCCAAGGAGTCAGTCTGGGGGGGGGGGAAGACTTCGGTAAGAATGACCCTAATATCCCAATAAAAACGTTAAGCTCGCTTTGTTGGGGTTGTGCATAGAGTACTTTAGTGACGGACCATGGTGTCTTGTTCGACGTGAGTAACAGACCTGCTTCGTTGTTGGCGGGAGCCTCTCCCCTGTATTCTGTGCCATCGAGCATTCATGTAGATCGCGGTAGCCTGCGCAACAAGAACGAGGTGTGGGGGTGAACGGACCAACTGGTTACGATTTGTTGCGGCACGGGAGACGTTTGACTGCAACCCACGACGCATTTGCTTCGGTTGACGCTTGAGAATGTTGAGAATGTGGTGTGGACCTGTGTAATTATAAGGGGGGGCATTTGTTTGCCACGCTATTTCCGACTAACGGGGCGGAGTTTCTTCGCAGAGGAACTGGCCAATATCGCCTGAATGCTATTTGTGTTTTACACCTGGGCAATGAGGTCGCTCATCAGGCGGCGCTTTCATTTTTCGCGAAGTCAGGTTTTGGGTTTGGTGTGGGGCTTCTTAAGCAAGGAGCCTCAGAAAAATTAAGTTCAGTTCTACCGTAGCACGCGTCTGTGGCATACAGTCAGTCAGCCTTCTCTGCTCGAGGATGATAGTGTTGCCAGTTCTGCCTTTTGCTTGGATCGACATCGAATTAAAGACTTGTGCGTATTTCTTGTCGCAGTGATTTCGATCGCGTTCCACCTGCAATGGAGGGACAACTGATACGTGGAAAACCGAAACAAGCCATACGTCGTTAACACTATTCCCTTCCTCGTGCTGCTGTTCCTCTCGTACTAACTCGTCACCATCATCTAATCCGTGGGCACAAGAAATCATTCTGGAGTAGACAAATACCTCTGAAAAACATACCCTGGCTTACCTGCGCCCGACACCAGTCGGCTTTTGCAAGAGTCTTGAGCTCCTCATACAAGTCATTTAGCAGCGACACCAAGAGGTTGAGCATCACCACGACGACAAGCAGCGTGAATAGGGCTGTGAAAGCGTACCTGAGGCAAGGGCGTAATCGCGGTACAGTTTGGTTCCAGCACGTATTCAGGGCGTCGACGGAGGCGTGGTATTAGCGGCAGAGCGTATGAAAATAACGTTGAGATTTGGTTGCCGCGCTATGGGTGCCTGATAAATATTTTGAACGGCATTGGGAATCGTGCTACGATAGGAGTTGCCCGTTTAAGCCTCAATAGAGCACCCGACGGCGTGGGGCTCCTCGACAGAAGAGCTACTTAATATGTTTGGATATGACGTGTGCTCTACTCCAGTATGTTATTCGTTGGATACCTGGCGCGTGAGAGAATTGAGCGCCAAGAGGTGAGCGAGAGATTTCGCCCTTCTGGAAAAATTGGATAACTTGGATAGGATGGGGGTTGGAGACACCGAAGGCGCTGCGTACATAGAGGGCTGATCTGGTAGAAGCAATCGGGGACTGTCTATTAGAAATGGCCGCTCGATCCCTGTGTTTTCACAACGATAATCAAATGACAGAAGACGGAGCTAAGGTCGGGTGGTTGAATAGAAAATTCTTGCACACGGCTTACCAGGTCTGAATCAGAGAATCTGTTCCGCAAGATAGTCAAAGGGAGAACATAGTGCTATATAACCAACGTTGCATCGCACTTAACGTATCTTTGTCCTCGACGTCTGTTGTCGTGCGATGTATAAAGCTCCTCAAGTGATAAGCCGCGAGAAATACGTTACTTCATACTGACACGGTTCACGCTGTGTTGAATTTGTTCCTAAACGCATCAGACTGGTGATTGCTTTGTTGACCGAGCTTATCGGAGTTGTATATCTATTAATAGCGCGAAATGAAAGACACCGGAGGCGCGTAGTGCACCCCGCGGGAGGCTCTAGAGGCAAGCCAGTAGCCTATGTTCGCGCAGGGGGCTCCCAAAAACAAACTGAATACGATATTGGCGCCAATACACACCGTACAACCAGTTCAAGCTGTGCATGATTCTCGCCGAATTGCGTGCTATACAAAAGACCAAGGAACCAAGTATCGCTTTCATCGAAAAAGTGTCCGACGGTTTCATTTCCTGCGGCGAAACTCGTTTCGCAGTCCAAGAAGGTTTTTGTGCGATTGCGCAACACGCCTGCGGCGCGTGTTGTGAACATTTCGCATTGTCATCTTATTATGTGAACCAGAGCAACAGTGCAATACTTAATCATTTTTTATTTGTTGTGGTACTGACCCGCACGTCTGGTGGACCTCTTACTCCGTTTTATCGTCGAAGGTGCAATCTCCGAGGGTGTCTGGGTACTGGTATTCTAACGATATTATGAGTTCCGAAGCCTCACAGATCCATCAGTCATAAACGATTTTTTATCGCAAAGGGCCATTACGGGGGACCATAGTAATCAGGACCAAATATGGTTAGTAAAAACAGTCGAATACATAGGTTTTTTATGTATATCGTAGGTCCTGATTACTATGGTCTTCCGTAATACCTCTATCGTATCACGCGTCATGCACCTCGATACTGAACACCATGTTTGAAGGCCTACACAGTGGTTTCACCATCATAAGCCAGCTCTCGAACCATTGACTAGGAGGGATCAAGCATAGGGCAGGGGGGTCACCTTTAGGGTTTCGTTTTTCAGCGACTCAAAGTCATTCGCCCGAATGGCTACCCATCTATGCGCTCTTCAGCTTCGCGATATGCATCGGCATGTCATTATTTGTTCCGCT
The DNA here is from genome assembly GCA_036873875.1 of Laminaria ephemera. Lineage (NCBI taxonomy): Eukaryota > Phaeophyceae > Laminariales > Laminariaceae > Laminaria > Laminaria ephemera. The sequence continues at coordinate 533,188 of JAYJMJ010000433.1, read as the reverse complement.
GAGCCGAAACCAACCCGTTCAAGTTAGTGTCTGGGAGAAGCACCGAGCCATGCGTGCGAGCGGCCTAAGCTCGGTAGATAAACAGGGGTTTCTCCTCCGCTGTAGCCTTGCACGAGAGGAGCCTCGATGCGGTCACGGCCATTTTGGGATCGCGGCTGGTCCTCATCGGAACCTACCTCCACGTCTGGTGCAGCTCCTGCTCCCTTATGTCATCGAAGGTGAACTCTCCTAGGGTCTCGGGGTATTGGGTAGCCAGCGTCGAGGCAACGCTTTGCATGAGAGACTCCAGCTGACCGAGCAGCGTGTACCTTAACGAACCATGGACGTTAACGTTAACAGGCAGCACATTCAAACGGATGGGTGTCGGTTAAAAAGAGGAAGGGCGACGTACAAAAGCATTACTTTGGGAGTGTTTGTTTCGCGATTATTTTGGATAGTACTTTACGTCCTGCTTACTACGGGTTGCAAATGTTCTGTAGCATTAACCGATGCACTGTCACCTTCTACAGAGGTAGCACCAATACTTTCCTAACTACATAACACCTCTTGAACTCTTGTTTTCGGATATTCTTCCAATGCGCTTTTACGATCTAGGGGAGATATAGGGGATGTACCTTGTCCTAAGCTAGGGTGGGGGGTACATCTATTTCCGCTGTCGTGCGAATAAGTCGGTACCCGAATGGAAACCCGGCGTGGACATATTATGTTGCCGCAGCTTAAGAAATCCTATGGCGGTGCATATCGTGAAACCGAACAGCCTTCAATCCTTTTGATATCCAAGAAATGGTACTCACCAATTCCAGGCAGTGTTTCCTCAAACACGTGGGTATAGTTCCAACAGGGTTCATGCTGCACAGAAACTGGGTGGCCTCTCGCGCGAGTGGCCCCGAGCCGCTGATAACAATATGCTAGTGGTGGCCCCCGTATCGTAGCCTTGGTGAAACGCTAGTGGTGCACTTGATGTTTCTGAAGCTCCTCACTTAAGGAGCTGTACATCTCACCCATGAGCTGCCTCTGACGAACCGGGACCATGTAACCCTGTCATTACTCCCATGGCCTAGGTAAATAACGAATACTATTGTGAAAAAGATGGTACTACAACGGCATTGGGTAGTTCCTCAGTGGAAGAGCCTCGTCGATCAGAACCACATTCGCCAAACCTTGCCACCCCTGTCAAGCCACGCGTCGTCCCTTCAAGCCAACCTACCTAGCGAAAGCCCACGCCACATAGATGATGCCGAGTAAAGGCAAGAAGCTCTTCACCAGTTTACCTGAGCAAATGTCGATGGTGGTCGTGTGTGGATAAATAAATAATACCGGTATGTTGCTACAACAAGATGAGACAAGTTTTTCTAAGTTATGTTCTTGTTTTCTGACACCCTACAGCACCTTCGCGCCCGCGAAAATAGCGAACGCACTATTCACCCTTAACACGATGCTATGCGATGCCACTACCGGTTGGTGCCTATCGGGACACACACAATGCAAACGTTAATCCGATGCACGAATGTTTAAAACATCGGACATGGAACGGCTATACCGGAAAAAAATGCCGGGAAAATCTTATTATTCACCTTCCATGTGGCATGGTGTTTCATTTAGTGGTTTCTCGAATACCCGGAAATACCGTGGAACCTAGACGGAAACTTGATGGCTAGCGCAACGAGCCCGCCACAGCGCTCCCAAAAGACGAGCAAACCATCGTGGTCTTCCCGGCTTAGTTGGAAATGAGCTTCCGGCGGTGATAACAGTGATTTAAACAGGTACACAGGTAAGGAGCCACTCCGGACATTTCGTTTTGCGTGTTTTTGTTGATGTTCGAGTAAAACAATCCGTGAAAACTATTTTTTCGGCAGAAACTACGTTATTTCTAGTATATGATGTTCTAACGGTAGGAATATGCCACACGGAAATTGTCACACCTCGTGAACCCCAGCTTCGTTCTCTCCGCGTATGATATGTGAAGAAAGCTTACATTCACGGCAATATATATTTTGTGCCACTGTCAGATCACTCGGACTCGTGCTTCAACCCGAAAAACGCCTCAGAGCCTAACGCTGTAAATAACACTCTGCCATCGATTGGTCACCCTGAAAAACGTACGAGTTCTCGCGCCACCGATGTTGTTTAACATCGAACTTCGGCGACAACACCAACCACTGGCATACCGACCGATGCCAGCCTCTAACAGAACCACGCGTTCCTTACAGCACGAGCGCCGGAATGTAGTTGTGCGGGTTAGGGGTTGCAGAATGTCCACATTTTAGGAATATATTTATGGGATGCAACACACAAGACGGCGTACGTTTTAAGTTATGTGCTGGTAGTTCAAACCCGATTGGGCTGAATATATGCTTTCTTTGCATATCAAATGCGGAGAGAACGAAGCTGTGGTTCAGGAGGTGTGGCACTTTCCGGGAGGCGTGCTTCATGCGCCACTATTATACTGGAAACAATATAACTGCTGCGGAAAATACATACTATACAAAACAAATGACCAAAAATGAAACAATATATATAGAATTTCCGTATGGCCAGCGCGGCCCCTTAAGATGCTTCAGCCTTGTCGGGCCCGGGTATCGCGATAGAAAATGGCACGTTTGCTTGGTATTATCAAACGGCCTAGCGTGAGCTCACGGCGGTGCGAGTGGAATCATGCTGCGTGAATTGTACGCCGCCGTTCAGTATGATACTCCTCTCCACCCCAGCGGCAGCAGAGGCTTCTTGGTGTGACCGATGCCATATTTGTCATTTACTATGGACGATGTGTCCGTTTGACGTCGTACAGGGGCTATTGGACGTTATTCACCCGCCCAATCAGAGACAGGACGTTGGTAATAAAGCCTCTACGGCGGGGGGGGGGGGGGGGTGGCTGCGAGGCCTACTCGCTGTAGCACACTTAAATGACGGGGTGTACGAGCGGCGTAATCAGGAAGAAGCACAGTGTGTACATGAATGAAATCCACGCAACACGCTTTGACGCCAGAATCGCGCTGATAGCTCCCGCCATGGAGTGAGTCATGGAGTGTAACTGTAAGTTGTAAAAAACAGCTTCTCGAGAATTCACGCTGACTAGCACCGACATCGTGTTTATACCATGCATAGGCAGTGCTTCTGCGGCACACGTGCTTTCCAGCAACGGGACGTACCTATCATGAGAGCTATCATCTTGACGAGAAGGAAAAAGTCCTGGAACACCGCCTGGAGAGGGTTCATGAGCTTGATCCAGACCAGAAGTATCATGGTCGACACCCACTGCCGCTTCTCCGTCACTAGATCCGCTACGGGCCTGCGCATCGCGCGACGCAGTGGGCACAGTTGAGGTCAGTCCGAACGAACAAACACAATGTCACGAATCGTAACAAAAGAACGTGACCCTTTCTACAGCCGCTATATTTGCCACAAATCGTGACATTGTATTATTTTATATTTCAACAAAAGCGGAGGTCGCGATTCGTAAGATTAATTTGTGATTTTGGTTTTTGAAAGAGTGACATTCGGCAAGTTTCAAAGTGTGGCGAATCGTGATGTTTTTATTTGGTTAGAACCTACTCTTGGACAGGTAAGCTGTCTGTCACAGGCCTGCGCGGTGGCGTGCTCACAGTTAGATGCCGCGCTGATTTCCCCGATGGTAGAGTATCACACGCTGCTTGCAAAGAGGGGCTTGGACATAGTTCTCGATCTCACAGCTGAGTGTATTAGTAAAATTTTGGGCAAACTTCAGTGCGCTAGCAAGGGTTCACGAGCTTGACCCAGACCAGGAGCACCACGGCCGACACACACTACCGCTTCTCCGTCACAAACTCCTCCACAGGCCCGTGCGATGAACAAAACAAACGCCACGAATATAACAAAGCAACGTGATTTTCGCCAATCGTGATGTTAAGAATATTTAAGAGTTACTTCAACATTGCTGTCGCGATTCGTGACAAACAACACGTTTTATTTCGGCAGTGTACAACGGGCAGGAAGCGTGTTGGTTTGCGTTCGTTAGGAACGACACGTAGACGGCAGGCCGTTGTCACCGTTATTGAAGTATCCCACACTGCTTGCAACAATAAGGACTCGATGCAATTCTCGATCTAACAGCTGGGGTGTCTTTGTTTTATATGTAGAAACATCCGCTCGCCTTAAAAGAGAATACTGGCAACGTTGCGCGTGAGCTTAACCCCATTCACCCTTGCAAAAGTGTTCCACACAAAATCTAAGTTGTTTGTTCCCAGGCGAGGGGTGCACAGATCTGCGTGACGCGGTGAGCACAGGTAGATGACAGGCTGTCGACGCATGCCATGGTGGCGGGTACACGTTAACGGTCAGAGTATCCTCGCTTGAGTTGCTTTATATCCCACTCAAACACTGACTTCGAGCAACGAGGAAAGCGCAACCCGATGAACAACGATACGGCCAAGGAATAGTCCGCAAACTACGGTAAAAACGAACGATATCCCGACGGCAATGGGTAGCTCCTGAGTTGAGGAGCGCTGCGAGTCAGGAAATGTATGGCGAAACAGTCCTAAACCTATCATCGCACACATCTCTGTAAAATATATCGGTAGTGCTCATACTAAGGCACCTCGCTACACCCTAAGGAAAAATGCAAGATTCTTTGTGTACAGGTGAGACGTTTCCACAGCCCTAATTCGTAGCAGCTGTTTAGATTGCCTGTTCTCTACTCCTATCACCTCGAAAAGCATGAGATAATTGTATGTTCGGTGAGATCTACGTTCAAGATCATAATCTACATGGCGAAAGTGGAGCTTGCTTGAGGTCTTCTACAGCCTGAGATCGATGCATTGGTCGTCTGTTTGAATGTCGAGGTCTGGGTACAATGCTGCTCGATTTTTTGGACAACCGTGTATAGCCGTATACGCGCACATAACTTTAACTTGCCTTACTACTCGTTTTAAGAGAAGAAACTGCTACAGCCCGAACCCGCACGACAGAAGGCTAGCTTGCCTGAGATCAACGTAATGGTCGCCTGTTTGAAGATGGAGGTTTGCAAGGGCGTTTGCAATCCCAATGTCCAGTCCGAAGATTGTGGCGTGACCCACAATGAGCAGCACGTCGACAATGTTGGCCACCGCCAGGAAATAGTAAGGGCCCTTGTGAAACGATCACATGAAAATACGAGTCGAAGAGTGGCAGTAAGAACGAATTACGGTGGAACAACTCACGTCTTCAGGTCACGAGAAAATGTCGATTTCTCCCGGTGATACATGGACCCTGATCGGTTCAGAATGCAATGCTCACTGTCGAACAGAGTAAAAGCTCCCGCTAGGTCTGCCTGAGTGAATGCGCCTAGTGTTTGCCGACCGTGCTCTTCGTTTCGAGGCGCGTTTCATTCCAAACAAAGGGCATGCTTATTGCGATGCTAAGTGTTTCCTTCGCGGTTCCCATTAAAGCTTGAAGCGCCAGAACATTCAAATGCCACGGAAAAGTGCTGCGCAATCGCACCCAAGCAACTATGGTAGGGTAATCGTCGCTATCGCTCTGCTCCAACGCACAGGCCAATGATGCAACACGTATAATACCTGTCGCCTGAGTTCCAGCACCTCCTTGGCAAGGTTGACCAGCACCAGAAGTAGAAGTGCAAAGTCGATCTGAAAGGTCATCCTTGACGGTGGTAAACGCATAGGCACACCGCATGAGCACGTGTAGAAATATATTAAGTGAGCGCGTTCTTATCACGGCGAGAGCATGCAGGAGAAGCGCAAAGTCTATCTCGCACGTCATACTTCATGGGAGTTCGAGCATGGGCTCACAGTGATAGCACAACTTCAACGAGAGAACAGAAACGATAAGCGCGTTCGTGATAACATAGACACACACCGAGAATACATGTACAGTGACACACTGAAAGAGAGGCGGATTGGGTAAACCGTAGACACACAGCAGGAACACATGTGCCGCGGTCAATACAATGAGTGGTGCGTTCTCATGATGGTGTGAATATCCAGCGAAAGAGCGAAGCCGGCCTGAAACATCACCCTTCACGTTTGATTGTAGCATAGACACGCAACAAGAACCGTTATAATATAATCAATGCAAATTATTATGGTTGAGTGGGGCACTCTTTGGCCGAATTGTTTTATACTGTAGCTCTATCGCGCTTGCTACAGCGCTTAGCCCCTTTGGAGACACACCCGTGTTTTGGTGCCAAGTTATGCCCGCGAGTCGGGAGCAAACGACGTGGGTGCACAGGCAGATCAGTTTGAAGTCATCGAAGTGCCCTCTTCAGAAGGGAAATCACTGACGTGTCAACCAATATTAGCTTAGCCTTGTGAACTCTTGAAAGCTACCTGTAGGCCAGAGAACACGTCAATGCTCACGGTCGTGACCAAATACTCGCGTGTTAAGATGTGGTTTGTATCCAGTTTCTAGAGGGTACATATTGTCAAGGGCCCCTGCCAGCAACGTCTTCTGTTCGTGTTCTCCGCGTGTCCTGCTCTTTTGTCTTCGTGTGTGACCACGGGTGAGCGCGTTCAGAAACAAGAGGACACTGCTGGCATTGAGACGCCTGCTATGGTAGGGGCCCGCCTTATGTTTCAAAGGCTCCGAACTTGACGAGCCCTGCCTTACCCAAAACATGATTTTGAGAACAAATGACCGCGCAATTTGCACAACAATCCCATGACGTATGACTATACAACGATCTCTACTGTAACACACAAACTATATCGAGTAGTACTTCAGTTCAGGAGCCCCGTCGATCCGACACAATTTCAGCCGAACCGCTCGCCCCCTACGCATCGTGGCACGCGTCTTGTGTTCAAGTACAGTTCGCTATGGTATCTCACCTGTCGCCCAGCATACCGCTGCCGTCACTGCCCAGCCCCGGCCGAACAGCTATAGAAACACAACTACAACTTCCTTCATTAAGTTGAACTCAAGTAATTATCAGGAAATTGTTACTACAGCTCTTGCGGCTGTATCATTGTTTTCGCATTAACTCACTGTCGCGATATGGTAGCCCGTGGCCGTAGGACAGGTACCAATCATCCTGGAGTAGAATATCTCACAACAAAAAAGTTCAATCCAAGGTGATACAAATAGCTGAAAGCAAGTCATGCATCAGGCAAAATTGTTGTTTACTAGCTCGCACCTATCTCCCAATATACCGCCACCGTCACTACCTAGCTCCGACCAAACGGCATCTAGAAAACAAAGTGAAACTGACTTATTCGAATTCAACTACAGCACTGGAAAACATCGAATATGAAACAGGGTCATCATAAAGAACGCTGACATCCAGAGGAATACAATAATTCCGGGGGCCGTTATACTTAGCTTAGTGTGTAACGCACCCTCTCAGATAAGTATGCCCCGCTTGGGTCAATATTGCGATTTCTGATTAGGTGTCCTGCACAGGCCAGTAACACGCTCTCACCTATCTCCCAACATGCCGCCGCCGTCACTGCCCAGCTCCGACCAGACAGCATTCCCGTTGTTCCCGATCACCATCCCGCGCAGCGCCTCAAACGAATTAAACGTGTTGAACGTGTTGTATAACGGATGGGTTAGCGGTACCCCACCCTCTGCCGGTAGCTCCACGAGAATGCGCACGTACATCAACTTTCTCGCAGAGAAGCTGTGCAGGTCTATCTCGAGGGCGAAAGCACGGGTGGCTTCATCAATCCAGCCGTCCCCCTGAATACAAGCCGCACAAAATTAACGGGTTTGCAGTGTTTTGGATGGGATTTAGGTTTGGGGGGGGCTCACGAACGGGGGAGGCTCACGAAGGGGGGGGGGGGCTCACGCAAGTGGGGGGAGGTAGGTCTATCTCGAGCGCGAGAGCGACCGTGGTTTCATCGATCTAGCCATCCGCCTGAAAGTCACTCGTACGTAGTTAATCGGGTTTACGGTAAAATATGGTGAAGGCTGTACTGTATAGACTCGTGGTTCGGACCTCGACAAAAGCGCTTTACGACTATACAGTACTCAACCAGGAGTTAAGAAATGTTGGCTCGCATTTTGCAGGAGACATCCGAACATCATTGTTTCACTAACGCTATTGTAGGGGGGGCACGCCCAATATCACTACCCAGGTTGGCTCTGTGCGTCGCTCATAACCGGACTACAACAAAGTTTGTTGGCCTAGCGAACAAAACATTTCATAGCCGTGAATATCGCAAAACCGAAACGCACAGAGGAGTAGGGTAGTCACTCTCGCAAGTGGCTCTGAGCCGCTGAAAAAGAAAGCCCTCAAAGTGATTGACCCCCCTACCGTACTATAGCCTTGGTCATTCTGAAAATGGTTTAGGACATACTCTACCTCAAATGCGAACCTGAGCCTGACCCAAAGCACGGGTTTCTCAACCGGTGTCGCGTGATTGCTGTACGGGGGATAATCACAACTTTTTTCTCACTTTCACTTTCCAACTCCTGACCAAACGGTGGTTACAGGTGTCTTCCCTTCTCCCCCCCGGTACGTGCCTTCGTTTTATCTATTTATCGCGCAGAGGGTTCAGCATTCCCAACGCTCGTCGATTTTCATCGAAAATTTGCTAACTCGCGCTCTCGCGCTTTCCGCAAGAAAATTGTTTTTCAAATGAAAAAATCCCTACGAGAACGAGTATGCACTCGGGGGGGCTCGAACCTGCGAAATCGACCTTAGTGGTTACGAGGTTAACCCACTAGACCATCGGGGACACATATTCCTCGATGGGGCTTGATTCACCAAGTAATCGCTTGAAATACGCATGGCAAAACGTAACGTATATCTAAACTTTGAATCGGTAACCGGTACAGATGTTGAATACCGTGTAAATCGATCAAAGTGTTCATCTTTGTGGACCCATTCGCAATCAGATGCTATACTCTTAATCTGAGTGAAACAATGATAGCAGCCAGCAGTAATCAAACACCTTATTCAATCCAAGTGCCCTTTTTTGCAGACAAACTTTCAACCAGACACTAGTCTCAATCTGAGGAAAACCCTGTTCATGATGCGCACAACAGAGGACGCCTGCTAAAAGAGGGGCGACACGTTTGGGCTGACCTACTTCTGATTGACCTGGTCCCCCAACTAGGGACCTACCCAATAGCGTTGGAATGCCATTTCAATTTTGATTTAGTTTTCGTTTTATGCCTAGGCCGTGTGATTGCTCATCGGATTGAGAGTACAGCTTCCTCAAAGTCAGGTTTCTGGTGCAACAGAGAGATCCTTACGTGAGGAAACTTAGAAGCGTTACGTGTTAAACCTACGGTAGCACGCTCTTACACTCTACGGCCGGAAACGAGGTCAATGGTAGGGGGGAACTATTATCACCCTGTGAACCGTACCGGTATGTGATAACGCGCACAGCAAGCATACATGAATGACAAAGCTGGCCTAGCTGCCGCTAGGAGCTCACGCTGGAGGACATTTGTAACCATCCGCAACGTGTGTGCGTTGGTGATCGGTAGAGATTTCTAGAAGCCCGAAATGGGTTCCTTTCTAATGTCGCCGGAAAATTTGGAATCCAGAATTCGCTCGCAATTACCATAGTGTTCGAGCGAAGTTAAACGTTAAGTGTAACTCAACAGAGTGCCATAGCACCATACTCACCTCAAGCTCTGCCAGAGTTTTATTAGCATCCGAGCGGGATTCCTGGGTGATATGCTGGACGAATGCCCCTGGTCCGTACACTCCGAAGGACCCGTCGATCGGATGTGCATGTGCGTCTGGCACGTACGTATACCTAATACGTCAGTGCGGTCGAATAGAAGGGCGAAAATAATGTTTATGTTTCGCTCGGGTCTCCGAGTGCCTCCTGTTGATCTTGCAGTGTTCGGGTTCTTTCTTTTTTGCACATGCTTTAAAACGCGTGAGAGATACGTGTGTGCTTGACGAATGCTCCCGGCCTTTACACTCCGAAGGAGCCGTGGGTGGGATGTGCGTGCGCGTCATAGTCAATCACATACCTACTAATAATGTTATGGCGCGGTCGAATATTGACAACGGGATAGAAAAGCGTTGCTCTATGGGGCTTACCGTCGAGTATATATTGCAACAGAGAACTGTGGGGGAACATCGCGTATATCATTTTTCGAGACGAGATATTCAGGGCTGGGTTTCTGTCGTAGTACAGTAGGTAGTCCCTTTCGTGTGCCAGATAGCTTAAAAACATCGATCAACCTGATGACCGGCCGTCAAATCAGATGCCGAATGCTGCCCATGCAGTCGCTTCGAGCTGGTGGAGCTGTCGGCGATGCGCTCTCACGCCAGCTATGATAGAGGTAGCACGTTTCGGCCGAACAGTTTCTGACGGACGGAGCTCTTGGGCTAAGGAACCACCCAACATCGTGAGAACACTATTACAATGATACTCGTATTGTTTGTACGCGGTTGCACTTTCATTTCTTTTCGGAGCCAGGTTTCGGGTGAGGCATAGAGCCCCTCAAGCGAGGAGCCTCCAATATTTCAGGTGCTACCCCAACTGAAGCGTGCGCCCACTAGGGTTGATCGTGTTTCTCACTCGAGGTTAGGACCGTAAGAGGAAGTGTCTTTCGTCGCTCCGTCGCACATCGGTCGACCCGACCAGTCTTCGCCGCAGTAGTCCGCGAAGCAGAACTTGCCCAAGTTTGGCCCAATATCCGGCCATACCTGACATTCGCAATCATCGTGGGTTTGGATATTTGATGTCAGACCCCATCGAAAAAACGCATTAGAAAGAAGTCTCAGCTCAGAAGTGTTGATGGTGTATGTCTAACATCCGACTTCCAGATAGTTCATTGGTTATTGCGTATACCTAACATCAGTATCTCTAACATTCGATTGCTTGCTCACTGAATATGACAAATGTATACAGTAACACTGATGTCTGCCGCAGCAGTAAGCGCAGCAGGATTTTCCAACGTCTGGTCTAACATTCCGCCATGCTTGTCTTTGACTAGGAAAAGGCGCAGACGTCTGGATGGGCTGACCAACCCGACGATTACCTCAACCTCCTGACGCCCTCAGTGTGAACCCCGACTCGCTTGCGCTCGGCTTGGTGTTTCTAGCCTACTCGTGAAGTCCTCTCCCAACAGTGAGGGAGGAGGAACGCCAATATTTGTTTCCGGCGCCAATCTGATCCCAAATGCCAGACCTCGATAGAGGCATGCCTAATTTTCTCAGCAAGTAGAAAGCCATTTGACGATTACTGCATCTACGTAGATCGTTACGTCGTCTACCAGCAAATATATACATCGGGGACCCCTTCGGTAGTATTCAAGTTGAAAACCATCTTACCTAAATGATCGCTGCTGGCGGACATTGTTCTTAGTGTGAGAGGCATTCCAGCCCATAAAATACCCAACGCGCACTCTTTTCAACTCATAACATATCCAACTCATAACGAACACAATAGAAATAAATATCCCATTCGTCAAATATCCAACTCATATGATGTACTTCATAGAAACTATACAGATCCAAATCATACGTATCCGACTTTACTTCCCAAGTTGATTGTCTGAAACACGGCAGGGGAATGTTACAGGTGTTAAGTTAACCTCCAGCGCGTGCTGTATTATGTGCATGATGGCTCGAACCTACGGACGACAGCCCATACTCTCCATGTCCCTCAAAGACTACGCAATACCAATCCGACTACGTAACACCAAGCCAACTATGCAACACCGAGGTATACCTCGCAAGTGTTTCCTGTTGTCCTCCACTGGCTCAGCATTGCAACTACCCTTGCTTCGTGAATTGTTAGCGGCACCTATACTAACTAATATACGTAGGCTCGAACCTGTAGACTACAGCCCATGTTCCCCGTGTCACGTCGTGATATGCAACACCAAGCCGAATATGCAACACCAAGCGGAATATGCAACACCAATGCAGCTATGCAACTCCAACCCGTTGCCTCGCATGATTTTCCTGGTGTCCTCCATTGGCTCAGTCTTGCTTTTCCTAGCACGCGAAGCCCACTCCACCCACCAGCCTCGACCAAGGTGTCTCCGTGTCCCTTCATGGCCACCAAGCCAACAATGCAACACTAAGCCAACTATGCAACAGCAAGCCGGGTATACAACACTAAGCTAACCATGCAGCACCACACCGACCATGCAACACTACGCCGATACCTCGCAGGAGCGTCCTAGTGCCCTCCACTGGCTTATTCTTGCCTTTTATAAACCACATGACATGCAACACCAAGCCCTTATCATATCTCGCAAGAGTTTTCTGATGTCCTGCGCTGGCTCAATCTCGCTCTTCCTAGCACGCAGAGCCCACTCAAGCTGTCATCCTCGACCAAGATGTCTCCGTGCCCCTTCATGGTATGAAATATGAAGCCGAGTATGCAACACCAAGCCGACTATGCAACACCACGCCAACAATGCAACACCAAGCGGTTATCATACCTCGCAAGAGTTTCCTGATGTCCTCCACTGGCTCAGTCTTGCTTTTCCCAACACGCGGAGCCCACTCCACCCGTCAGCCTCGACCACGGTATCTTGCTCGTACCAGCTGCAGGTAGATCATGGCAAGGCATACGGTTTATTGGACAAAATAAACAGTAGCGTCGAGAATTGACCAAATGTAGTTGAACCAAGCCGTAGCGTCTATGGTTCATCAAATCGAAGTGTTGAATATGTTTTTTATTTAGCCTAGTCAGCGCAGCCCACCCCATCCATCAGCGTCGACGGAGGTGCCTTCGTCATACCAGCTGCAGGTCACGACAAAGCATACGAAGTTTTCTCACATTGAATATATCACGATCTAGATCATCTAGATCCTATATCTGTCGTCGAATAACGCTGTGCAGGGTACGTGTCGTGCATATCAAACCCAGGAAGCATGTGCTGGATCATTCAATTTTTCCGGCTCTCACTAGTCTCAACATGATCTATAGTCTATGCAGCTCATTTAGACTAGGAATCTGATTGCCCTCAAAGACATATATCGTGACAAGGGTTTTGATCTGTATGGTGAGTGAAAGGTTTGATCTACGAATCACTTCAGCGTACGTGGTTGATGGAAACCTTTATTGAGGACCGCTTCTCCGGCCGTGGCGTTCTGACTACTAACCATTGGTTCACTCCTTGAGAAGGAGATAAGCCGGGTCTTTCCTTGCAGTGGCTGTGTTAGGCTGACACCGCAGGCCAGAACGCGGTGAAGTTGCAGACCCTCAAACGGAGCGGTTATCCCATGTTAGTACAACAATGAGGCTATTGGGCTTGTAAAAGCCTCATTACAAATATAAATCGATTATGATCCCCTTCCCAGTATCGTAATGATGCCGGACACATATACTCGGCACCTGGCGTTTTTGTCTGTGTAAGGTCGATCGCGGGGTCGTGAGGTCATTCCCCGACACTTTCCACCGAGAATATAATGCCCACCGAATGTGCTGGAAGCCACCTTCACACAATTATATCTACGCGGGTTATATTCCCCACCACGGACAGCGATGGTGGTGATGGTGGTGTGGAGATGGGGGTGTGGCTTGCCGCGGTGGTTGGCTTGCTTGGTAGCACCTTCTCGTGGTTAGCGCGCAAGAGCCATGACAAGTGGCAAGCTACTATATTTTAGAACACTACTACTCTTACCGTTTTTGCGACGATTTTTTGCTATAGATAGCACATCGTGACGGTACGTAGGTGCCGGACATTCGTGGTAGGGTATACCACTTTGGACGGAAATGTAAGGATCGTTTGGTATTCATGTTGATACACCAACGGTCGTTACATTTCCGCCCAGAGTGGTATAGGGTAGGGTAGGGCAGGGTAGGGTAGGGTAGGGTGTCATTGGCCAGGGGCAGGTGGCGCGGTCTTGTGGTCGAACTCTGCATACAATATATCAGCCGCCTGAGCTGAGAAGTCTGATTACTACACATGTAAAAAAAACGGCCACTGCTGGTGTTGTTATCTTATCTCGAAGCCAGCTGGGGGGGGGGTTGTTGTCGAATCATTTCATTGTGTACCTTACCTGATAAATTCAGGTGTCGGCAAAGAATGTGTGTACCTGTAATACTAGGTCCAGGTACTTGGTACCAGGTGACTGGTACAGTCGTGGCTCCGCGTTAATGCGGTATTCTTTAGTGTGGGCCCCCAGTTTAGTGCGGTGAAAATCGCTCGTCACGACCTTGCCCTACAGAGTACCGCACTGCCTAACCCGAGATTGTTCGGGGTCCCACTTTAGTGCGGGTATTGTCATCTGGCAAGGCACCGCACTAACGAGGGTGGTATAGTCGTGGTCCCCGCGTTTGTGCGGTATTCTTTAGTGTGGGCCCCCAGTTTAGTGCGGTGAAAATCGCTCTTCACGACCTTGTCCTACAGAGTACCGCACTGCCTATCCCGGGATTGTTCGGGGTCCCACTTTAGTGCGGGTATTGTCGTGTGGCAAAGCACCGCACTAACGAGGGAGCACGACTGTGTATATCATGCGTGGGTCGGAGGGGTGGGCGGAGGAGACGACGTGTCCCGTTTTAGCTTCGCGAGATTTCGCGGTCGCACCTCTTTTTTGTTGCTGTCCCAAAGCTTTGAATTGTTTTGTTTTGTGTTTTTGGAGTTTTCCGACATAAGCCAGTCCCAATTCCCCGGCATGGCGAGCAAAAAGTAGGATGGACATCAATGTAATATGTACTGGTGTGGTTGTATTACCCACTTTGGGGTTACAGTGGGAAATTTTGTCGAAAACAAATTACGATTTCAGCTGCGGCCGCGCGAAGCAGCCAAGGCTGCCGGGGTAGGGGAGTGTCCGACTTGCAGTGCAAGGAGCTGCTGCCACACACGCACACGCGCGGCATGGTGATACTTGTACTGCCGCGCGCTCTTCCTCGTCGCTTGATAAGATCGCCCTCGTAGTGTTTTTGGTCGCTATGTAGGGGTCCCAAAACTTGTATACATGCAGATAGGCAGGCAGACAAGACGCGTTTGGACGCGGTTGTTGGTCTACTGCATGCGCTTTGCTTTTGTCACATTTTGTCGGTGTGTGGATATGCATAGATGCACCGATATCGGTATGTCTTATTCGTAGGTCAATTCTTATTATGCAGTTGGATTTGAAGTCAGTTAAAAAAAGGTCCTTTCAGCACGTTCGCACGAGGTTTTTGCCACGGAAATGGAGGGAGTTGGTCTTTCTTTTCTCAGAATGGGTCGAGCTTTTCCCCCAAGATCTGTGTACCTGGAGCAGTTACCCGCTCCTCGCAGTTGCAGGAAATCACCGCCAACACTTTTTTTTTCCGATCACGCATCCGCGCACTCCTTAACTATCTACAGAAACCGGCGTCCCCGGTGGTCTAGTGGTAAACCTTGTAACTGCTGAGATCGGTTTCGCGAATTCGGGCCCCACGAGGCACTTTTTTCCTGTTCAAAAATTGACACACAGAGCTTTCTACGTAGCGTGTGTGTATGCATGCGTGTATCCACACTTTCTACGCGAGTCGACGAGGGAAGAAAGTGCTGAACTCTTCTCGCGATAAAAACGAAGGCACGCACCGTAGTGGGGAGGGGGGAGGCGTGCCTAGTATGTGACCCCGGGCCTGAGTCACGAAAAGGGAAGAACCTGGAGAAAAAGTGCAAAGACAATATAAATGGTATCGGAAAAAAGCAAGACAACAAACAATATAATAAGCAACTATACTACCAAGTATGACAACAACAAACGGGAGCTACCTATTGTACTTTTTTTTCTTTTTTTTGCTCATCCCATCTATTATCTTCGCACTGTTTCTTTCTCCTCCTCCCTCCCTATTAATAGTCGTAACTCAGATCCGGGGTCACTAAGCAGGCTCTTCTCCCCCCTCCCCACTACGGTACGCGCCTCAATTTTCATCGCGAGAAGAATTCAGCACTCTCTTCCCTCGTCGACTCGCGTCGAATTGTGGTTACCCACGCAATAAAGCGCTCTCGGCAGTTGGTGTCTCGAGAAAATAAAAATCTCCATACCGAGATTCGAACCCCTGACTTCAACCTAAGTATTCGAGGATAACCACTTGACCACCGAGGCGACCGGCATGATGAGAAGGTCATACGAACCCCTCCGCATATAATAATGACACATCTCATACGTGAAAACCCGTTGAGATACTGCGAGCACGTCTTATCACGCACACATCCGGTCGTTCTGTAAGTACAACTAACTACCGGCACCTACCCAGCCGTTGTACAGCGGCACCGGCCGATATGCGCGCAGGAAAACTAAACCTGGTACGTAATTAAGGAAGCACGTGGGGGCGTATACGTGGTGGTTTTGGAGCTGCGTCGCGAGCAAGCCGACCAGAGGGCAACATTATTAGAGGCGAGAAGGGAGCCGCGGTGCAGCTGCAGCAGCAGCAGCAGTGCCACGAGGAGCTCCACTATATATACTGCCGCCTTGGCTGCTTGTGTTCGAAAGTCTACCAAGGCGGGGCTTTGGGTGGTGTATTCTAGTGCCTGCTCAGTGTTGCGTATTGTAATGCTGCTGTTTCCTGGAGGAACACTTCCGGGTTGCCGGACAGAGGAAGAAGCGCGGGAGGCGGCGCGTCAGATGCGGTCGCCGGGTCGGCAGAGCAATACCCTTTAGCAAAACTCGCCCAACGGGCTGCATGCTCACTATTAATAGCTAGGTAATGGTCAAACCAACGCAATCATGCCCTTCCATGAGCTACTCGGCACCACCTGGACAATTGAAGAAAAGCTACAAGTACTTGCATCCTCGGATGTACTTTTTTTTTGGAACGACGTACGTCTCAAGTTTCAAGCCTATTTTGGCCCCCATCGTACAGCATTTTTTTTTTCCCCACCAAATGCTGGATCACTCGAAGAACGACTATTAATAAACAAAATAGCACCGTTTTCTATACTAATGCCACATATTTGCAGAATGAAGTGGAAAAGGCGGCTTCCCAATACCCTGGGAAAGGCGAAAACTGCCTCGATTGGACCCCACAAGAGCCGTTGCACCGAAATGCAGGCGCACACACCAAAGCGGCGAGTCGGTGTTCTTGATTGTCGACGGAAAGAAAACACACGGCGATCGCAGCGCCCGGAATGACAAAGAAGAAGGCTACCCTCTGGCTGCTACACCACTGGTATTGTGACACCCGTTTTCATCGAGATTTCGTTTTCGCTTACCACCACTGCTGCACCACGCTGAAAAAGTTGTCCTACACTTATTTCAAGTACTTTGTCCCCGAAATGTGGATGCAGTTCTACAGGGAGCAGGGTTGAGGCGAGAACGTGACTAAGGGTGGCCACGCCACTAGTATCTGTAACATCAGTTTGTGTAATGCACATCGGCGGCCTACGAATTTTGCTCCCTCACCCACCTCTTCCTTTTATTCCCACAGCGTCACACCACTGCTGCTGAAGCAGCTGTCGTCTTGATCCCCCTCCTATACAAGTAGCCTGTGCTGATCAGCGTCAGCGGCACGAAGGCTTCTTTGTCCTGGACACGACAGCGTTCCGCGTATAAATACCAGTTGCATATATGTATACCGGTTACGAAGTAGTACCAGGTATTTGCTTTCTACTTCACCTGCTGCGTGAAATGCAATCAACCGCTCACGGGGTTCATTTGGTTTGTGTTTCAGCGACGGAGTTCGTTTTTACGGGGAACTATAGTAATCAGAACCAACGATTTGTACAAAAATATATATATTCCCGTATTTTTACAAACAATATTTGGTTCTGATTACTATGTTCCCCGATGTATATTAACAGTAAGTATTCACACTACATCGGTTTCTGTTATACATAATACCAGGTACAGAGTATACCGGTTTCGGTTTCGATGTTGTTTTACTTCGAGAGCGTCGAGGTCTAGCTTGTCTAGCGACTAGCGACCACGGAAGATAGTTATATGGTTGGCGACTGGTTATAAAAATGAATGGGAGACCATCATGCATCTGACCGGTCGCCCCGGTGGTCAAGTGGTTAACCTCGAAGACTACTAAGGTTGGAGTCAGGGGTTCGAATCTCGGTATGGAGAT
>JAYJMJ010000433.1:466433-515203 GCA_036873875.1 Laminaria ephemera | reverse complement strand
GTTTTACGAGCGGGAGGGGGCGAGGGGGGGGGGGGTGATCGAGTGATTGAGCTGAGCTAGTAGCGGAACTGTGCCTGATAGTCGAATGATATCGGACGTTCTCGCCCGCCCTCGCAAGCACAATCCCCAAAGCATTCCCAACCTGGTTCGGGTTTGACCTAAATCTACGCGCAAAACGTTTACCAGGTATAATATTTCGTGTTTTTTTCCATAAGTACTCCATATGGTGCACCCTTCCAATGACGCCAGGAATTTGATCCTAACCACCGCCGTTGCGGTGTGACGTTTATGTTTGGAACAAAACAAGTATAGATACCCTGCAAACTGTGTTGGTTACATAGTAGCAAGATGGTCTAGTGAATAGTACTATACAACCAGCTAAATCCACACTTTCGACTTCTTCGAATTTTGCCGGCTTCTTTGCATGGATCCCCGGGGCTCTCCCTTGCCACGGACGAAGATCTAGGAACACACTAACTCGACCAGTCATAATATTCTCCAGCGCCCATAATTCCACTACACTCTACAAGAGGCAAATGTTGAGACCAGAATGCGCCCTAAACTTTGCCTGTGTACACGGCGATGCGTCGATAGTGCGGGGGTTGTGCTTTAGGCGCTTGTGCCAGAGTGCTCTTATTTTGCGCAAGACATGGGAATCTACTTAAGTTAGGTGGCCAGGAGGTAAACGTCGACCTCTGGGACATATGGTGCCCATTCCGTTGGTATGTGGCTCTATCACCGTGCGGGCTTCACACATGCTTGAAAGCATCGCTGCTGCTTCTTTAATGAAGTTTGTTTGAGCCAATTAATTACGTGGAGCTAAAATAACCCCTCCTACTGCTACTGTATGTACATACCTGGTAGGTGGTAGTGTGGGGATGGGTTATTAAACAATTTTCATCATTCGAGGAGCCGACTGCGCAACGAACAGGCGAAGCGAACCTTGGCGTGCGTGTGTGAGGAAAGGGTTGAATAATACATATCGGCATGTTGTGAAGTCCTTTGAATTCACACTACTGTAGTTCAAGGCATTAATAGCTTTCCATGTGCGAAGGAGACGATAGTGTGAAGAGTGAAAAACATCCTGGAAGATCCTTTGCTTTCCAATTATTACGGATTATATTTACATATAGCACGAGATTTGTTTCTAAGCAAGTAGGTAATGGATGAAAATGGGTAGGAAGTGTGGGGTTTGAATAATGAAATCATACTGAAACAAGACAAATCATAATTTCTACCCTCAAGGGAGACTATACACAATTTCATTTGGAAATTTCGAGATGAAATATTTTACGAAAACCAAGTCGAATCTCACATTGTGAGGTGAAAACCGTGCGGCCTGTTTCGTCCCGAGTTGAGCACCGCAGATGACGTGAACACGCCCAAATACACTAAGAACAACATGAGCATTCGTACAGCTCTAGTCCTGTGTCCTCCCATAATCCACTCCTCGTTGACGGCCTGCAACGATAAGTTTCGTTCGGAGCGGGAGTCATGCCACGGTACAAAAAGAGTATGTTGATTGTGCTTTGGTGGTTGGTACGGATATGGATATGGTTGACGGTAATTGGGAGTTCCAATGGCAGGTTGTGAATATTGTAGTGGGAAATACACGGCGGGATATCTCCGAGTAGGCGGAATTATCGTCTGTCTATTTTGCCGGCACTCTCCTGTGGGCACTCTACGCTGTATACCCAGGACGAGTCACTATAATATGTACACGTTTTGTCTATCTATCCCCTGGGACCTCCACCAACTCAGCTTCAGTCCGAGTAAAACAGGTAAACCTATCGAGACTCCATCACGACATCAGGAAACACGATATATCGCGTTGAGCCATCAGGAAAAGCGATATAACTACGCCGGATAGTCAGGACGGAGAGGTTGGAGCATCGGCAGCTGGCGGCGAGTCTGCAGCTGCGTTTTGGGAGAAGCTGGTGGATACAATCGAGAGGGCGGAGTGATCCTATCGAGCGAAGTTGGTATCGGATTTTGGAGATTTATCCTAGATGCTATTCCTGGATTGTGATTCTTGGTTTTTGGAGATCCTTTCAGGCACTATCGTACTGATATATTTCTTTCTGTCACAACAGTGCAGAGATGATATTGATTGACTGTATATTTCATTGACTCGTTTTACCTTGAGGAAATGATAATATGGTGTCATACCGTACCAATTGCAAAGCAGGGAGGCTGTTGATTGAGCTTTGGTGCTTGGTACGGATATAGGTATGGTTGACGGTAATAGGGAGTTCCAAATGGTAGTTTGAATTTATTGTAGTCGGAAATACATGGCAGAACATCCCCGAGCAGGCGGAACTATCGCGTGTCTACTTTGCCGGCACTCTCCTGTGGGCACTCTGCGCTGTGTACCCAGGACCATTCACTATAATATATACACGTTTTATCTATCTATCCCCCGGGACCTCCACCAACTCAGCTTCAGTCCGAGCAACAGGTAGACCTATCCGGACTCCATCACGACATCATGAAACAGAGTATGATACTAAATTATAGTGGGGGGGGTATTGACGGTATAGGGAGATGATTGTGAAAACGATCGAATACAAAACGAACGGCATGATCATTCGTACAGCGCTAGTTCTGTGGCCTCTCGAATCCACTCTCGTTCACGGTCTACAAGGAGCAATACATTACGTTCAAGGCGGGAGTCTGGCAACGGTAGAGGGAGTGCCACGTATTATTCCTCAGGTTTCTAATACCTCGTGACAGTAGCTCGATATCCCACCCGAACATCCGATTTTGATAAATCACCTCACACACGCTAATGAACAATCACATAGGATAAACTACACACGATCATGTCGCCAGTGAGATTCTAAAAAGCGCAGCATGAGCATGTGTACCACCTTACGCCTGTGGCATGTGGCCCCCGTTAATCCGCCAGTTGTTGAGGTCTACACGGAGAAATATCATTTAGGGCAACAGTCATACCATGGTAGAGGGTTGGTGTGTGGGTTCATAACAAGATGATTATGCTCGACGAGCTAACTAACCTCGGGCACATGATTCTGAGCTATACTTCGTGGAGGTTTACAAATGTTGTTCACCAGAGACCTTTCGATAAGCAACCGAATACATGGTGGTTGGACAAGATTTTTCAGACGATTAGAAGCGTTGGGCAAGCATATACAAGATGTACGTATCCCGACGCATGCCACGATAGGGCTGCACCGAATTGGTTCGAAGCTGCACGCTTGGGGAGCTCTTTGTCCCACTCAAACCCTGACTTTGATATAAATAAAAGACCAACCCGATTAATAACCCGATGGCCTAGGCATGTTACAACTATTTATTCCTAAACCACTACCGAACCTTGTTTGTTAGAATGCGCCGACACACTCGTTAAGTCCGGTTTGAGTGGGCTATGCTCGGTAGTGAACATGGGGGTAGCCCCCCTACCGTTGCCTCGGTCCATACCTCTTGAACACGGGCAGACGAGAAGAGGCGAGATCCGGCCTGAAACCTCTGCTTACTCTGGTGGAAGACTAGCCGCTCCTTTACCTGGTAGACAAGGGGGGAGTACAGGTGATTATACCCAGTAACCACTAGAGCTCGAGTTGTATCACGGTGAAATCGCTTTCGCGTGGTCAACAGGGGACATAACCAATTGGTTTAATGGATAGACGAAGTGGCAACCACTAGGGTTCTAAATAGCTTGAGTTGAAATCGGCTCCTCATGGCCGGCAGGGGACGAAAACACGATTAGACGCAGCAACCACTGGTAATAGAACTCCAATTGTGCCTCGTTCGTAGCCGTTTCGCCGACAACGTTCGTTAGGCGAAGGGCGATGCAAAAATGGTTAGACGCACCAACTCCTAGGGCTCCAATTGTCTTACGCTGTTGGAATCATCGTCGCTTGATCGACAATGGGCGTCAGTATCGATAGACGCAGCAACCACGAGGGATCCAAAACTTGTCTTAAATCGTTTTCGTGACCTTGGAGTTGTACCGAATCCGTTATACCTCGCTCCTCACCCCGTTCGTGGTCGTTTCAAACCACAGTATGTAATAAACAAAGAACGGCGTTTATTGGTTAAGCGAAGAAACCGCTAAGGCGCTAATTGTATTCCGTTGAAGTCGTGTTCGTCTGGTCGACAGGGGACGGAAAGATTGTTCGACGCAGAACCCCCTAGTGCTCCAATTGTGTTACGTTGGAATCGTCGTCGACTGGTCTACAGGGGGCGTAAACATCTGGTAAACTCGGAGTCCACTGATGCGTGCAACGTTAGAGGTGCACCCTAAGGCTTTTAGGCTGCACACATGGGGAGGTCTAGTCCTCACCCAAAGCTGACTCTGAGAAAAAAATGGAAGTACAACCCGATGCGCAATCCGGCGCCCTAGGTATTTTTGTTGATTGTGATTTGGTGCGTAGTACAGATATGAAAATGGTTGATGGTATTAGGAAATTCCTATGGTAGGTTGGCTTTATTGTTGTGGGAGAGTCATAGCGGAATATCCCCAGGTCGGCGGCTTCTCCAGCCCGATGGTTTTCCTCGGTGGCTTTCACTTGACTTCTACTTGATTTGTACTTGTCTTCAATATTTGGATGATGGCTACATGGACTCTGGAGGAGCGCGCTTATTATGCTGATACTCCTGCTTGTCCCTGTTGGCAACCGACCCCACCACCCAGCTACTGTCCACCAGCGGGTAAATCCTTTGATGCCTCTTTGGTCAGGAAACACGATTAATCGCGAACTACTTGGAGAGCTGTGGATACTCTTATTTGAACCATTCCTGAGGGCGATACTATGCCTGAGAGCGAGGACAAGAAGGCCAGGAAGGCGTTGGTGGAGATAACAGAGAGATTGAACTGGTTCCAACGGACGAGCATGATAGAGTTGCGAATACTGCTCCCCTCGTTAGAATCAACTCAAAGAGGCTATCCAGCTTGGTCGATACCATCAAATCACGGTGGAATCCGATGAGATCTGCAAAATTGAAAATCAACTCGAGCAGAGTCGATCCGATATTTTAAAGTACTCGACTATCCTACTCGACCTGCAAGAACTCTAACGCCAGGTGGAACTGCCCGAGGAAACGCGGCCCGATGTGATGCGGGTACAAGCTTTGGACACCGGCATGATCAGACGTGATCCTGTGTAGGTAGACATGTGTACTGTGGTTGAGAAGCCCGAGGTAGCGAAGGAGGTATTTGCCCCTCCGCAGCAGCAGCAGCATGAGACGGAGAAAACGGAAACGATGGTGACTGATGTGGTGAGAACTGGTACGGTGGTTGTAGAAGTAGGTTGGGGAAGCGGAGAAATAGGGGATGAGGTGGAGACGGCCAAGGACAAGGCGAGGCGGGAGCAGGAGCTATCGTCACCGTCGCCGCCGGCCCAACAGCAGCAGCAGCTTCAGTCCACGGCAGCACTTCCCGCTTGCCCCCCCCCCCTTATCTAGCAGAGTTCGAGAACGAACAATGCGACAGCGGGAGGGGGTATTAGGGTGACAAGAGATGGCCCGGCTGTTTGGTTGTCGTGAGACTAAACTACGAGCAGTTCGGCTACGCCCAGACATGGAATGCACAGGCGAGCGAGGCCAAGCAGATGGGGGAGGAGAGCGTGTTGGAGGGAGCTGGCATCGGCACGAGCTGGGGGGGTTTCGTGGCGGGCGCTGGGAACCACGGGCACTTCAGTAGCGAAAGCTGTCCGCCCTTCAGACCAGACTAAGTATACCTACTGAACGTCGTCCTCGGCTACCACAGGTTTTATGATTTTCGTTTGGGCTATTCGTTCTCTTTCCTATTTGTCACATTGTCATAATTCTACAGTATGTAGTAATATCCGGTACCAGGTATGTAATATCTGGTATGGGGTGTCAGCAGTACACGGTAGTTGCTGCGTATAACTACCTGCTACCTGACGGAACACTGCTGCTGTGGTGATGAACGATGATTGATGACTGTATTACTGTTTTGGTTTGCTTCTCGTAGCCCTACGTAGAGCTGACTTGGGATTGCTTGCGACGATGAGTTTGCTTTTTACGTTTCCGCGTTGAATTGAGACAGAGGGATTGGCAGATCGAATGCTTGTGCATCACCCCCCGCCCCACCCCCCCACATGCACAACTGCTATGCTTGGTGTACTCGACGTTATTGGTATTGACAGGTTGCTATTTGCATATAGCGTGTTTGCGGGATACCAAATTTGGTTGGGTAGGAGTTGGGTGGGAAACATATAATAATAGTATTGAAAACATCAAAATCACAATCCAAGGCCAACCCAACCCAACAAAACTCAGATAAAAATTTGGTTAGTTCTCCTACCATTGTTTCACTTTCCAACCTAAATTTTTCTTAGGTTGGTTGGCCATGAGCTATTAAATTCGTCGGTTTCAATACTAGTTTTACATTTTGTCCAACCCAAACGAGTTTTGAAATCGCAAACACCCTTACCTGGTATAGGTACAATAGGTTTGGTCCTTTGGTTAATTTCTTATCAACCATTTGCCCTCACTTGTCGAAAATGTCCAGTCGTGCCTTTTGTCAGGTACTACTGCTGTACCTCACAATATGGTTTGTCTTTGGCGAGGCCAACTCTTATGGGAGACGAAATCGGAAAACAAAACAGGATCTTCCCTTTATGGTGTTGTAACCCACGCAGCCGCTGGAAATCTCATTGTGTGTGCCGCAGCGGCACAAACCTGTGTTTCCCGCACACAGCACCTACCGCCGTCGACGATTCCTCGCCTCACCGGGCATGTGATGACATCGCACCTCCGAGGACGTGTGTTCCACTGCTCTGAGAGTGCTCGCTGCCAAGCTTGAGGGCCGTTGCTGCGGTGTGGCTGGAGTTCTCGCTCGAGACGTGAGAACTCGAAAATATATCGTCCAGAAATGGGTCAGGTTCTCACGTCTCGAGTGAGAACTCCAGCCGTCCAGAAATAGGTCAGGCCCCCCAGTTCCGACTGAAACAAAATCGCCCAGAAATGGGTCAGGCTTTCATGTCTCGAGTGAGAACTCCAGCCACACAGCAGCAACGGCCCTCAAACTTGGCAGCCAGCGCTCTAAGAGCAGCGGAGCATACGTCCTCGGAGGTGTGATGTCATCTCGTGCCCTGTGAGGCGAAGAATCGTCGACGTCAGGGGGTGCTGTGTGCGGAAAGCACAGTTTTTTTTATGTTTGGGCAATGATCGGAAACGGCTCATGTCTACGGACGGCACTACCCCGGCTTTTCTACACGATGAAGGGGCATCTGTTTGTTTTCTAGTTTGACGTTATTATGATTTGGATTTGAGCATTTGAAATTTGGACCGGGCCGGGAGGCAGTTGTCTGATTGTATCGTGAGTATTGGGACTACTCTCCTAGTACACTCATCTCGACCCTATTTCACCAGTTGATGCCCGTTTGATTGCTGTGGTGAAAGTCCACTAGTTACGGTAGCTGAGTGCGGATTACCGGGTTGATTTTGGAGATGGGTAGTTTTGGTACTGCCGTGCTATTACACTCGTTTCAAGCCTACTTCACCAGTTGATGTCCGTTTGATTTCTGAGATTCAACTCCTCTATTTACGGCAGCTGCGTGCCGATTACTGGTTTAATGTTGGAGTTTTCGGATTTAGGACTTTAGATTTTGAATTTCGGACTTTGGATTTTTTACTTTGAATTTTGGATCGTATTTTTTGGAGATTGATTCTGGACGCTGTCCCTGGATTGTGATTCTTGTTTTTCGGAGTGACTTTCAGGGACTATGATACTGCAATCTTTCTTTCTGTCACAAGAGTGCAGGGATGATATTGATTGACTGTATTTTTCATTGACTCGTTTACCTTGAGGAAATGATAATATCGTGTCGTGCCATATCAATTACAAAGCAGAGAGGCTGTCGGTTGTGGTTTGGTGCGTGGTACGGATATGACAATGGTTGACGGTATTAGGGAGTTCTTATGGTAGATTGGCCCTATTGTTGTGGGAGATTCATTGCGGAATATATCCGGGTCGGCGGCTTTTCAGTTTCCAAAAAGATGGTTTCCTTCGATGGCACTTGACTTCTACTTGACTTCTGCCGTCTTCTATATTTGGATGATAGCTACATGGAAGCTCGAGGAGCGCGCTTAATATATTGATATTCCTACTTCTCTCTGCCGGCAACCGACCCCACCACCCATGTACTGTCCGCCTGCGGGTAAAGCCTCTGGTGCCTTTTTAGTTAGGAAAGAGTATTTAACGAATATTATTGTAAAACGCAAACGAGATTTCAAGCATATTGGTAGTTCCTCTCCGCCGGTCAGAAATAGTTTTGTTGGAATGTGCTACCCGTACCGTAGCGCGCGTCCACTAGGGCTCTCGAGTGCATTCCCGTCAAATCGTTTTGCGAGACGTAGGTAATGTAGTTAACCCCTTACGAATCGCACCCACGGCTTTGGGGAAACCCTACTTGAGCCGAATATCAACAACATGGTGTCCGATCGCATGAAAGTATAGTATCCCCCAATATTCTACGCGCATCTCATGTGTGACCAAGGCTACGGCAGAGGTCCACCTCATTGTTTCCGAGGCTCCTCACTCGAGGAGCCCCATGCCCCGCCCGAAACTCGGATCTGATAAACATTGTTTTTTCCGCCCGATGAACAATCCCATGGTCTGGGTGTAAACCTGCAAGATTGTGGAACGCAAATAGGCTTCCCAAAACATAGGGCAGTTCCCCCAGTTAAGGAGCAGGCTATTCAGAAACGATTTGGCCCAAACGTGCTACCTCTGCAGTGGCACGCGTCATGTTAGGGCTTTGTCAGCTCTTACATGAAAACATGAAACGTCGAAGAGCGTAAACCACCTCAACACTATTGGGGACCCCAACAATATGCAGCGTATCATTCGCCTTTGTTTTTGACGCGAGCGAACCACTCCAACACGATTCGAAACCCCAAAACTATGCATCTTGCCCATTTATGCCTGATGTCGCAAGCATTCTACCTGTGCAGAGCTGTCATTCCAAGCATTCCAAGCATTTGCCGGGCCATTGATAGCCCTGACCACCCTCTCTGGTAGGGAACGTGCGGACGCCCACATCTGGTTGGCCGATGCCACCCTGAAGTAGCGCGTAAATTATGGAAATTCGAAAACAGGGAAATATGTCGATTAGATCAATGCTAAGCCGGCAGTAAGAACGTAGGTGAGTGGGACGTCGTGCGTAGGTTTCCGGTTTATGGTTTCATTTGGCTTTCTTCTTTCTGGGAATGTTATTGAATGCTCGATGTTGAAGTTCATGCCGCACATTGTCGGATGGCACTATTTATTGGAACAAATCTCGAGAGGCGTTCACTCGACGCCTAGAGCGTGTATTCGACAACCAAACGCTGTATGACGGTGCCAGTAAACGAAACGCTCGCCTTTCTACCTATGTCTAGAGATACGGCTACATGACCGTTTTCAGGCATTCCCTACACCTCATGTTTACATCGACAGTCGATAGTAGATAGAGTAATACCTGGAATTATGCTCGTAACTGCTACCTCCCCGCCCAGTCCATGCTACCAGACAGTGCCCGCCACCGTTGCTTACTTGTACTCCAATGTGGCCTGGACGCCTTGCATAATGTCATCCCGGCGCTGCTCAAAGTACTTGCGGAAGTTCAACGGCTTGGAGGCGCATTTGTCAAGGTTGTGAAGATCGGCCCCGTGTCGCAGAAGTTGCTGCACCACCTGGAAAACCATGTGACAGCAGGGTTTTCGGTTGTTGCATTATCACTTTTCCTGTGCATCTCCCAGGTAAGCCGTGGTAACAGGTGTTGTCCCTTCTCCCCCCCGGTACTGTACGTGTATTGTTTCGTCGCGCAGAGGGTTCAGCCTTCCCGGTCCTCCGTCCATTATCATCGAACAGTCAGTGTTAACCCCCGACTTGTCGACAGCTTTGAACAGTTCGCGGGCTACTAGCATGCGCTTGCGATATAAGCACGAAGGCCTCGCCAAACTGCTACTAAGCAAGCGGCAATTGTCAAGGTTGCGTAAATCACCCCCGTGTTGTACAATCTGCTCTACAACCTGGGCACCCATCGAGAACAATTGCAGTTATATCTGAATAAAAGCTTCTATCTTCTGGACAAGCCGTGATAAAAATGGATGGCCCCTTCTACCCCCCGGGACGTATCTCTACATATTTCGCGTAGAGGATTCCATCCTCCCACTGCCTGTCCATTGCCATCCCATATCCGATGTTAACTTTGGCCTATTGACAGCCATGAATAGCGCACGGGCGACGTTTGTAGTATGCACTTCAGGAGTATCCTCGAACGTCTTGCCACACCGTTACTACGTGACATACATTTGTCGAGATCGTCCCCGTGTTGCAGAAGCTGCGGCCCTACGTGGAAACCCATTGAGGTGCACAATAGCCAATAACAACTGTATGCGTTGGTGAGAAGAAGAAAATTAGAACACGATGGAAGCAGTAGTGACACAACGATCTATTTGTACATGTTGGATGTGTTTCGGAGATTCTGGTAGTCGAATCTAAGACGGACGTTCGGGCACGTGCTGCTGGAAAGGAGCCCCTGCTGGTTTGGCACCGCCGAAATTTAGAACATCGATTTTCTGTCAAACGTCAGGGCTTTTCGCGGGACAAGCTCCAACCCCAAGTGTCGGGTCAGGAGGTTTTCAAAATCTCGCCGATCGAGTCGGGTTGGGTCAGGAGATATTCGAAATCCCACGGGTCGGGTCCGATTGGGTCAAGCGGTTTTCAAATATCACGGGTCGGGGCGACCCGATCAAGGAGAAATGACCCAACCCGTGAAAACCCCTGGTAAATATTCACAGGATGCGTGTGTTGGTTTAGGTACAGGTCTGATTCACGTGGTACCTAGAAATGTGACATTGTATAATTGCTTGTTGTGTATGCGACACTCGATACCATGGGCAGGTGAACACCCTATTTATAAGCGTGTATTCGTTCGTCCGGATACGTGAGCTATGATGGTTGGGGTACCTCCGTTTTCACTACGTGCCAAGCATGCGCCACTCGTACGAGTGGCTCTGTACCTCGTCCATAAACGGTCTTCAAATCTGTTTCGTTGGTGCAGGGTAATAAAATATCAGAGCCGTGCGTATCGCGGAGTCGAAAAACAAACAATGTCGAGACTCGCAAAGCAACAGGTCAGCAACTGGAGCGAGCCCTAAGCGTGACCCCCCTACCGTAGTCTTCGTCCGGCCCGGTTAGCACAGTCCGGCTAGGTCACTCAATGAGTCTCGATCGTACCTCTTCTGCCTTTTCCTTGACCAGGCTTTGGTCGGCGGCGGAGTCCAAGCTCTCTGCCTGAGCAATCGTGCGGCACGCGTAGTGAAGAGCGGTCCATCCCCTAGCATCCTCCGCAGTAACCATAGAATCCTGGAAGGGGGGGAGCAGCGCCAATGTCAAGGGGGCACATGCAATGCATGGGGGACAATGTGGTGGTATATGTTGCAACGTAACGGGGTACATGGTATGAACGGAGTCATTTGCTTCCTGAATAAGTATTTACGTAAGGAAGTCCATAACTTGGGTTGGCGGCGTTTCGGTAGTGGAGGCAATTCGACGGTGTATATGCCAACGTAAGGGGTTACATGGTATCCATGGAAGGCGTTTATGATGACGAATATAGCAATGAAAAGGAGTGCACGGTATGTACAGGAGGTGGTCTGATGATACATATACAGATATACGTAAGGTGAACAGCTGTCCTCCCCTGGGCATGTCCTACAGTGACGATAGCATCCTGGACGAGGGCCAGCGCGATTCTCAATCATGGGGGCACCAAGTACATTGCGTGTGTTGGATTGTTTTCAGTAGTGTACAGCATATGGCGAGTGAGGGGGTACATGGTATCTTCTGGAAGCGGTTTGATGGTGTCTTCAAACACATAGGCATCCCAACGTTCTGCCCGAGCACTCGTGCGACACGCCCAGTGAAGAAATGTCCGCCCCCGCGCATCTTTCGCTGCTAGCATAGCACCCCGAGATGGGGGCGGCGTGCAAACATCAACATAAGGGGGTGTCAGGTACATAGTATGTATCAGACTTATTTCAGTTGTGTGTATAGCAACATCATGGGGTACACGATATGTAGTGGAGGCGGCTTGGTGACCCGGTACCTGCAGAAATCGAACATGAGCTATCAGTCTAAGTGCAGCCTATACGATGGAGTAGCCGTCTCCGGTGGATCAAGCGGGAACCCATAGAAGCCGTCAGAGCACCCGTAGAAGTCGTCCCATCATTCTTGGAGAGGACCAAGGCTGCGGTAGAGGGGTGATGTTTAGGCCCTTGTCATCGGTGCTGCAGAGGCACTCCTGCAAATAGACATTTTTCCTTGCGGTGTTGAGTGTTTGTGCTCTTCGATTGCTCGACATGCGCCGCTTCGAAATAAATTGTGACGCTACGCCCACAAGAGAGTTTTTATTCGTTTTTGAGTGAAGTACGGAGACTATCGTGATATAGACCTGCACACGGTGGCGAAAATGCAGGTACTCCCTCTTTTGTAGCTTTGGTCAGAGATAACGGGTTACGTCAACACTACATCTCTCCAGTGGATTCTGAAATCCTGGAAGGAAACAAACGCACGGTGAAAACGCGGTACACAAAACACTATCCTTCTCGGTTCGGACATTTTGTGTAGGTTAAGATAGTGCAGGGTAGGATACGCGATGAAATCGTCGTGGTGTGTATTCCACACATGCTATGTTGCTTGATTCCTTGGTATCTTGTACACTACCGGCAGCTAGAAGTGTTCTTACGTCTACGAGATGCATCCACGCTTTAGCCCGGCCAGTAATGACTCGTGCTACGACTAGGGTAGCGCTTTATGGTAAAGTATTTCTTTCTGACGGGACTCCTTAACTGAACAAGTACCCAGCACCGTTTCAATACCATTTGTGGTGTACGCTATTGTCGTTATCTAGTTGGCAGTAACTAGGCCATGGGATTGTTGGTGGGTTGTACCGCCATGTGTTGTCTCGGCATTGCTTGGGGTTGGGTACAAAGCTCAAGGGACGCCCTAACCCTCGCAGAACGAATGGGTGAACCCCTGTCGTAGCATCGCCCAATGTCTGCAACTATCCCATGCAGATAATCCTCCCCACCTGATTTTCTTTGAGAAGCACGCTCAGTATCTTGATGCGCAAGTTGAGGCTGGCGATGTGAATGGGGGTGACTAGTTCCTCGTTCCTAGACCCTGTCAGTTCCGGAACAACCATGAGAGAGGGGATCGCATACAAACATGGGAAAGCTTACGACGTCTTCCAGCAGGGGGCGGCAGATGGGGATTTGGTTTCGGCACACGGATAATAATGTTTGGGAAGCACGAACGCAGGCAGTGAGTGCAGATTGCCATAAAATGGCAATGTTGGATGTCTGGGTGCTGAGCTGCAGCCTTCCAAGCTGAAGTGGGCTGTCTAGCGCGTTGCCCAACAGAGAAACCACGCTTGGGCCAGACTATTTGTGACTGACGGGGATTCTCAACGGAGAACTCGCTCAATGTCGTTGGAATACAATTTCCGTGACACTGCAATTATCGCTACGTATGTTTCCTGGGCCGTGGGACTGTGCTTCGGGTTGGGCGGTTCATCGAGGTCCTTTTTTCATATGGTATAGGGCGCCTGATGTGAGGAGCACAGAAAACCTAGGTGCTACCCCTATCGTAAAGCACATCTCTCTTAACATAAAGAATTAGTGCAGGTTGCCGCTAATCAGCAGTGTCGAGGTCTCAAGTTGCAGCCATTCAACCTCAGAGCAGGCTGACGCGTCCCACGGTAGAGGTAGAGCCTCACGTTGCCGAAATTCCTCATTTGAAGACCTTTATACCCCACCCATTGACCGACTTGGAGAAATATTCCAATCTAAGCCCGATGCACAATCCTATGGGCTAGGTACACAGCGAATAACATGGAAAAATCGTAGATTTGTTCCACGTGTTTTGTACCTGCCAAGTTGGCGAGCTTCGTCACTGGGAAAGTTTTAGGTTTAAAGCTTCTATCGTTACCGCAGCACGGCTCGGCTGTTCGTGTTCACCTGAGTTAGCGTTGTATTGGATAAGGGTTTTCACAGTGTGCACGTGGCCGTACTGGCAGGCGATGTGAAGCGGTGAGTTTCCCATTGCGTCGCGTATGTTCACCTGCCAATAACACACATGCGGAGGTCGTGAGTTGAAGCGAAGGAACATGTGGGCGAGCCGATGCAAGGTTGGTGCTACTAGCGGTATATATGTGCTGATTGACCGGTTTGGTGGTTACACATCCCATCACGTGGCTACGAAATGTTATACCTAGAAAACGAATGTTCATTATGATGTGTGTATTGATGAGCTATGACCTGGACTGGGTATACTGACAAGGGAGAATTACACCGTTGCTCTCTGTACGGTAGCCCGTACGTACACACGTACAATATTTGAGCAGCTGGTTGAAATGCGGCCATTGCGCTCTACAGATGCTACACCGATGTACCGTACAGCACGCAAGATATCACATCCCATGGGGCTAAATTCCAAGCTGATTTTCTCCACAACGGGGAGAATGCCAACGCCGAGCGATGCGTCTACGGAAATATCCCGATCACGTATTATCGGGAACACCAGATTCGTCTTGTAGACTAGGCCCTCTTGGTTTGGAGGAAATTGGCTCGGAAGTTCACTCCAGGGGAGGAACGTCTTCTTGTGTATTTTACGGTAATCGTTTCGACGAAGGCTACGGTTGGGGGATCACGTTTAGGGCTCGCGCGAGTGGGTGCCCTATTTCTTTGTAACCTTCAGCTTGTTTAATTTCCGGTTTCACGATAATCACCGCTTCCCTGGAATGGTTTGTGACGCTGCGGCACCGAACTTTGGGTTCAGTCCGCTTTTGAGCGAGGTACAGAGCGACTCGCTCGAGCAACCTATACTCAGTACTACAAATGGGGGTATTCCCCCTTACCGTATCTTATATCGCTGCGTTACCTGTGCCTTTGCCGCCAGTAGGGCCTGCACGACTCTGTGCCTTTCCTCCATATCCGCGACGGCGTGGTGTAAAGCGGCTTTTCCTGTGAAATCGCGCTGATCCAGCATAGCCTGCGCCGCGCAGAACGTTCCATGACAACGTTGCT
This sequence comes from Laminaria ephemera, assembly GCA_036873875.1. Classification (NCBI taxonomy): domain Eukaryota; class Phaeophyceae; order Laminariales; family Laminariaceae; genus Laminaria; species Laminaria ephemera. The sequence goes on along the minus strand of JAYJMJ010000433.1, from coordinate 500,137 downwards.
ACCTCAACGCGCGGTCTCGATAGAGTTGGTGCTGTTGGTACCGCTACAATTGTTTTTTATTTTTTTGCTCATCCCATTTATTATATTCGCGTTTTTCTTTCTCCTCGTCCCTCCCTATAGTCGTAACTCAGATTCAGGGGCACTAAGCAGGCTCTTCTACCCCCTCCCCCTGGCGGTAGGCGCCTCCATTTTTATCACGAGAAGAATTAAGCACTTTCTTCCCTCGTCAACTAGCGTCGAATTGTGCTTACCCACGCTATAAAGCGCTCTCGGCAGTTGGTGTCTCTAGCTAAAAAAATATCCATACCGAGATTTCAACCCCTGACTCCAACCTTGGCAGTATTCAAGGTTAATCACTTGACCACCGCAGCAACCGGCTTATGCGAGACAGCGATCATTGGGATTTTACACACGACTATAGCAGTTGATGGCATCATGACGCTGAGACTTTCTAGTGCGAAGTGGGGCAGCTCGTGTAACTTTGTCTCTGAAACTTGCACACGGGTAGTCGGAAAGGATTCGATATGCGCGATACATGTACATATCCGATGCAAATTGTGACATACACCACTTTTGCGTCATTTGCTACTGGTTTCTATTGCGTCGCCGTCAACATGTTTTGGCTCTATGCCTTCGTTGCCCTTGCTCGCCAGCCATGCCCTCTCAGGCCGGCATATGAAAGGCGCGTCTACAGCTACAAACCTCAGAAAATGTTGCCGCAACACTCGAAGCGAGAACCAAGCACAACGTAAACTATACCTGCAGATCAGAGACATCTTCAGGGACGCCGCTGCCCTCGCCCATTCCCGCGTCCTCCCGACCACCCCGGTGCCCGGATGCAGAACGCTCCCATGGCTTGGAAGCCTTTCTGTTGTTAAGTCTACTTCGAACGAGTGCGCTATGATACGCCAGGATAAGATGGGTGATGCCGTCGTGCTTGCAGATGACGCTGTGCAGGAGAGCTGTTCTTCCCTGGGCGTCTGTGACCGAAATGTCCACTCTTTCGGCGAGAAGCCTTTCCACAAGTGTCTGCACGATAGGTGGTAAAGACAACCAGTCGTCAGTAGCCGTATGAAGTATAATGAATGCAAGTATTGAGGGTAGGAGATATGGGGTTTTGTAGGTCTGTTGTGAATGTTCACATATACGTTGAGGAGTTCTCGATCAGGGGACAACCTATAGGAGCAATGTTAAGGTTGAAGTCGCACACAGGAGAGAAACAAAGACACAACGGAAACCTATCCCCCCGAGATATCGCAAAGTTATTCTCCATTACATATGTGCAATGCTCACCAGCGTTCTTTGGGCCAAGAATCCTAATAACAAATTTATTCTGGGCATCCATAAGTGTCTGAGCGATAATTCGGTAGAGTAGAAGGCGTCCGAAGAAGGTTCCTCTGAAATACTTCTGAGTCGTTAGAAATTTTCGCGGGAATATCGCTGAGGCTTTAGAAGTTTTTCACGGAAATACCGCGGATAATGTTTGGGCAATGCTCAAACCCGCGTGGGTTGGGCTCAGAATCTAACAGCTACACAGATATAGGGCATTCCTCGCGCCGGCCTGACTTAGAGGAAATTGTTTTCGGTCGATATATGGTAAATACCCAGGTTTCATACAGACTATTCCTCATATATACGTCACAGTTATTACATTTTTTATGTTTTATCATTTCGACGGACATTCCGCTGGCTGGCTACGGACAATACTCAAACCCGCGTTGGTTGGGCTTGGAATATAGAAATCGAACTCGTGCGGGGCATTGTTCGAGCCTGTGTGACTTAGGGTGAAGGCGTTCCTGTCGACGGACGGTAGATAACCAGGCGTCCGAAGCAGTTTGCGCAGAAATACGTCTCAACCATCCGAAGTTTCCCCGGGTAATACTTTGAAGGGTTGCACGGAAATACCGATTAGTGCTTATGGAAAGCATATGCGCAACGCTCACCTGCGAGGATTGGGTCCGGAATCCCACCCCAAAACCTTGTATGGGGTGAGTCTCGATCCTATCTGACGTTGGGGGCAATCTGTTCGATTTTCCCGCCTGACTTAGGACCAAGCCTACAGTAGGGGGGTCACTCTTAGGGCTTGCGCTGTTGCTGCTACACTAATCGTTTGCAGTCTCAAGCTTTTCTGCTTTTGATCTCGCGACATGCACCGCCGCCATGAGCGTGTTCGTGACGCTGCGCCAAAAACCAAATTGAGATCCGGTTTCGAGCGACGCACAGAGTCACTCGCGCGTGAGACCTGTACTCGGGTGGTGAAAATAGGGGTACCCCCCCTATCGTAGCCTTGGTCTCAGATAGGCTGACACAATTTCTATTGCCCACGCGGCATTGACAGTATACTCCGCACCGACTCAAACGAGATATAACATGTTGCAAGAATCACAATCGGGGCGAGGGGAAAATTGCTTCAAGGGGTAGCCTCACGGTCTGCTGATTTTGCATTGCTGCTTTCCGCTAACGCATTAATCACCTCATCGTTGTCCAGGACGGCGGTCATCAAGCTGGTGCGGCCGTTGCGTGGGTCTTGAGTGTTCGCTGTATCGCAAAGGTCCAACACGAATAAGTGGCTCACTCCCGTGGAGTCCTTCCAGTGAAAATAAGGGCGACAGGGGGCGGTGCAAGGTTCTTAGGATCTCGGCAGGTTGTACTAATCTCGACGCAAATGTATTTTCTACGACTTCTGAGGTGCGGTGATGGCGTCGTCTTGTCGATGGTTTTCGACCAAGCTATCCAACATCGTGTCACTCATACGACTGCTTGATTCATGCTCGGTTATTTTTCCAACAACCGCCGTCCGTAGTAGGTGTGTTTCACATGGCACAGGCAGAGAATACTGGTAGTTATTTTGGGGACGTTCGTATTTTTATAGCAGGGAAGCCACCTTGCCGCCTTAGCTTTTGAGTGCAAGCTGTATCGCAGAAGTCCGAAACGAACAAGTGGCTCACTCCCGTGCAGTCGTTTCAGCGGAGACACGGGCGATGTCGACGGCAAGATATTTATAAACCTCGGCGGGATGTATTAGTCTCCACGGAAGTACCGGTATATAATCTGCCACTTGAAAGGGGCTGTGGTGGTATTTTCCCACCGATATAGTTTAGCTAAGCTATCCGACATCGTCTAACTCACTAAACGGCCTGATTCATGCCCATTTCTTACCAACTACCACCCTCCGTAGTAGCTGCCTTCAAGACAAAACGTAAATGTCCCGGTAAAGAGTACAAATTATCTCCGCCGGCGCTTTGTGAAACACACCTACAACGGAAGGAAGCAGTTAGTAAGATTCTCCTGTAGTTGGCCAGTGCACAGAACTATTAGAAGATGTTCGATAGCTTAAACGAATCGTATGACCTTCCTGCCGAGATTCGAAAAACACAACACTGTCACCTTTACCCTCGGCTCCGCTGGAAGGACTCCACGGGAGTGAGCCACTTATTCGTTTTAGACCTGTGCGATACACGAAACGCTCAATACGTACGGAGGCAAGCTAGCTGCCTTGCAATGTAAACGTGGACGCCACGGTAACGAGTAATAGTCTTTTGCGCTCGTACAATGTAAGGCATATCTACATGTACGTGCATTTCACATTGCAGAGGAGGAGGAGACTTGTACCCTTTACCGTGGCGTTCACGTGCTTTATTGCAGGGCAGCTAGCATACCTGTATTGCACAAGTCCATACCAAATAGATGGCTAACTCCCATAGAGTCCATCCCGCGGAACCAATGGTAAAGACGACGGTGTTGTGTTTTGAGAATTTCGGGAAGATGTACATACCTTTCATTTAAACTATTCAATATCGTCCAGTGTAGTATCCTGACAGACTAGAGCTCGATTCGTACTAGCCACTTCCTTCTATAGTAGGTGTGTTTTACGTTGCACATGCGAAGAATACGGATACTGTTGCCCGGGGCGTTCATGTTTGTATTGCAGGGCATCTACCGTAACTCGCCACCTTGCGAATTGAGCGGTAGCTGTATCGCACAGGTCCAAAATGAATACTGGGCTGTCTCCGATCGAGTCCTTCCAGGAGACAAAAAAGGCGAGGGCGACGTTAAGGTGTTTTTAGAACCACGTTGAGATCTACTAGTTACGGTTGAAATATACAGTCGACAACATACAAGGTGCTGCGGTGGCGCCGTCTTATCTTTGGTTTTGATCGAAGTTTTCTTCTACAGTGTAAGGCATACGACGGCCTGGTTAAGGCATGGTTTGGTTAAGTTTGTAAGTCATGGCTGCCTGGTTTATGCCCGTTCTTTTCTCACAACCACCCTCCGTAGTAAATGTGATGCACATCGCACAGGCCGAGAAGACTGGTACTTGTTTTCGGCACGTTCACATTACGATTGTAGGGCAGCTATTCTCGCTTGACACCGTAGACGTCAGGAATTGTCGCTGTATCGCGAACTGACACTTTTCCATTACAACAGTCCGTAGAATACATTTGGGGCCCGTCAAGGCGCTCTGCTACCCCTGTTGCTCTCTGCAACATTTCCAAGTTGAGACATTCGCTGCATTACCCTCGACTCGTCGCCCTTACGAATTGCGTTTTCACGTGTGTGAGCATTATGACGCTTATGGGGATCAAATCTACGGGAGAGGGGGGCTACCCCCATTTTCAATCGGAGCAGCCCCAAACAAACCTCGACGAGGATTTCGGCCATGTCTACGGTAGAGGGATCATCTTAAGGGCTCGCGCGGGTGGCTACCCTATCTCTTTTCAATCTTGAGCGCTTTGGAGTTTCGGTTTCACGATATGCACTGCCGCCATGGAATTGCTTGTTTCGCTGCGCCAACAAACTACTGACATGTTGAAGTCACAGAGCCATTCGCTTAGAGTGGTTAATGATGGGTAGTGAAACTGATGTTAGAACGGTAACATCTCTCTTACCGTAGCCTTGGTCCTTTGAGAAATAATAATACAAATATAACTCAATGACGTACTTGCAAAGAAATGGGGCATGCACTCCCACGAGTGGCCCTGAGCCATTTGAATAGAAGACCGAAACGCTTCCCTCCGTACCGAGTCCTTGGTCCGGGCACGACCGCAACTCTGCATCTCGAGGAAACATCTAGTCGTGGAACACGAAACAAACACACATTTCACCTGAATCACCGCGAGTGTGGTCGAGATGTACCCCTCACGATCGGGGCTTTCTCGCTCCGTTAGACTCGCACTCATCTCGAGGGTCACCTAGCAGTCAACACCAGGCAAATCGATTCGTAACGCCCTTTGAAAAACGCAACACCAGGTAAACGAGTCTCATAATTCCTTTTGAACGGTATTTGTGGTTGCTCTAAAAATATGTGCATACGCTCGCATCACTGTTTGAACGACGTTTGTCATTACCACTCCGAATATCTACGGACAACAGATTGTGTGGTTTGTGCCGCCCTTCTGCGCTGAAGTACGATATCTGTCTATCGGGATTGCACGCCATGCCAATCGATACATGTCGTTAGTGTGTCATGCATGATAGGCTGGCGTCACCAGCGGACAACAGTATAGTGGGTGACAAATATACACGTACGAAAAAGGTAGCCTAGCGCGTGTTGTGAGTACAGGTAAAGTATATTGATCGTCGCACCGCCTACAGCGTTGCAACTTGTCTGAGCGGACAACCGCCACGTCTGCCATGAGCGCCACTCGTATTAGTCCTGTTGCGTGATAGGATTGAAGCCATGCGTGTTCCTTATAGCGGTGACTCTATAACGGGAGAAAACGTGGTTCGTATTTTACAAACCCTCTTGTGAGGGCGCGACGTCAGTACGCCAGCAACGACGGTAGAGCTAAGTCCTACGCACACCGATGCCACGTCTGCCACGAGTGTCAGTCGTACGTCGCGATTCTTGGACCCAGACAGAGCTGTACGATTGAATCCTCAGCCGTATAAAAATCTCTCACTGAAGGTGGACGGTGCTCATTGTAGGATGACATCATAATTGTTTCGCATACCTTTTTGGATTGGCGATGTGCCATTACGACCGCACCGACGGAGGTACGTCCAATGTCCACCGCCGCCACGTCTGCCATAAGCGCCACTCGAGTGTCGTGGTTTCTTGCCTGAGACAGAACTACACACTTAGACATTTTGCTGTATTTAACCCCTCACTGGAGTTGGACGGTTCTCTGGGTAGTAAGTATGACATCATACATGTTTTGCGAACCTTTTTGTATGGGCGAGACGTCATTATGACCGCTCCAATGGAGTTTCGTCCAACGCCAACCGCCGCCACGTCTGCCATGAGCGCCACCTGTAAGTCGCGGTTCCTGGGCTGAGACAGAACCCTCCTCGCCTCGGAAACAAGTGCTTGTTGATGAAAGCTGCTCTGGTAGATCTGGGATTGGATGGAAACGCGACAAGTGCTTGCTGAAGAAACCTCATCTGGAAGATCTGTGAATGGGTGGATAATGGGTCCAAGGCAATGAGCAAGGTGTGTGCCTACGTTACGTTATATATGCCGTGCTTCTTTACAAAAATAATTTAGAATTAGCCTTGCTGCATTTCTTCATGTTGTATGCTACGCCCCCCCCGTTTGGTGCCCCCGACGTTTTATTTCAGAATACAGCACCGGCCTCCCAATAGTGCCGGTATGTGCCAGCCCAACATACCGGTACTACCATGGTATTCCGGGCACCCGCACTACTACTGGGAATCGGGTTACTGTGGATAGTTACTATAGAGAGTGCAAGTCGTGCTAAGCGATTTCACGGGCACCTTAGAAAGGCAATGGCACTATTCAACTGTACACTAGGATGAATAAATAGTGTGTTCAGTGGTGGATATCTCCGGTGACTGAAGCAGCAACCAAGCTGAAGATAGGGGGTGGGGGCAAAGTGGCATCCGTAACCTGACCTCCCTTATACGCGTATGTCGCCATCAGTTATTGGCTGGCTTCGAGAACTGAGTCACGTTTGCCTACAGGGATAAACGGGAACGTTTTAGGCCCTTCGTCGACTGCTTACCCGAATTGATGCATACAACATCGGAGATCCTGCCTCATGAGCGTATGTGGTCAGTGCGATGGGAATAGTAAACGAATCATGATAGTGTGTTTATTTGAGCGCATTGTCTAAGTGCCGGTAAAGCACACGCAGTCCTAACAAGCCGGCGCCAACTGTTATTGACGGTAGATATATTTGCTACTCGTCGTGCTCTAAACTATGGGGTCAAATATATTGGCTTCGAGCGCTGTCAAATTGCTTTGCTTATCGTCAACCCCCCCCCACCCCCAATCCCCACCCTCAATTCCACCCCCGCCCCCACTTTCAACCGCATCCTATTCACCATACCTCCAACACATCTTCCCCAGCTTCATCAGCGATCCCTCCGAGGAGCTTGAGCCCTGGGGGGGCATTTTTATTGTTGCCCTTTTTGTGGGCCGCGACATCCCTCCTAGTACCAACCGTTCCCAACGGTGCTATCCGAGCACCACGCGGAGTTTGCGTGCCGCCAGAAATACTCCCTTCCGACCCCGAGGTACGAAATACTCCCTCAGCCGACGCATTATTGTTTCTGCGTTGGTGGTTATCAGCGGTGGTGCTGTTCATCGTGTTGCACGTGGACATGGAGGTCGGACAAGTAGCGCGTGGACCCTGCTTATTTGACGTTCGGTTTCGGTCTTGAGAGTAGAGATGATTTGAATTTGAGCCACTTCTCGTGGTCGCGAACACCTTTGACGACGGTGTTTTGTTGAGCGCGGTTGAAGTTGTAACACCGACGACGCCTTGACGCACCAACCGAAGCGTGAGGACGGAGCCGAACCTGTCGGTAGCCTCCACCATGTTGCTGGTGGCTGGGTACACATTTCCAAACATTGGATCGGGGGGGGTGGGGGGAGGTTATCAGTTATGATGGGTGATGCATGGCGAACCGCCCACAGAGAGGGTTGCAGTGCATTCTTGCCACCGGGGTGGGGTCAAAGTAGAAGGCAAAACAAGCGCGTGTGCACGAATTTATTTTATAGGTGTGATGAAGTCTACACGGACCGCGGGAATGATGCATGTCTACACTATAAGACGTTTTTCTATGGCGGTAATCGTACCCATTCCTGCAGACCAGTTCATCTCCGCCACCACGATGCCCTCCACGTTGCGATGATTTTGGCGTAGCAGATGTTCAATCTGCTCACAAGGGTCGGAGGACACGACAAAAGGCCGTTGGGCATCAGCTGAATGCGCGTTTCAGGACACGACAAGACCGTTTGACACTAGCTGAATAACCACATGAGCTAACCGAGATACCGCATCACACCACGACAACACAGCCCCTGGGATGAATGTCAAAGCCTAAGTTCCCCATACAAGGGAAGTATACACAACGCAAATGGTGACTTTGGAAATATTTCACAGAGATCTTTCCACAGACGCGTCGCTCGGTGTTTACACTCTCCTCGTTGTCGAGACAATCAGCGTCGAAACTCGTTCGAGGGCGTGTGTGGTCTTGCGTGTTGTACGGTACTGGTGTTAGCACGATGCCCTCGACGTTGCGATGACTTTGGTGTAGCAGATGTTCAATCTGCCAACAAGGACTGACGGGCTGGAGAAGACCGTTGGACGGGATCTTAGGTACAGCCTGTGGATAGAGAAGCCCCGGCTAGGGTAGCCGAATGCAGATACTGAAGAACATTTTACGATCATTAAGCATGAGCTGAAGGTGCAATGTTGAGGCAACACTCACACAACAATATGAATAGCTACATACAGAAGGTGGAAAGTGAGAGGGGAGTGTGAGAATGTTGCAGAATAGAGGCAGCAAAGGACAGGACAAGACCTCTGAAAATGCGCTTGGGGTATGTATTTATACCAACTCGCCGAAGGGTACTGAGCAATAATACACAGTGTGCGGAGCGTAAGCCGTAGGCATAACACCGTAGTCGTACATAAAGGTCCGACGCATGCTTTCGTAACCCATAACTCAATTTCCTTGGACGATGCTCTTGCTCGTAAAACAATGACCGTTAGACGAATCGCTCACTTCAACGGCCGCGTCACCTGTACCTAAATGCGTCCGTGTGTTAGACGAGGTCACTACCTGGAGTTCGTGCACGAGTTCATGGTACACCTTTTCAACGTCTTCACGTCAGCGGTACCCGAAACGGGCTGAGCGTGGTTCCTTTTTGGATGCAACTTTGAGGTTTCATCGTTTGGGGATGCCATGTAGAGTCCATGCGGATGCTTGCTACCGTAAGGGTGCCCCTAATGGTGTTTTGATTCTCCTTACTTGAGGGGCTCTGTACGTAACCCAGACCCTGACGTTTGAGACAAAAATAAAAGTTAAACACGATGAATAATACCATAGCCTGGGTAAAATACGAATAACATTGTGGAACACAACTGATACTCCAACGGTATTTGGTATTTTCTTTTTTGAGGGGCCCCGTCAGTCAGACGTTTTTTGCCTAAAATGTGCTTCCCCTATGGGATCACGCGTCTGTGGTGGATGGATACTTCAGTTTGGTTCGTGTGGACATGGCCCGAACGGTATCCACTACGGTCTACCAACCACCCCACCTTCTTAAGCGTGTGTTTGCGCTCTTGCCATTCTGACACGCCTGCCCCCGATTCCCCGGCCCTTCCCGATTCAGAACCCGCCAGCGATCGATCGGTCGGGACGCTGGAAAAGCCAGCCGCGTGGGCTTGCTGCCCGTGCTGGTTCATGGCTGAAGTAGCCAACGCATGGAGTTTAAGCGTGCGGAGATTCCGCAGAAACTCGCTAGCTGCTTCTGGGGAGGCGTTGAAGGGATACCCTAATAGATCCGTTCTTGTGGCCTGCGCGATCGGAAGCCGGTACAGTTATATGCGCGAACACGGGGAGATGCGTACATGAGGAGAAGCCAGGGTGCGCGACAAACACAATTCAAACGACACCAAACTCCTAAAATGTTCTCAGTGAAACACAACAGGACGAGGATTTCTGTATGAATAGTGAAACGTACATATTGTCGGATTAGGTTTACTTGGTTTTTGCATTACCCCCTTAATGAATACGCCTCCCCCCCCCCCCTCTGTCTAGGCCTCGCAAAGAGGGGTGTGGGTTCAGGCATATTGGTTTCGAATACCCCCATTAACAGTAGAAGAGCATGTGTTGCGCCGCCCGCGTACCACATGACCGATCGTACATGTCGAAGCATGAATCAAGGTTTTCTCGGAATGGATACTCTACTTACGCTGTTCTCGCGGCGTCGTTCGGCTAGGCTTTCAGGTGTGATTTCATCCTCTGCAGAAGTTCAAATACGTTCGAACCAAACCTTGGGGAAGGTTTTGTTTCCATCTTCGATATATCTGATTGGCTCACGATGATACTTCGATTGCAGTTCGCTGTACCTGCAGGAGTCTGGATCCGGCCGTGGTGATTTGCCTCGTGCCCTCCCCGCCTCTAATTTCGCTTCTGCGGCCGGTCCTGCTACTCCGACAAATAGGTAGAATTTCATCAGATCCGGGCTTGCCTCGAGCTCGTGCATGGTTCCACTCCGTCAGTTGCTCCGACCCGGTTCTGCCGACGTCGATAAGTTTTCCGCCCCCTTTCGCTAACGCGTCAGGTAACCCTGTTGCACTCTTCGTGCCGCCAAGCTCGTCACTGAGATTGTTAGCCGTAAGAGTCTGTTGTGTGCCAGAGCAAGTGCTAAGTTCCGAGGCCTGGAATAAAAAAGCCGAACGGTGGCGGAACGAGGGGGCTTACAGTAAGGGTTGGGGTTAGGGTTAGCAAACCGTCGCGGTTGCCCTGTTGCACTCTCCTTGCTGAATTTATCACGAAGATCCTGAGGCGTAGGCACCCGTTGAGTGCCAGGGCCAGTGCGAAGTTTCGGGGTCGGAAATAAACGACGACACCGGTTACAGGGGGGGGGTTAGAGTCACGGTTCGGGTTAGGATTAGAGTTATGGTGAGAAAAACGTTGCGATTCCCCTTCGATTCCCCTTCTACACCCGTCTTGCTGAGGTTGTCGCTAATAGTGTTTAGCGTAGGCATCGGTTGGGCGCCGGATCCACTGCTGAGTTCCGAGGCCTGAAATAGTCAACCTCAACGGTGGCGGAAGACAAGGGTAGTGATGAGGAAACCGTCGCAGCGGCACGAAGGTCCCGTAGATCTGCGGATGTCCGCGAAACGAAGACATTATCTACGTCAAAGCTCCACACGACTGTAGAAGAGACACTTCAGATCCTTTCCTGGACTTCGACGTTTCTGACTGAAGGAGTACCTTATCTAATTGCAATTCTGTTTCAAGCAGTATTACGGCAAACGCCAGGGGAACAACAGAAACCAAGAAATTCAGGAAACTATGTGGTCTCTGCAATTGTGTTCGATCTATCGTTATTTCATGTGACTGATCATTGGACTGCACGTGTAGAGCCTCTCAAAACTTATTTGTTTTTGGAGGTGTTGAGTTCGTCATGCCATGTGAGGGATAAATGGTACCCTACCTATCATCAATTAACTCCAATATGTGCTAGCTGGCGTACCCTAGGGTAGGTATGAATCGAGGATGCAATGGAACAGCATCGGGTCTTGTGGACGAAGGCGCAACGATATTTTCCCCCTCGCGAATAACCCGTTTGTGACCAACGTACAGTCATTGATTAGTCATAACGTGCAGCCTACGATAGTGAATGGCGCGCGCCTGTCACACAGCTACTGACTGCGTTAGAGTCCAACATAAATTGCATCATCCCCGAACTTTGCAGCCCGCGTCGCTTCGTTTACACGATACTGGGATCACCATACGTACTTGTCAAGGTTTCCCTCTAGAGTCACAAAAAGAATGAACAAGGAACAAAACACTCACCCCGACTGATGACCGGCTTCCCTGTTTGTCCAACGCTTCGTGTAGATTGAATGTGGACGGCCAGGATAGGGGGTGCTCCTTACCCTTACCCATTCGTGATCGATTGTCTGCCCTTCGACTTGTCTCGTAGGTCGTTCCTTACGCAGGAAAAATGCAGAATCATCAGCCAAAACAACGCAAACCAAATCAGGGGTTCCTTCGCCCGACGTGGGCAGGGGCGGGCACGGTTCTAACATCGTTTGCGCGTGCGGTATGTATTCAGCCTGTTGATCTAAACTAAGTTCGATATGAAGGAGGGCTTCCCTTACACCTACCCCTTCGGGTTCAATTGCCTGCCTCTTGACTTGGCGCGTTGGTGTAGCCCTTGCACAAGATAAAGGCGGCATCGTCGAAAGAAAGTGCCATAAAGAAAAGAAAGGATAAATTTACTCGAAGTTAGCAGAAGTGGGCGAGGTGTCGTGCTTGAACATTCTGCCTCTTGAGGTGTTTGTGTTGTCTTGTTATCCAAACCAGCTGTACTAGTGGTACTCGTACTTTATCTCTTGATCTACACCAGCTGAAGAAGTTGTACTCCGGTGGTGCACTAATAAATCCGACCCCATGACATTGACGACAACGAGTGCCTGGCCAACTAGGATCGATCTTTGATGTATTGAGGGTGCCAACGATACCCGACAACTTTTCGCATTTGCAGTGTACAAGCCCATTGCGATACGCTCCATTACCAAATGCTTGGCCTGAAGACACCCGCGCTCGTACGTTTCCGGCATCATGCTTTGGGGAACCTCGCCATTTGGACGAACGTCCATCAACCGGATTTGGCGCAATACCCCTTCACATTCATAGTACAACGTTTTACCCCACGTGAGGATAGTGGTCCTAATATCCAATCCAAACGTGATAGTAATGGTACTGCTGAAGAATCGATTGTATGGTACCGTTCGCTCTCTTTGTTGAAGCTAGAGAAAGAAAGGCATGTGTCGAGGTATGGCTGGAACACGTTTTCTCGTCAGTCGGCTTTGCCGGAAACTTCACGAGAGAACCTCGACGATACAACACGCGATAGTGTTTCACGAGAGCTGCACGAACGCTTTGGACATCACCTCGACGCCAGCATGGCTAATGTAGTGGAAGGGGCGGTGGAATTGGAGGTGGCTGTGTATCAACGATGGTGGAAAGGGAGGGCGGGGGTGGCTAGCAGCCGCGAAAATGGCAGCCGTCCTTCGTGGTTCCGAGTTGGTGGTGTGGGGGGATGTAGCCAACTACCGCGGGACTCAGAACCCGCAACGCGCAACTCTAAAAGGGAAAAGAGCTTGTGCGGGGGAAGTGCACGAGTGTTTATTCAAGCGTGGAGCTTGCTGATATACGTGCTGCACACCGCACCGCACAGGGAAAATGTCGGTCGATGATCTAGGATTTCCCACCTAATTCCTCGTTAGATAATATACCTCACCTACAGTGTACGATTCTTCTAATCTTCAACCAGCACGAACTCGTGGACGCCGGTTACCAATATCCTGCTGCGCGAGTTCGAAGTGGACTGAGTTTAAGGTGTGGGATACCTTGACGGCTGTCCGGCACGGGCGAGGTTGCCGTCGACCGATAAATTTGTCTTCAAGTGCTCACCGTCTGAGAGAAATAGTTCCGCTGCTGCGCACATTCCGTCGAGATTAACGCAAGAGATCCATTTCATGCAGTCGAGCACACCCCAAGATGTTGGATGAGGAATGTTCATCCTGGACTGAAACCTGTCGACCAGGGGCAAGAGCCGACAAAGGTCGGGTGTCGGTGCATTACAAGCGGTTGCAACCGAGCCGCATCACCCTGTAACGTCGGGTGTACCATTGCGCTAGCTCGAGGTGCGAGATTGACGAGATAAATCCACTACATGCAGTCCAGAACGCGCCAAGATGTCGCTTCAACCTCGATCTGAAACTGTCTACAAAGTCGACATACGGCAAGCGTCGGCACAACAACAAAATCAGAGGTTGAAAGCGATAATCGCTTCATCTCGGCACGTCGGGTGCGCTATTGCTCTAGCTTGTGGTGTCAAATTGACGCAAGAATGCCACTTCATGCAGCTCGGAACGCCCCAAGTTGTCGGATTTAGATCGTTCATCCTCGACTGAAACCTGTAGACACAACAACAACACCAGCCGTTGAAAGCCACTGTATCTCGGCACGTCGGGTGTACTCTTGCGCTAGCCAGTGTTGCGAGATTGACGAAACAAAATTCATTTGATGCTATCCAGCAAACTCCAAGAGATCGGATCAACATTGTTCATCCTCGACTGAAACCTGTCGGTACAGTCGACAAAGGGCAAGCATTGGCACAACAACAACAACAACAGAGGTTGAAAGCTATCTCGATATGCCGGATGTGCTATTGTGCCAGCTGCTGGTGCGAGATTGACACAGGAAGAGCAGCGTGAGTCAGTCCAGGACAATCCAAGTGGTCTAGTGCAGGCTCAGGCTACAGTTGGGGTGCACACATATGTTCAGAGGCCCCGCGCGTCAGGCGCTCTATGAATCACCCAAAACCCTAGTTGGAGAAACAAGGACACTTACCTCGACGTAAAAATCCCATACCGTAGGTGTTCAACGAATACTACAGCAAGCCATAACTGGAATTGAAATAATATTAGGTATTTCCTCGGTTAAGGAGCCCCGTCATTCATAAACATTTTGACCAAAGTATGTTACCCCATCTTCGCTCGCGTCTTAGGAAAGTTCAGTCTCGATTGAAACCTGTTGGCAAAGGGCAAGAGTAGGCCCTGTAAATCGTTAGGACGCTGACATGGTAGAGGACCGGGTCCAGGTATTTGGGTTTGGGAACCGTGGCACGAGGAGATCTAATTAATAACTAAGGTAGGCCCCACACCAGCGACCTCGTGGTGCATTGGTTATCTCGAAAATGTGCACGAAGTTGTATCTCCAGAGGTGTCCACGAGAAGAAACAACATCCCAAATCTACGGTGTTAGTGATGCGCACTCCATTCAAACAGCGAGAGCGTTGATGGAATGAACCATGTACCTGGGATTCATGTTTCCGCTTAGTCTGTTTGGCCTGCCTGTGTTTGTGACCCCTAATCACATCAAAGAGCGCGAACATGGATGGCAAGAACCACGAACCAATTTTGTCAAATAGCCCGTTTGGCCACGAGGCAAGACCAATGACTTCCATAAATTGCAATGTGCTCAGGCTCAAGGGCAGATTGGCTGGCTGGCTGACTGCATTTTCCATCAATTCAATGCAGCAGGCGTCAGGTCAGCAAACCGTCCAGTGATCATTCACTATGTCCGCCGTGCTTTGTGACCATGCGTGCCTTTCCCCTGCAACGCACGACAATATGATGGCTCTGTTTGTCCACGTATCGCTGTGATGATGCACCCGATTTGAATAGGTTGCCGGCTTGGTAAAGGCGCTGCGGATCTCGTTCCGTATTTCAAACGAACCAACGCTCGTCGAACCTATCACGACTCCACGCAACACTTCACGCTTCGATCAAAGTTTTGCAAACCTTCTCAAGGCGAGGGTAGCTTCTCCTCGAACCGACTTCTGCCAGTGAAAGGACGCCAGAAACAACAATGCCCTCTCCACAGCCTCTCTTCTGGCAGGCCTCATGGTCGGACACGTCGAGTTTAACGCTAGGCTTGAAAGCGCTGCGATGCACTGCCGCTGTAGTCTGCTAGACGATACGTTTCTCATATTGGCCCGGGAAGACCTGGTGCAAGTCGATACACGATCGCACGGAACGATCAGAACGTAGTCACGGCTATTGTAGGGGGTCACGTTTAGCTCCTCGTCTTCGTGGGACTTAGAGCCATTCGGGCGAGTTGCGACCAGCGTGTTGTTCGGATTCCCGATATGCATCACCATGAAACTGTTTGTTTCGCCGCGCCAAAAAAACATACCATGGTATATTTTCGTTTGTGTGAGAGTGAGGTGCGGAGTCACGCGCGTGAGTGGTTTAAGCTCGAAACAAAATACGGAGGTGTTCCCTCTACCGTAGTCTTGGTCATTTCTCATTACGAGTGGTGAGTCCGTTTTACAGTGGTGTTCATTGGTTGACACTTCATTGATTGACACAATCGTGGGCAGAGGGGTTTCTCAATTCGAATGGCGTCGCACGTACTGCGTCGTTCTAATCGTAGAAGGCACGCGGGCAGATATATCGTATATCGAGCACAGGCTGTTATTGTATGTCTGGATATGTCTGGAGCTCTCTTGGAAGAGTGCTACGCGTAGGACGGCGTGGGGATGTCACTGTCCATGAACCTTTATGGCCTTTCATAGGGGAAGAGGCCCAAAACATGATGACGGTTATGGCATTAGGCACACAAAGCAGCCGGGCTGCCGGTGTACGAGATAGGTTCGGACGGCAGTTTGAGGAGCTACAAGACACGCGCCCAGCAAGATGATATTCATACTGCTCTACGCTCTTCCTAGACGCTTGATAACGTTGCACTCGTCATTATGTGGGTCGGTGAACATGAGGCCCATTGGGGCTAAACGTGGGATGTGTTCAAGACAAGGATATACGTATCAGGCACTTTGTATACTCAGGGTGGAGGGTTCCCAAAGCTCTGGATGCTTCTCCAAACAACACGTCTGATACGGTGAATGCCTTTCTTCATCGCCTACCCAGTTACCCATCATTGATCGGTCGTTTGGAGATACTCACGCGGATAGGCTTGTCTGTAAACGTACGAAAGCAAAGTAACTGACAAAACCAGGAATATTCTGTATTGAGAATGAGGCACGTCTGTTTCGGGAATCTGGGTCACTAGCAATGAGATACGAGCACCCCACGATCAGTCTCGTGTAATGTGTAGGCAAGATACATGAGAGACTGTAGGAGACTGCGATAGGTGTATTAGGCCAAGGGGAGAAATGTCTCTCTCCCACGAACCAGACAAACGATACTACAACGCATTTGTCTCCTGGCACCACGTCCAGTAGTAGACGCCTTTCTACGGCGTATAACGTATCACCTGAGATAGCTTTTACCAGGAGCTTCTACAAATCTACTTTTCTCCCAGCAACACGTCCGATAGTGGCCACCTTTCTTTCGTGTTTAAGCGATCACCGGCCATTGGGGTCTATTTGCTTCGGTTGGAGCTGCTCAAAATGTACTGCTGTAGGGCCAACCAAGACGTACGCTGTTGGACGTTTTCACGCGAAACACCGTTCACAAATAGAACCAGCGTTGGTCGTTGCGGTTGTGATAAAATCTAGTGAGCTTAAGGCGCACGCATGCTTCGGTAGGGGCGCGCCTAATGTTGTTTGAGGCGGCCCCCTCAAGCAGCTCTGCACCTCACCCTAACATTAGCTTTGCGAAAAATGGTACGCAAAACCCGATGAAATAAAAAAATGACCTGGGTATCTAACGAAACACATTTGAAAGCAAAAACGTAATTCCGATGATTTTGCGTTCTTCCTTAGTTGGAGAGTCTCGTCAGTCGGAACTAGTTTGAACAGAAGGAGCTACACCTTCCGTACCACTTGCCGGCACTGCAAGAAGAGCTAACTAGTCTGTCCTTACCCGCTGCAGATGGTAGAATTTCCGCTAGCCTTCCTCGCCGCCCATTCGGGTGGTACACGGTCGAGGTGAGGCTGGTTCGTGACGTACGTATGTAGCTGCAACGTCAGGCTCTCGATGACGTCATGGCTGACAGCGATAGCAAGAGGAGCGGTGGATGGAAACCGTTCGCGTTGTGTGAAGGCTCAATCTCAATCTCTGGAACAATAGCCCACACTAAGTATAAATTTTTTGGCTCAAACCCGAGGGTGCGGCGCTAAAGGAGTCAAACGTGATACATTTCTCGTACGTTAAACACGCTCCAACTGGTTTTCCAAACGCTTTGTGATTGAATTACAAGTGCAGCTGTAGAGGGGTTGGCGTAAACCGGAGTCCATGCAATACCAAATGTCGATGTCTGGGGTTATGTGGTGTGTATCCGTGTTTTCGACCACGTCAGGCCAGACGGCAATAGCAAGGGGAAAGGCGGATGCAAGTCATTGCGCGTTATACCTCTCACGGCGGTCCATTTTGTTTCTTGGGCAAAATACAAAACGGCAAAAAAGGGGGGCGGTCTCAGTATGGGTTTGTAGTTTTCATTCGTGCATGTGTTTTTGTCTGGTCTACACGCTATAGAGGCGCACATGATCACAGCCGCCACGTAGGGGAGCATGCCTTCAAGGAGGAGACGAATATTCTTGTTTTATGCCTCATAGTGCCATTGACAATGGATCTCCGTAGTATTACCTTCTGCCATTGCACAAACGATCCATCTTAGTCCCAATGGTTTGTGCCTCGGATTTGAGGTGAAGCTGTAAAAGGGTTTAGGTCAAACCGAGTCCATTTCGTTCACAAAAATGCTTGCTGCTGGTTTGTGGTGTATGATACGCGTGCTCGCTCCGTATAGCGTGAGAACGGCGAAAAATGAGCGAACTTCGACGCGAGTCGGGAAGAATGTTGGCCAACGGTTATGCGAAAATCATACCAATAAGGTTGTTGATTACGTCCTCCGGGTTGATTGCGAATGGAAGCCAGCATATTCCTCTCGCAGTTCGTTAGTTAAGGGTAGGGCCAGGGCCGATACCGTTTGGTTGGTTTCCTATGTGACAATATACGACATGTTCGGACAGCACAATAGTTGCACACAAACGTAGGCGTCAGAGTCGATACCGTAAAGTTGGTTTCATATGAAGACGAAACATTCGGACAGCACAATGGTTGCACGCACACGTTGGCGTCACCGACCCTGTCCATTCAACGCCGAAGTTTCTCCCGCTAAAATTGTCGTTCACCGCAGTCACGGGCTACCTTGCCTATAGAGCTAAGCACTGCGATGCCAACCCGACCAGCTCAGTGTTTCAACGCGCAAACCACTTGAACTTGTTGAGTGTACAATACTATCGAGGTTCGGACTGGAGCTTAGATTTTAAGGTTTTGAATCGTTACTCGCGGGCAAACGGCGCTCCTAGGACCAATCATGCAGGTGAGCATACTCCAATTTACCCATTTACTGTTGCAAAACATACACTCTACTAATTCCTACCCGGTAGAATGCTTCTTTCAACATTTGTATTTTCAACGTTCGAGAGTTCTAAGATCGAAAATGTCTGTTGTTTGCAGCAGTGAATCCGGTAGGCCAGACTAAATGGCGTTGTCTATCGTCTCCAATCCAACGCCGACGCTTGCTCATGATACAATGGTGCTCATCACAATGACGGAGTGGCTTGGCTAGACATCCAAGCGCTTCGACGACAAGCGGATCAGGACGTTTGGGAACTAACCACGTGCAATAGGTTAAGGTTAGGGCTAGGCAACCCTAGGTTTGCAGCATATATATCGGTTCAGCCAGGGTGGATATCGTCTTCAACCCTGTCCACCCCTCGCCGAACTCACGCTAGAATGTTGTACACCGCAGTGACGGACTGACTCGCCAACAGCTCCAAGCACTGCGACGCCAAGCGGGCCAGCTCAGCCACATCTCCATTCAGTGCAAGAGCCACACAGCCCTGACTCCTGAGAAACGGCTCCGTCCCTCTCGCCGCCCTCTCCCTCTGTCCCTTGTTGCGTATTTCGCTGTCGGGCGTCTGTCGCAATATCTCCATGTCTGGCTTCGAAGACATGGCCGCGCGTATTGGCGAGGATAGCCGCTCGCCACCACCGACACCGGAAGAGACTTGGCTTTCGTGGGTTTTCGGTAGTTGCAGTGCTTGGAGTGGCTGTTGATGGTGCTTCTTGTGCTGTGATGTTGCCCTGCGCGATAATTGCCATAACCGTAGAGGGTGCGCCTTCGAACTGAAACTACGTTTGTTGGAACAAATTGCTTGGGATGTTAGTGTGGTGAGTTTTACTGATGTGTCGTGAAAGGAGTTAGGGAGAGCCAACCGCCGCTTGCTGACTGGAGAGGAGAGGAGAGCTGCGCGCCACCACCAGCGAAATATTGCTTATTTTCTACCTGGTATTGTTTTAGGGAGCTGCAGCGCCTGGGGTGGCGGTTGTTGCTGCCGCTTTTACTGTGATCTCGCCCTGCACGTGACGTTACGTAACATAAACGTAGGGATGCGGTTCGTAGAAAGCGAAGAGAAATGGCTCTGCACGTCTTCTGACGTTATACATCGATTAGCGTAATCAGACGTCGTTGTTTGTGATACGTATGTCGTAGTTCGTATGCTACACAAAGAACAAGTCAGAAAGCCTCGGACCTAAGGTATGTCTGATGTATACGTCAAACTGCCATAGGGAACAGTAGTTGCACGCCGGGAATACAATTGTAAATCATTGCTTTAACTTTGTGCACCCTATATTTTGTACTGGCTGTGGTGTATTTTGATGTTGCTGTGGCCGTGGCCATTTTGGGGATACCCTCGATTTGGGCAGTGATGCACATTTGAGATTTCCATGGCTTTCTCATGGCACTGCTATGGCACTGCCGCCTGGCATGACACTGCCATAGCACTGCCATGAAGGCCCATGACACTGATATGGAGTTCCATCGCAGTGCCATGGAAATGCCACGGCAGCTGCCATGCCACGCGTCATGTCAACGCCATAGAAATCCCATGACACGTGACACAGTCCGCCACCAAGACAGAATAGAGTTACGGTTACGGTTACGCTTAAGGCTAGGGTTGGAGTTGGGGTTAGCTTTGTGGTAATGAGGACTAAAGCACGTTGATGGTCTTTCCATGGTAGGGCAATGAGACATCCAGTGGCATGGCCATGCGACATTTCCACAATGCCATGATATTGTTCTTGATGAGCCATGGCAGTCGAAGCCATAAACGCCCATGGCAATCACATGAAATCCCATGGCACCGCCATGGCATTGACATGACCACCCATGAAAGCTCGTGAAGGCCAACAAACGTCCATACAAGTTCATGGGCTCCAATGAATACGTTGTGACTCTCACGGCAACACCATAACACTGCCACGGCATTGCCACGAGAGTCCACGGTAGTACCATGACAATGGCGTAAAAGCCCATGGCAGAGCCATAGCACGCTATGGCGTTCCATGCCGCTACACAGCACGCAACGGCACGCCATGGAAACGGCAATGACGCGCCATGAAAAAAAACAAGTATTATACATGCCCTGAGGTGGGAGGGTTAGGTCGGGGAGGGATCAGGGTGCTTGATGGGCCCTTCTGGAACAGCTCCGTGCCAAATGTGTGGCCCTACAGGTTTGACCTAGTGCAGCAAAACTACGGTCTTCTTATTCAACCATCTTGGGACCCGGAGACATTGATTAAACCAACTTACTAACCTTGTCAGACCCAGCGAACGCAACAGCGATCGAACGAACTTACCAACCGCCTACGAATAATATGTTCGCTGAGCGGAACCAGTTGGATAGTCCTGTGCCGTTTCGCACGACTCCTTGCCTTGGAGTATGGACGCCAAACGCGTTACACGTCCGCACGAAAGGTGGCCGATTCTGACGTCGTCACTTATTCATCGTCAGCTCTTCTCTCCGAAGGCTCAAGAATGGTGGAATACAGCAGCTTCAATGGTGATCTCGTGTTGACTTCAGTACTCTGTTCTATTTTTTACTTTATATGTCTGAATATAGTCCTCATGTTGTACACCTGCCACCTGTACCTATACACACTACCGGTAGGCGTCGCGGGCTGCGATAGATGAAGCGACAAAGGTTTGTGAGGCTCCTCACTTGACGAGCTATATACCTTACTCGAAACATGCCTTGAGCAGAAAATGTTAGAGCAATCCGACAAACAACCCCATGGTCCAGGTATTTGACGAATAATGAATAAAGCACAAATCGTATTGTAACGATATTGCCAAGTTCCTCAGTTAAGGAGCTCCGTCGGAGAGATGTTTTTACTCCGAAACGTTCAACCCTTACCGCACGCAGCATGGCTCAGGCGACAAGCCCTCAATCTGTTCAAACAGTGCTGTATCCACTCTAAGATCACTCCGAGACAAGCCAATTTAGGTGGCCATATCTCTTGTGTGGTCTCACATTTCACAACTGTAAACATGGTACCCCGCACTAATTCCAAGTAGGTTTTGTTTGTGACGAGCCGCTATACCTGGTCGTATCTCCCCGAATTTTTTAACCCGGATGGTCTTAATCTGAGTACATCATTGATATCAGAAAACCGCTTACCTTCTTCGCGCTCTGAACTCTTTGAGTCTTGTTTGAATTAGCCGAGCAGCGCGCTGCCGTATTGGCCGCACTAGACAGGTCAGCTGGAGGATCACCGACACGCGATCTCCTTCGTCCATGGCCTTAGAGAAATGCTGAAAACAGCGACAGGCGGGCAATTCGTCGGACGGTTGTTCTTCGAGAATTTTGGTCGTAAAGAAGTGCTGAAAAACGCAACCGACGAGCAATTCCTGTGGCTATTAGCTTCAGACAAGTATTATAGGCGACAGGCGGGAAATTCGAGACGATTGGTCTGAGAAAAGGTTAGTCTTAGAGACGATTCGTCTTAGAGAATATTAGTCTTACACATGCGCTGAAGAAGGCAAGAATGAACGTCATGACGACTGGTCTTAGCGAAGTGCTTAACGTAGCAGGCCTAACCATTAGTGACGATTGACAGCCGCGCAAAGACACCGGTTGAATTTAGAAGGCCTAACGTGGGCGTACCGCTGCTTTGGACATGCTCTAACTAGGGGTTTCGTGTTAGCTTCTACAGCAATAGCCGACACACCTTAACCATTGGTACCACTGCAGAAATTACCCCACACCAATCCCAACTAATTGGCCCCACAAACGTCGTTGGGGTTCTAAAGGGATTTAGCAATTTTCTCGGGTTTGACTGTTAATAGGCCCAAATTCTTATGTGGGGTAGTGTTTGTCATACACTAGTATTGTCAAAGCAAATGGGGTTGCGTACGGTGCGTGCAAACTTCGAGCCCCAAAAGCGTAGCCCTATACTGTACCTCGCCACTGTGCCGGATGAGATGGAGGAGAGCCCTGGTGCACGAGTACTGCACGTTGAAGTCCCTGATCCTCAACATGTCCAAGATCATCGACAGTCCTCCCCCCGACAGAATGCTCGCCGCCGAGGTCTGCATGGTCGCGTTTTAGGGCATCAACAAGAACCGCAATATTGCCCCATTCGAGGGAGAAACATAGGTGGCAGTGTGGGAGTGGAGTGGGTTTCGTAGTCATACTATTTAGAATACAAGAGTTTTTTGGGAATTTCAACCCTCCAAGGCAACGACAGGGTCAGGCGATCATTAGCCGATGGTGGACGCCCATGGTACAAAGTACAAGTGTTAGTAGTGTACCTGGTACATTTATCGGGGTAACCACTCTCTGTGACGAGGTTCCGCGCTGATTACAGGCGAATCAACGCGGAGCACTAGCCCTTGGTGAGAGTCTCCGCCTGATCGCAGCAGGGAACCGCCATTGCTCACCAAACAAATATACACGAAGTACAGGTTAGTGCAACAACGGAATGTTACAACAGCGTTCAGCGGTCCGTATGCGTTTTATTTGCAAATAATTGTACTTGATCCCTGACACAATTCAAACTACAGTACTTCGAAACATGCTATATTTCGGCCTTCGAGATAGGCTATATGATCGCATTTGCCGAGTAGTTCCTACCGTACCTCGTGATCCATGCACCTTAGCGGCATGGAGAAGCTACATCGTGGTAAGGATGACACAGCAACACAAGAGTTCGTATCTAGTAGGGCTGGGTATT
The DNA here is from genome assembly GCA_036873875.1 of Laminaria ephemera. Lineage (NCBI taxonomy): Eukaryota > Phaeophyceae > Laminariales > Laminariaceae > Laminaria > Laminaria ephemera. The sequence continues at coordinate 476,651 of JAYJMJ010000433.1, read as the reverse complement.
GGGGTGAAAACATGGGCAGATATGATAATGAGACATCCCCCCCTAAAAAGCTAGATGCATCTCGTTTTGGATGTATCATATAATATCCATATCCACATGCACATCATGTCACATTGGATATAAAAGGATAAAAATGTGGGATATGCTACATCATGGGATATATCTGGATTCATTGCGGGATGTATCTGAAAAAATTGACCTTGATATATCCGATGTCACGTGATATATGTCATACAATCGGTATGTTATTTTATACCCTGGTAAAATCGCCACCCAATCAGATGGATCTAAAGTGTAGAACAGAGGTTGGAACCACACCTTTGATGAGATTTATTTGATAACTGTATCGAGTGCAGTTACTTGTACCGCAGCTCTCCCAAACCCTCCAGAAGACACGGGGAACGAGCTAAACACTTAAGAGAGATTTAAACTGAGTCACGGACCCGGTCGTCGCCTGTGGCTGCTCCGGCGCGGAGGGAGAGAGCAAGGACGATCGAGTCCTGGTGCGGGGTATGCTTCTCTCGTTTTGATTTGTTTCTGCTGTGGACATTTGGGCCTAAGGACGACATCGTACGTGGTCTAGATTGATTGAACAAGCAAATGCCCTATATCAGATTTTGCGGCAGATGTTGGGTACGGCACCCCGAGACGTTGCGGCGAGCCCAAGTGTTGATCGACGTGGACAATCAATCGGGGTTTGCCATTCAGCGGAGCTTTGCAGTTGGGACTCCGAAACCGCCGGGGGTGGGTTTGACGGGCATGGTTTCCTCAACTTGCACGACAAGGGCATCACCTGGGTGCTAGACCTGTCAGCCCCCCACGTGGACTCCAAAACTGCAGAAAATTGCTCCGCAACTGATATCTGCGTAAACTCGGTATGCGCGCTAGTTGCAAATGACATATCGGTAGCAGCTGGGCAGAGGGGCGGAGTGGGACCCAGTGGGTAAAGGTGGAAACTCTCGCTTGAGTCAGAGCGTTGACTCCTACTTATCGTGCGTTCGCATAGAGCAGAAACGTGCAGGGGTCCCGGCTAATCAAGAAGACCCTATGTTGGCGCACGTTTTGACTTAGACTTGCCGGAAGACATGCGGTCGCGTGCACAGCGTGTGCAGTCACTTCCTCAGCGAAGCACCATCCCTAGGGCACGCCGGGTATTGGTTATATTTTCTTCTATGCGGCGGGTGAATGGCCTTTCCTTGACAAAACGATCACAGGACTTGCATCTCCCGGCGTCTACATGTCAGGGTTGATCTTTAAAATCCAAATTGGGCAAACGTTGTGAGGATCTAGCGAGGCGGTCGTGGGTGTTGGCAGACAAGGAATACCCACAAAGCTGCGAGTTCCGAGCGGTCACGGTATATATCTCGGCCACACATAGTATCCGATGGGATTTGGCCGAAGGAAACCTGTTTCCGGTGGTCTTGCCAGATGGGAGCCGGGGGGGTGTAGCGCTGGCATTGCCCTCAGTCGTTCAGGAGTATTTCAGCACGTGTCTTGCGGGAACAGCATTGGAGGAGATTATCCAAATGTGCGGCTGGAAGACGGGGAAGGTGGCGCGATACATCGTGGGATCTACCGCTACTAGGATAGTAGTGGGAGCCAAGCGGTGACGGGAGCAGACTTACGCCAGAGCGTCCGACCTATCGTTGTCACCGGAATTCGTGGAAAAATTAGCGGCCCGTGCAGGGAAGTACGGCTACAAGGAACGTAAGGTTGGGTGAGGCGGCTCCACGGTAGTCAGCAAGGGGGTAAGAAGTTTGGGTGAGACCACCGGCCGGCGCAGGAGGCCGCATCCAATCCAATACTTACATTAAGTAATCCGTGACGAAGAGAAAGAATGCTGCAGTAATCTCGCGTTCCATTCACATGGATCGAACCTGTGGAGCAGAGGTTGGGATCACACTTTTGGTGAGATATGCTTGGAAACTGTATCGAGTGCAGTCACTTGTACCACAGCTCCCTCAAATTCTCGACAAGACACGAGGAACAAGCTAAACACTTAAGACCGTCACATCCACCCTACATTGAGTATTCTTTTACAAGTTGCGATCATTTCCAGGAAATGCTACAGCGCTGAAGGTACCTCGGTCGACAGCACCCTGAGCGCGCGTGGTATATCCACGGGCGAGGACCCTCTGCCGTCGCAGGAGGCCTCATCCAATCCAATACTTACACCAAGTGATCCGGAACGGAGAGAGAGAATACTACAGTTTACTGTAGTATAAGGCATGCTATGCATATACATCAAGCTACACAGCTGTGACTGCTAGAAGCGATGTTTATTACAGTAGAATACCTGGTGCTACTGCGATTGATACTGGTGTTATATCACGCCGCTGAATGCATACAGCCGCAGCAGCTATGTTACGCAACACATTTCAGTCCGGTACCATAACGTCATAATCCTTGTTTCCTTGGCTCCGACAAGGGGTCGTGATACCATCGAAACAATTGCGAAGAAATCTCGCAGAAACACAAATATGCATCACCGCAACTACTTGATGGACAACAAGCAAGCTTCCTAAACCAACATCCTGACTTCCCCCTCTGCGTCTACCAAGCTGGAACCAACTTATTCCCGTCCCCACCCATTCCCAAAGAAGCATTGAATACAAGTCTGCTGTCCATGTGCATGGCATGTTTGAAACTGCTGCGAGCGTGCTTCAAAGCGGAGAAGGCATGGCATGTTTGAAACAGCTGCGAGCGTGTTTCAAAGCGGAGAAGGCATGGGTGTTGCTGCTCAGTACGGCTGTCAGTCGAAACGAGGAAAGGTTCAGCGCCGTCTCGCTCCTTCGGTACCTCTACCTTCTGCAATATCTCTCCTCAAATTATACTCCTCTGAGTTATGATATTTGCTGATGCAGGTAACCATGAATGATCGGACCTTGGAGTACAAACTATTCCGGTATATCTGTGATATATCATGCGGTACGTCGGATATATCACAGATATATCCCACGATACCCTCGAACATCTTCCGACCTATATCGTATCCCACATATATATCAAAATCCTGCGATGTGCTCGGGATATGAGATAAATATATGCCTTTTTATATCTACTGTAGAACGTGGAAAACAAGCAGGATATAAAAATACGTACGTATATCATATCCTTATCGGGTAGATATATCCTCGCCCTGAATATGGATACCCAGCTCCAGTATCTAGAACCAAAGAAAAGAAAAGTTGACGGTGAGGTTTGTCAAATTCAACGGGTTCAACGCTGAATTTGTGTTTTGTGGCGACGGTGTCCTGGAGAACACCATCAAATTTATGGCATAGGAGACTTGGAGGTGACTGCGGTAGCCACGTTTGATAACATGATGCTTGGAAAAGACGCGAGCGGTGTATATACATATGATATCGACCTATTAATAACAGTGGGTGCGACATGTTTCTGTCACTCAAGGTCGCATGTGAAAGCAAATCAAATCATTTCAACTTAGGCGACATCTCGCCTGGTTCATAGCGCACGCTGCTAGCCTTCTCTCACCTCTCGTAGCTGTAACAGCGAAATGCTGTAATACGATTCAACTTACGTAGAATCTCGATTTGTGCATACCGCACGCTGCTATTAATAGTGCTTCCCCGTCTCTCGTAAGCAATTAAAAAAGTGGCACACCCCTCATTTCAACTATATAGGAAATCTCTCTCGTGATACATAACTCATGCAGCTAGTGCTTTCGACCATATGAAAACGAAACATAGCTGTTCATTTCTACCCAGGAAAAACCTCGCCGTATGCATGGCGTATGCCCCCAGTCCTTCTCGACGCCGTAAAATCGCAAAACAGTTACGAAGTAAATAATTAGTCGCATTATATTTGCCATCCGATAGTGTGCAGCATAAGCTTTAACATCGATCACCCACACGTACAACGTTCTTAGAAAGAAAAAGAAAACCAGTTCAATTCAACTTGGGCAACATCTCGCCTTGTGCATGGCGCATGCTGCCAGACCTTCCCCTGCCTCTCGGAGCTGTCGACCGTGGATTGGGCGGAGGAGCCCCTGCCCCACCGTCGAGTACCGGTCTTGAAAAAACAGTATTTGCACCACCTGGCAAAACCGACGGTCGCTTCGCATCATGTCGGGTGAACGTCGAGCTTCGGACGATGAGTCGTGGCACGGTAGAGGGGGAGGTCCGCTATCAAATATCATGTATCAGGTGTCTCACCTGTTCTCACTTGTTCTCGCGTGAGGAGCTCTGACCAAGGCCACCGTAGGAGGGTAACATCTAGAGCATCAGTTATCAACGGCTCAAAACCGCTCGCGCATGGGGCAACCAATCTAAGGGCGGTTCGGTTTCACGGGATGCAGCACCATGAAGTTGGTAGCTATGCTGCGCCAAACAAATGCATTAAACCCGTGTTTGGGTGAGGTACTGAGCCGTTTGCGTTTGTGGCCTAACTGCGGCATAAGCAAGAGAGGTAGGCCCCTTACCATAGCCTTGATTATCTCTACCTCATTCAAATAAACCGACTTTGCGACAAAAGATACGCCCAACCCGATGTAGAATCCCGTGGCCTAGGCACAGACTTGACACACTTGTTAGCACAGATGGTGGTGATCCATGGATATTGGGTAGTTCCTCACTTCAAGAACGCCTTCTGTGAGGAACGTTTAAGCCGAAATGTGCTGCTCCTCTCTTAAGACACGCCCAAGGCACGTTACAAGTAGTTCATGCACCCTACGCTCTAAAACGGCAAACTTCTCGGGTATTTGTAAGAACTCTTTACGACGAGATCGAAGCCATCCTTTGACCTCAAATTGAAAATGTGAAAACAGGAGCTAGGGGTGTTTGGAGATACTATCCACTGGTTGTTTAAGCAAGGCGTCTTATCGACCCGCGCATACACAGTTTCAAGCCATTTTCTGCCGGTTCTTGTACACCGGGTTCATAAGCGCTCGCTCTCCTAGCCCGCCTCGTCTAATTCCCGCCCTCGCTTCTCTGTGCTTCCTATGATACACGCCCTTGGTGTCAGCGGTTGACCAAGCAAGGCGGATTTCGTCGAACAAACGGGTAAAAACCTCCAACTTGGGTGTGCACACCCGCTAAGGGATTCGGGGGTATTTGTCCGTCTGACTGCTGGTAACAGGTTAACCAATTGCCTACCCAAACTAAGCCATGTACCAATCTCCCCCCCTGGACCGGCAGTGTAGCAGGTCGACCGGGCATACGGGTAAAGTTTATTATTGGTGAGAGTTGAGGTTTGAACCCCCGACCCAAAATCCCATGGTCTGTCGACGACGCCATGTGTTACACACCCCTACAGCCGCGAGGCAACAAAATTTGGCCACCAAATCAAAACCTTATAGAAGCAGGCGTATGTACGTGAGGTAACCCGAACTACTTCGTTTGTATCCAATCTGTACGCTCACCTCCATGCTTGCCCGGGCTATCGATAAATGGATCGAAAGCGCGTCACTCCCAAAATTCTTCAGGGCCAGATCCGCCTTGGTACGCTCGTCGATGTTTTTTGACCTGAACCCAAATGGACACGAGCAATAGATTGTCAATGGTTTTCATAGGTTGTCAATGTTTGCTTACTTCAACTATACGGACACCAGGAGAAGAAATTGTCGGCGTTTGTTGTTTTGGACCTCAACCAAATGGACATGAGGAGTATATTACCAAGGTTGTGGTTATCGACCAAATGTAGAAGGACACGAGAAGTAGCCCTTGGATGGTTTCGACCTAAAGCGCATGGTCACAAGTAGTAGATTCCCAATGTTTTCGGCTAGCGCAAATGAACACAAGGGGTCTGTTATCACCATCATCATCGTATAACAGTGTGAGTTGGAGTTGGACCGGAGTGCTCTGGCTGGAGCACTCCGTCGGTACTATCCGGAATATTCGGGGTGGACGGAGCCAACTCCGCCTGGGTAGGCTCGTTGATGATTTTCGACCTAAACCAAACAGACACGAGGAGTGGTTTATCATTGGTGTTCGACATAAGCTCAATGGACACGATAAGTCTGTTATTGATGTATTTCGACCTAAACCAAACAGACACGAGGAGTACATTCAAGACAAAACAAACTAAACCGGATGGACACGGGGAATCTGTTATTACCACATGATAACGTGAGTTGGACACGGGTTCTCTGTCTACAGACCTGACATTGAACAGGAGTCTTTGGTGGTAGCATCGACCACCTTTCCACGGTACCAGTGACACATGCTACCAACCAGGTATGAGCACAGCACCTTGTGGCTGAAACGGTCTGTAAAAACGACGGGGATCCTTAACCCCAAACTCGTTGGAATTGCATTCTTGTTTGGAAATGTGTTTCGTTGTATACCTAGGCCATGGGATTGCTCGTCGGGCAGCACTTTTAATTTTCTCCAAATCAGTTTTTTGAGAGAACAAGTATAAAGCTCTTCAAGTGAGAAGCCTCAGAAAACGAAATGATGCACCTCTACCGTAGCATGTGTCGAGTGGCACCCACACCCCCAGACTGCCGCGAAATTGGGAAGTTAAAGGAAAACGTTCGCTGTTCTTCTCCAACGCGCCTAAGACGACAACCCTAAACGGTTCCTTCCAATATGGTGTGTCGCACTCGGAATCGAACACTATTCGTAGCTTACATCAAGTCGGCCAGACCTCGAGCAACCCCGCCCCCTCCGCCCAAACATATGTATATGAAGTACTCAGCCCTGTTAGAACTGAATCCGCCATATTTGGGGACAAACGCGTTATAATTAGCTCCGGGAAACAAGTTGGGGCTCGAAAACGGTTGTTCCGTTTTGTGTCCTGACAACCGTCCCTCGCCTTTGGAATTGAAGCAGGAGCAGGAGCCCTCCGGCCTGTTTCAGGGCAACCCGTTGGCTCGGGTTGATGCTCAGCTCAGCCATGAGACCTGCGACAGCCCTCCTCGCCGTCGCTGAACACTTCTCGGCAGCCTGAATGAGAATGACCAGCACGCACGGAATAAACCAAATGGGACTAAATGGAATATGTACCTAGCCCAAACATCGACCGTGAAACAACTTGTATGCGTACAGTCGTGGGCCCTCATCAGTGCGGTGCCTTGCCAGACGACGATATCCGCACTAAAGTGGGCCCCCGCACTATTCCGGAATGGCGGGGCGCTTTAGTTATCTATTGGACGATCAAGATCGTGACGAGGGATTCTTACCGCACTAAATTGAGGCTCCGCAGTTTATGGTACCACAATACCGCAGGACCATGGCTGCTATCTCAATGCAAACAATCCCATGAGGTAGACACGTTCGAAACAGATCGAACTCAGCCTTAAAACGTAAATGGGATCTCATCGATATTAGGTAATTCCTCCGTTGAGCGGGCCCGTCATTCGTAAACGTTTGGACCCAAAGAGAGCAGAGAGCGCAGTTATCCAACATCGGTATAACCAATCCCGTAGGTACATGCGAAGCAGCTCGAGCACTACAGTACACCGCAAATAGGATCCCGAACAGATTTTAAGTCGTTCCCAACTTTAGAAGTCCCGCCATTCAGAAATGTGTGGGCACAAAGATAGTAAAAGGTGACGCATGCCACGGCAAGAGTGTAGATGTTGTTTCGGAAGGTCACCGCTCGTGGGGCTCCATACCTCACCCAACAGCCGACTTTGACCAACATGATATGCTAATACCGATCCATAATCCCATGGCCTTGGTGTACAAAAAAAGATTATATTAAGCACAAATAGGACTCCAGCAATATTGGGCAGTTCGACAGTTAAGGAGCCCCGTCAGGCGCCTAAAACGTTCTTCTCCCATCGTAGCATGCAACCGTTGAGGTGCCCCATCATTCAGAAACATTTGGGGACAACATCGAACGGCTGGCAGGATCAAGCATCATCGGAATGCTCTCACCTGCAGAAGCACCGGCACTCCTCCGTGTACAACGATCGCTTCTCGACACAGGTTGTTCGCGCTTGCCAGACCTTCCAGCACACAGAGGGCCACCTGGACACAAAAATTGTGCATTGACAAAGCAGTTTCGGGGTTTCCCCTTCTTTATCGATTTGCGTGCTTACAGTACCGAAAGGAAGCACCGTTAGGGTCTCTTATACCAGCGGAGCAGGGTCATGTTCGCCAGTGTCTACTCTATTTAGTGTTACGTCGCTAGCTTGTTGGGTTATCTTGCATGGCGATATGCCGCTCCACGGAAGTGTTGATTTTGCTCTTGCGTTTATGAGCGAGGTTCGGGGGCGTTCGCGCTAGGGGCCCATCTTCGGTGGGAGAAATGGGGTCAAACTCACAACCGTAGCTTAGCTGCTCTGTTTGTAGCCTCCGAATGGTGAAGGATGAAAATGATTATTGTTTAGGCAGTGCTAGCAACGTGCTTGACCTCGATATACTCGCCGTTCCACGAGGGATCTTAGGGGGTTCATGCTCGACATACCCACGGTGTCCTGCGTGGTCTTAGAACGTTCATACCTCAACAGGGGAGGTGAACAGCACATGATATTTCGTTGTAGAGAGCAATACCGACCACGCGCTACCATTGTGTGTGTGCTTGTAGTACATTCTTCGTTTGTAGGCTCCCCACCCTTAACATCCGAAACATGTATATTGAAGCAGTGCTTCACCTGCTGGACATACCCATCGTGGCGTCAGGGGTACTATGAAGGTGGTTCATGCATCTTTAAAGGACGTGGACATCACGCGGCAGTCCGTTGTAGCGAACGATACAGACCAAGCGCTAGCGCTGTGCGTGCTCGCAGTACATACGTAGCATGTGGTCCCCAGACGCTTCAGAAGGGAAATAAGCAGGTTGGGGCAGTAACACTAGTAGCAGCCTTCTTGACCTCGACATGCCTATCGTGTCGTGAGGGCTCAAGGGTTAGGGGTCTCATGGCCTTCGACAAAGGCTACGTTGGGGGGGTTACGTAGACCTATTTTGTTCAGCGGCTCAAAGCCGTTCGCGCGAAAGGCTACCCCCTTGTTTTGCACCCTCCGGTTTCGCGACAAGCGCTCACATGGAATTGTTTGTTCGGCTGGGTCGTCAAACCGCATTTTGAGGCGTTTTTGGATGACGTGCAGAGCCGCTCATGTGGGTGGTCCATATTCGGGTATGACAGTGAAACTGGAGGTACCCCCCCCCTACCGTAGTCTTGCAAGTTCATGGACTAGCAAGGGGGGGGAGTAACACGCATTATACCATCATAGACTGGGGCTACGGTAAGGAGGGCAGGCACCTTTAGGTCGTTTCATTTCAGCCGATCAGAGTCACTCGAAAGAGTGACTACCCTACCGATATATCTTTTTGACTTCGCTATTTTGGTTTTTGGTTTCGTGATATGCACCATCTTGGGACTGTTTGCAACGCGCTGTGCCAAACAGAACCGAGAAACTCCTAGTTTGATATAAATAATGAGTCACTTGACCCAGTGACCTAAAAAGGGAAGTGAAAATGATAGTATATTAGTATAACACCCCCCTACCATAGCACCAGTCTGTAGGTAGTGCTGCACCACACCATTCACTCGCGCTGGATTCGTCGAGCGTCAAGGGCATTATCGTGCAAGTCGTCAACGGAAACGAGTATACATGCCCCCGCGTTGCATGGAGAAACCCGAGAACGCTCGGTTGGCAGTTACGTTCAACGATGATTCGGTACAAGGGGTCGAACGTCGTGTTGTGGTTCTGCAAGTAGCTTCCAGAATCGAGCACACACGCCTTTCTGTAGACTCCTGGGTACGCACAACTGGCAGCTACACACAGCGACATTTCGGTATCTTCCTGTAGAAACCCGGGTAGGCGTGATTGACAGTAACTTCCAGCGGTAATTCGGTATAAAGAGTCAATCGTCGGGTTATTATTTTTAAAGCAGATGCCAGAAACAAGTGCACACTCCTCTGCATGTAGAAACCCGGGTACACACGACCGCCAGTTACATCTAACGAAAAATTGGTTTTCCGTACATGCAGTAACGGCCTCCGCAAACGGTTACCGAAAACCCGGTGTAGATTGGCAGATATTATTAGGCATGTCTATATCGGGGATCGGGGTCAGATTATATTAATTTGCAAGTAAGGACTCCACAGCCCCAGTCATGGGGAGCTGGTTGCGTGTAGGGCAGCAAACCCACGACGAACGAACTCGGTATCTACTTAACACACCCTGGACAATAGACAATGGCCATTGCAATAGGAATGGAATATGGTGCGATGGACGGGTCTATTGTCGTCGGTAATGTCTATCGATTGTTACCTTCCCCAATCTATTGTGGCCTGTAAAGGCCATC